>CAOKZL010000413.1:0-330000 GCA_948472985.1 Iguana delicatissima | reverse complement strand
TATATTACTTAAGTTACTATACGTCCCAGTTGCACATGAGCTGAGTTTTTAGAGGCAATCATCTTTATAAGGTGGGCAAGTAAGCCTTAGTATGATTAGCTCAGCCCCCGTTAGCAACATCCAATTAAATGGATCCAGCTGGATACAACAATCTTGCTTCACTTCTGAAGCCGTCTTGTTCCCTCTTTCAGAATTTGTGTAGTAAAAGACTACATTCTGCATGGGATAGAGATTGTCTGTTTGCATTTCTTCTTTGCCTGACACACAGATTCCAGATTTCAGATGAGGTCTCCAAGGACTCATATAACACAAATAATAATAGCAGAATAGAATCCTATATAGTCCAGTGACTCACACATACAAAAATAATTATGGAGCTTTAGGGCCTAGCTTGCTCTACCTTTCATTCTTTTTCTTTTAGTATGGTGGCTCTAATGGGTGGGAAGTGGGGAGGAGGGATCTGCTGTAGATTTAGGACAGTTATGGTTAGAAACTATCATTTTATGTGAGTTATTACTGTTTATTTCCTCTATAAATTAAAAACGAGCAAAAATTTATTTGACAAAAATTGGTAGTGAAATATAAAGTATTTTGACAATATCTTTTCTTTTCTTTTCCAGACATGTGAACATAACTAACAAAACTTCACACAAATCATTAGCACATCAGACATGGTTACCCCAGGCAGTTCTAACTTATATATACATCCACTTTTGTATTTCATGGTCTTTTCTTTTCAGACATATGTGAATGAAAGCTTCTTGGACTAAAATAAAAAATAAAGGAGATACAGATCACACTTGAAAGTATCACAGAGGGCAATTAAATTGGGTAGCTATTAAGGATTTTCATTACTGTTTCTCTTAAGATATTCACCTTGATCCACAACCAGGCATGCATATAAACTGCTCATGGAAATGAAGTGTGTGGTGGGCTCCCCATTCACTTCAGTGGATACAAGAGTTTCATAAGTGCAAATGAATGCCCTAGGAGAGTTGTAGGCATTACTGAAATGTATGAATGGGAGATATGTAGCTAAGCAGCTATACATATGCAGAACTCTCAGACCCATAGGACTCTATTGAATTGGGATGGATATTAGACAATGGGCTAAATCCAAATGTGACGTTCATATTCACACTGGGACTTTTTTCCCGTTCTATTCATTCTCACTGGCACCTTCCACCAGGTCAAAAACCTGTTCCAGGGGGCTTCCTATCTTCTCCAGAGACTTTTGAGGCATACAGAGGGTTGGAGGAGAAAAAGTGTTGCCTCCTACTCACTTCTTTTGTCAAAATTGTGCTATTTGATACTTCCTTAATATAGTCTTTCCTCCATATTCATCAGTTTGACCTTCACAAATTTGATTATTCACGAGGCCAGTGTGTGCCTTCCCCTCCCCTTCCCCTTGTTCTCCTCCTTCTATTCCTTTGTGTTTTGCTGATCCCACAGAAGGAAGGAAAGTGCCTGGATAAAAGGCAAGGGAAGTGTGGAGTGTCCTGTGCTGGCAGCCACCCAAGGTTTACAGCTCTCCAGTCAGAGCCTATTATCAGCAACCAAGAGCAACATTTGTAATAGTTTGTTAGCAAATTACCAGTTATTGTTTTGCAGTCTGAGCCCACAGTAAGTCCAGAGCAACAGTCCAATGGCAAAGTCTGTACACAAAGTGAAGATCAAGGTTTTTAGGAGCACAAGCAAGGAACCCAAATGTAAAGCCAGATTGCTTCCATTGGTAGGAATGGTTGCCTGAAACAGCTTCCTCTCATTCCTGTCCCTGTTTATATAGGCTGAGAGCTTCCCACAGCTGTTTGCCTAAGTGATGAGTCCTTATTACAAAAATGCTGCATGCCTCATGAACTCTCCTGTTTCACTACACTGGCTGCCTTAAGTACCGTGTGTTCATGTCTTCATGTTGTGGCTGCTGGAAAGAGTCCTGTCTGGTCCTGGGACAGGGACATGATGGGGGAGGCACGCACATGCCTTCCTTCTACCCTCTGGAGCTCCCCACTCCCATCCCCTTGCCTTTGGCCCCAGCACTGAGAAGTTGCACCCAGACAAAAGACAAGGGAATGGGGGGAGGAGCCTTGTCCCCTCCTGAGCTCTCTGTTTCTGTGCCCCTGAACCTTCATGAAAGTGGAGGGGTCACTGTAAATAATAATGGCTGGCATCCTGTTGGGAAGTTACATCGTCATCAACTGATTTATGATTGCATAAAGTTGAATTGTGTTATTGTGCAATGTTGGTATTCACAGAGGAGAGCAGAGACGCTACTCCATTAGGAACATTGTCCAAGTAAAGCCAGCAGCACGGCCACTGCACAACGTGTCCTGATGCACAAGGTATCCAGTGGAGCAATGGGACCCCCATTGGACAGTGGGGCATCTTGTGCAATGCTCCTTTGTGTGTTGTCCCAGTTCACTGGCATGGTTGTATACTGTGTCGGTGACTTAGCTCTGTTGTTATGAAGTTATGTATCATAGCCTGTGATGGAGGATCATTTTTGGCCTCTTAACCATTAGGCTTGAAGTCATTATGGCAGTTAGCCAGTTAGCCCACAAGGCTGAATGCTGTCCCTTTCCATTATACCATCTTCATTAAATCACAGGGAAAAGTTACCTTGAGGTTCAGTCTCACCACTATACTGATGATATCCAGATTTATTTTACAGCTGATGCTATCAAAGTTGCTGAAATCCTGAGTTGTCATTTGGATGCCATAATGGAATGGATGTAGGTGCAATAAATTGAGGCAACAATCCAGACAATGCAAAATTTATGTTAATCAGACAAAAAAAAAAGGGATTTGGGTTACAGCTTGATCTGGATGGGGTCACACTCTCACTGGAAAGACCAGCTTTATCTCTTTGCAGTGTTTCTGGATCCAGAATTGCTCCAAAAAGCTATGTGGCTGCTTTGGCCAGCTGTAGTTAGCACACCAGCTTTGGCCAGCTTTGGTTAGTACATCAGCTTCACCACTTCCTTGCTAAGGTGAGTTTGGCTATAGTGGTTCATGCATTAATTACCTCCTAATTACACTGCCTCAATGGACTCTGCATTGGACTGCCCTTGTGGACTGTGGTTTGGAAAATAATAAATAATGCCCAAAGTGGCTACCCAACACTTATGCCTGTTGCACATTTTAGAGCCCACATGTCACTCACTTGTAACAACTGCACTGACTTCTGCTTTGCTCCCAAACACAATTTAAGGTGCTGTTTTTAATCTCCATTTAATCCCTAAATAGCTTTTCATCAAGATATCTCAAAAATAACTCCTCTTTCCATCTATTTGTCTGTGTGTGTCCCTTTTGCTCGATCACTCAGGTACTTTCTTCCTATCTCTAATTTCTGATCTGACCTCCCAGAAAATTCCTAGTCCAGCTTTCATGAACAGAAGAGAAAAAAACCATTCTTTAAATACAAAACAAGAGCATTTATTGTTATGCATGCATGAACACACACAAAACTAAAATAGGTTTAAGGACAGGAGGAAATAAAAAAGTAAAAAGGCATTAGGAAAGGCAAACCCTTCTAGCAAAAACATTTCAGAATCAGGGTGCCACAACTGAAAAATTCTTTCTTCAGTGATCATACTTCACCAAGTAGGGGCACATGGAGAAGGAACTCAGGTGACTTATATAAGAAATCCAGGGAGCAGAATGAATTGCCATCATCCTGCACTCTGATCTACTCTGTGGCATTATCTGAGACTCTTTAAAATTAGCTAATACTGCAAAAACATTATTTCATTAGGTTGATGATGATTTTAAAATAAACTACAACCAACCCCTGGCATGGCACATGAGGAAGAGGGAATGAGAAAGAAATTGTTAGAAATCAAATGTGGGCCTAAAACAAAATGTTTTAGAAAGATAGGGATCTAAGAATGAAAACCAGAGGAAATGAGTGTTTTACAACAGTTTTTGAAGAAGCAGATGTAGCTCAACAAATGTGGACCAAAGAAAAGGAAATAACTGTAAATCCATTTGATATTTACTCCTTTTGCCTCTTGTATTTCTTCTGTATATGGGATGTATCCTAAAGTGCCATGTGCAGACAAGAAAGTTGCTTCTCATCATCCATGAAGCTCCTCATTAAAGTAAATTCTATCAATCACTGCCTTCCCACTAGAGCCCCAATATCTCCAAAAAGTGATGTATTTCTCTCTAGGATCTCAACATAACATCCCAGAGTGAGAGACGGGAGATGCTGTGATTAATCGTTGTACTTACAGTCCTAGCTTCTTAACATAGTGGTAAGTTTAGTCTCCTAAGACTAGGCCCACATATCTATAGAGGGCATCCAGTTACTTCCACACAAAAAAGAAAAGGTTATAGACATTTCTTAATTTCTAATTAAAGCCAATGAGTAAGATGAAGTTTTGGATTCCTCTACTGGGGTTTGGATTTGGACCTACCATAAGTTAAATTTAGTGGCCAATTCATGCTTTTTTATGAATTGTCCAATTGGAATCCCAACCAAGTCTTGTGGTCTGTGCATGTCTCATCTTGAACCATATTATGACATTTCAGAGTGTTCCTCAAAAGTAGATTTTCCAGAAAGCTGAAATTTAGAAAGGGGAGAGACCTCTACTTGTACTTCTCTTAGTCCAATTCTATGTGTCTGTTTTTATGCCATTCTGTGTCTGAAACTCTCTTTCCCTTTCTATTCGTCATATCATTACCTCCCATTACATGAGATCTTTCTTCAGCAAAACTGTGTTGAACCTGTAAGCTAAATTACTTCTCCACTGGCACTTGACTTGACTCTACTCATACACTGCCCTTTTGCTATTTCTTTGACAATCCCTGAGCTTTTTCACACTACACAATTATGACACTATGCCTCTGCTTTAATGGGCATAGTTCCATTCCAGTTTTAAAAAAACTGACATAAAAAAGTTTGTATCATTCATCCAGAATTTCAGCATTTGGGTATTATGGGTCTAGGATAAAATTTCTGTTTAATTTTCATGTTTTTTTAAACTATGAGGAAAATATGAGGAGAGTGACATGTTGTAACAATGATGTGTTGTCTTAATTCTTAAGAAAGATATATACACATTGAATATCCTAATTATTCTTCTGCTTAAGGGGAAGGTACTGCAATTCCTCCAGTTTTAATGGAGTTCCAATCCTCTGCAAAAAATGTCTGTCATGCTGTTTTGTCAGCAAAAGAAAGAGCATGTGTGTGTGTACAGCACTTAGGCTATGTACTTGGGGAGTAACTCTACGATGCATCAGGGAGCAATATACAAGTCTGAAATGTGCTGAAATCGGAGACATTTAGCCTACTGTGGAGCTGGATGGATCAGGAAAAAGTGTTGTTAAATCTGTATCTTGTTCAGTCAGTATCCAGAAGGCAGCAGGCTGGTGACTGACATTTTATGGTCGGCAGTTCTCCTCAAATTAGTACTGGGCCACATGTCCTTTATATCACAACAGAGGAGAGGGAGTTTGTGACACCAAGTTCTGCATCTTCCCACATGCGGACAGAAACAATATCTCTGGGCACAGCACTTGGAGAGAAAAGTGTTGCAGAGTATTAAAACGTGGCAAAATAACAATACTCCCCCGTCATCTTGCATAGGATTGCCAGGTAAATTGCAATTTGCCATCTCCATCTTTTCTTTCTATTCTTTATCTGTCCCCTTTGTGGAAAATAGAAAGATGTGCTTCTCTAGTAACTGAGAAGCACTGGAACCAGATGCTGGTGAAATACTAGTGTGTGAACCATTTACTGCAGTGGTTCTCAACCTGTGGGTCCCCAGATGTTTTTGGACTTCAGCTCCTAGAAGCCCCAGCCACTATGGTCAATGCTCAGGGCTTCTGGGAGCTGAAGTCTGAAAACATCTGGGGACTCACAGGTTGAGAACCACTGATTTACTGCTTTCCAAACTTTTCATGTTGGTGACACACTTTTTAGACATGCATGATTTCACGACACAGTAATTCAGTAAGTGGAGGCAGCCCCTCCACCCACGCTTGGCCTGCTGCTGCTGCCCTCATAGGGGTCTTCCTCAGCCCAAGGTGGTACTGGTGGGAAGAGAGGTAGCCCTTCCACTTGACTCTGGCCCACCACTGCCCTCACCAAGGTCTTCCTCGGCCCGGGGTGGCGGCAGGAGAAGCAGTTCCTCTACCTGGGCCTGGCCTGCTGCTGCCCTCGCTGGGCTCTTCCTTAGCCTGGGATGGCGGTGGCCTGAGACGCAGCCCTAACACAGGAGCTTGGCCCATCATGGCGGCAGGAGAGGCAACTCTCTCACCTGTTACGTTTGCGCAACACACTTACACACTGCAGCAGACACATTAACATGTCGCGACACACAGTTTGGAAAGCTCTTCTATATGGTGTTCATTTGAAGAACTGAGCCAAACAGTTCTAGCAAACTATAAAGCACCAAGTTTCCAAGTTTGGAAAGCATATACTCAAGAAAAAGTGAATTTGTTGATCTTCTAACAAAAACATATAGCTGGGTAAGAAAGTTGGCCTTCTTTGCAGATCACTAGAAATTAGTCAGTGTAACTTTTGTAAAGGGATATAAATGGAAACAAAAAATGATGTATCTGTTGGCCTACCTTCTGTTACCAAAAAACAGTTGGAAAGCATAATGAAAACTGTAATCACTAAACAGTTTAGTAAGTTCTTGTTAATCAGTAAGGTCTGGTTTGTAGGGAAAGGTAGACTATAAATAAAGATGACTATACTGACGGCAATGGCAATGGCAACAAATAAAAGAATAAGCTTTGCTGTAGAAAAATCAGTACGGTTTCTGCTCTATCAATATTTGAAGAATTATTTGAGAATCTCAGATAAAAAATAAATGGACAGTGATGTTACGTATTCCCTTCATAATATCCTAGAATTTATGAGATACAAAGGCAGATCTTCTTATGAACTGGAAACTAGTTAAAAAAGAGGATTCAAAAGATAGCAACACACTGATAATCCTTAGGGTCCCTATGATTCTTTCCTTTTGGAACTGATGCTATTTAACTGACTCATAAGGTATTGTAGACTTAGAGGTAAGCAATTGATGAGCCAAGTTTGTGGATAACTGAATTATTCAGGATTAAAAGTTGAACCAATTGAGAAGAACATCCAGAGGTTCTCTCTAAACTGGATGAAAAGGCAAGAAACTTAGAACTAACATTTAAAGTGGAAAGTGATACTCACTGTGCACCCCACAAAAACCCAAATTCAGATATCAACTGGTATAAAGTAGCAGTGGATGTGCATGTGCCTTCCAGTTGCCTGTTGACTTATGGTGACCCCATAAATTTCATAGGGTTTTCTTAGGCAAGGAATACTCAGAGATGGTTTCAGAGGTGGTTCCGCAAGTTCCTTCCTCTGAAGTATAGCCTATAACATTTGGTATTCATTTGCAGTCTCTCATCCAAATACTAATCAGAGCTGACCCTGCATAGCTTCGAAAATTAGACAGGATCTGGGATCTGGTGCATTTAGGGTAGCAGTACTTTTCTATTAAAGAGATCTTGAGGATGTGCTGGGTAACTCAATGAAAATACAATTTGTATGCGATAGAAGTAGAGAAGCAAGACATTCCACATAAAGGGCTATGAAATTCAAGATGTGAAAACAAAACAGTCAGTACTGAAATGCTCCATAGTTCAGCATTAATAAAGTCTATAGTGGGACATATTTGGAATGTATATATTCATCTTAAAAATAATATTTGCAAAGCAGAGAAAAGAGCAAAAAAAAAGGAAACCACATGACTGGGTAGTGGTGGACTGTCTTCTGTTTGGGAGGCCTTAGTTCAAAAGGTAAGAGAGCTAATAAGAAGCATGACACAGATTTATACAATAGAATTAGGCACAGTATATAAAAAAAGGTAACTAAGAAGAGATGTCAAACAGGTTTGAACAATAGAATTGTGCACTATGATTGAAAAAAGATAAGAAATATGCTCCTTTCTTATATTACAGCAACTTAGGTTCTCCCAATGAAATCAATTAAGAGCTATTTCAAGCTAAAAGAAGTATAGTGCTTCACACAACCTATAATTTCTAAGAGGTAACTGCCACCCAACATGATGATGGCTGGCTTTACAATACGATATAGAATATAAAAACATAAGCTGTTGTTAGCCACAGTACCCACCATGGTGAGTGACAAGATCTTTGTAAAAACTACTTTCTGAAGAGTAAGCAGAAGGACTGGGCTACTGTCTTGATGCCTTGTTTGTGACCTTCACAGAAGCATCTGACTGGCCACCTCTTGGAACAGGATTCAGGACTAGATGAGCCTTGATTCTGCAAACTTATTTCCTAAGTTGCCATCTAACAGAAAGAATGGCATATGACAGCACCAATAGCATCTTTTCTACTGAATTCAATTTGTCTTTGACAGAGAATGCTGCATCTGTAAGAGAACTTGCATGAATTCTAATTTTTAAAGACATTAGTTTAATTGTGTGGGGCATATTTCATAATCCCAAGTCTGCCTTTCTATTCCACAAAAAAGTTTCATGTTTATAGATGAAGTAGGAATGATCTTACATTATACTATACCTCACAGGAAATATAAAGATAAATATTATAATATCTGGAGGAGAAGAAGAAGACGATGACGATGAAGGAGATAAATCCATTGCATTAATGTCATTTTTTTCAGTAAACAACATGTTTCTCTACAGTGCTAGGTTTGTTGTTGTGTGCCTTAAAATTATTTCCAACTTATGGTGACCCTAAGGCAAACCTACAGCAGGATTTTCTGGGGCTTAGATTGTGTGATGTACCCAAGTTCATCCAATGGGTTTCCAGGGCTGAGCGGGAAATCAAACAGCAGGCTCCAGGGTTATAATCCAATGCTCAAACCATTACACCACGCTATGCAGTGCCAGGTGGATAGGATTAACTCCATCTGATGGGGAGAAAGGTATGACCCCCTCCATATATGTATTTGTACACCTTTGCAACTGTGCCAAATCCAGAAGTCTGTTTGTATTACTATTTCTAAACAAACAAGTAAGAAAAATTAAATGCACTGAATTAGAAACTAGCTTTTCTTGCTTACTGTTTGTGTTGGCTTTATCCAGTCATAAGACTGTTGGACAGAAACTCACTAGCCTGATTTAAGGCAAGGTGAAGGACATCCTGGAAAAGTTGGCTGCTCTCTGTCTGTATATAAAAGCCTGTATTCTTCCACGTGCAGGCTAAGAGATGACTTTAATATAAAGGTGTGTTGGTAGACCTACCACTAGGGACACAGGCAAAGGACTATCTCACCTCACAAGGCTGGAATTGCTGACATAAAGCAGTTTGTCAGGCACATGAAGCCTCAGAGCTTCCAGACTGGGGCCTTGCCTCAGATCCAAGGCAAAGCAGGCCGCTCCTGAAGGAGTTAAATTGGACTATTTTTCCAGTGCCGTAGCATGGGCCTTTTCCGCACTTTGTTTTTAAAACGGGGCAGCGCGTCCTCCAGTGAGGATGTTTGCACTTGGGGCGAACTGAGTCTGGACTACTTTCTGTAGTTTCAGACTTCAGCCCACTCCGGAACGACCAGAACTGGTGACTCTCTGTGCTATTGAAAGACCGCTTAAAACAAGTCTTTCAATAGCCCAGCGCACCCCAGTCCATCACTGCGCTCCTGTGTAGATCTGCAGGCTCGCACCAGCACGAGGCTGCAGATGTTCTGGGGGGGGCTTCTGGCTGGTGAGCTTCTCCGGTTGGTGGAGAGCCTCCACCAACCGGAAGCCTCCATTTTCGTCCCCAGAGCAGTGTGTAGTGCGGGCACGCACTGCTCCGGATCAGCGTGGATCGTCGGATGGAGCACAGCAGTCGTGAGTAACACTTCCCAAAGTGCGAAAAAGCCCATGGTTGGAACCCAGGCTGGTCTCTGGTGCACACCCTGAGTAGTGAAGCCACCCCAGAGGCCAGCACTGCCAAGATCTTTGGAAGCAGCGACTTCAGAAAATGATTATATTTGTTTGTTTATTCAGGCCAGCTTTTTGCCACAGAGCACTCAGAGCAGCTTACAAATAATTAACCAACATGTGAAACATCCCATAAAACTGTATTTTAAACAGAGCATTATCATGCAGCAATAAAACAAAGCAAATGAATTTGTGAGGCCTAATTTGTTTTCAGAAAATCCATAATGACTCCTTCTCAACATATAATATTTATACCTGTCTAACCAGTCTACTCTTAAGGATCTTCTACTAATTCGCCAGTGGCTTGTTTAAAAAGATTGGCATCACATTAGCTGTGTTGAACAGAGAGCTCTGCTGAGTTGGTTGCCACTCTGTCTTACCTGCCAATACAATGAGACTCCATTTGCCTGCTTTGCACTGAGCAGAGTCACCACTTTCGCTGGATTGATTGCAGGATTTTCTCTTACCTGAGAGCAGAAAGATACAGTATTTTCCTTTTTTGAAAAGACCAGGAAAAGTCCCACAAAGGCATACCCTCCAAATGCCCCAATTTGGCAGGGAGAATCCAGTTATTCCTCTGTTATCCCATCTTTCAGCTGCTTTTGAAATGTCCCAGTTTCTTTCTCCTCTCATTTTTCTCCTTTGTCCATAGCTTACTCCAGTTGCTGCAAAGTTCAAAGTTAATTAATTCAGCAGAGGGGGGAGGAGAGGGTGGAATCCTGCAGTCGGTACAGGTAAAAGCAACTGCTGCAGCACCTCCTAGCTTGTCTTTTCTTTCTTACAAATGAGCTTTGCCATCTTGACCCCACTCTTGATCACACACTTCTCCGTTTTCATCTGTGAAATGTTGGAAGCTATATAAAGGTGGTGTTCGGCAAAAGTTATTACAGTCGGTGACATCATATTCCAGTACCTTAAAATGGGTCTTTTTAAGTTAAAGTGTTACGTTAAAAGTTAGAACAGAACAAATAAACAACGTCTGGATGTATACACCTTCAAGTTACCTATCAGCTTATGCCAATTTTATGAACTACTAATAGTTTGCTATCGCTTTCCTTTGAAATATAGCCTCCTGCAGCTGGAACACCTGGGCGGTCCCTCCATCCAACTGCTAACCTAGAGCTGATCTTGCTTAGGCACTTTCCACATGGGGTAAAAAAAACGGCTTAGGGCGACCTCACCCGGAGGTTGTCCACACCGTGGGGTGCGCTAGGGCAGTTTGAAAAGTGGAGGTTCCACACCTCAAACCGCCCTCGAGTGGCCGCAAGGGGTGGCGTGGCACGTTTTTTAAAAACCACATTTCTTGTGGTTTTTAAAAAACACGAGCGCACTAACCCGTTGCAGTGCCCCGTTTGAAACTGCAGGGACGCGCTAGGGCATCCCTGCAGAGCTGCCCAGGGACGGGCTTCCGGCTGGTGCACTGCCCTGATTGGTGGAACACCGCTGGAAGTTGCCGGCTGCCATTTTGGGCACCGCCGAACGCCGCCGAAATTCGCCAGCGTGTGGAGCAGCGAACACGCGCTCCCCGCGGGGATGGAGCAACCTGCTTCCAGGTAAGCTCCGCCCTTGCGTGCGCCGCCCCGTTTCCCCGTCCCCCATGTGGAAAGGGTCTTAGTTTCCAAGACTGTAGTATCCAGTTCTTTAAAGGTTCTTAGAGTACAAAGGCAGATTAAATCAGAACAAATAAATAATACAAAGACTAAGGCCATTTCTGCACTACACTGTTACAGTGCTCTTATTCCACTTTAACTCTCCTGTGGAATTCTGGGTTTTGTAGTTTACTGAAGTCCAAGAGCTCTCTGGATAAGAATTCTAAATGCCCCTTCCTAAACTGCAAACCCCAGGATTCCTTAGGAGGTTGAAAGTGGAATAAGAGCACTGTAACAGTATAGTGCAGAAATGGCCTAAGTATAACCTAGAGATCTTCAACCAAACTTTTTTTCTTAAAAAAAAAATCACACTAAAATAAATATGTTATGAGGACACTACCATCCATAAGTCAGCCAGTGTGGTGTAGCGCTTTGAGTGTTGGACTACAACTCTGAAGATCGTGGTTTGAATCTCCACTTGATCAGGGAAACCCACTGGGTGACCTTGGGCAAGTCACATTCTTTCTACCTCAGAGGAGGCAAAGGTAAGCCCCTCTGAACAAATTCTGCAAAGAAAACATTGTGATAAGTTTGCCTTAGGATTGCCTTAAGTTACAAATGATTTGAAGGCACACAACAACAACCACCATTCATAACCCTCCTCCCCATTCTGGTTGTGTGATTATGAGTATCATGCTGAATATTGTGAATGTGTACTGAATAGTGGCCAATCAGCAGTAATAATTTGGGCCAGCCCTCCCATTTGGCACAGCAGAAGGCAGCAGAGGACAGAGGTAGGTATGAAATATCAAATCCCCTATAACTCCATGATGTCTCTTATCTGTATTGAGGTGTTCAACTGCCAGTCCAGTTGGCTTAGGTATGTGGAAAAGAGGATGGAAGAAGCAGGCACATGATTTTTCTTGTCTCAACAGAGGCATATTTTGAACAAACCCTGTTAACAAATAGTATGCTTCCCATCTGCTCGCCAGCTTAGTCTGTAGACGTTACGAAAAAAGTTGCTTTAGTGAATTAGCTTCAATCCGGCCTAATGAATTAGGCATGCATCAATGGCTTATAGTCCAAGTTGGGGGGAAGAATGACTCACTCCTTAATTTTGGGTTGAGACATCACCAGCCCCCCTCAGACCTGTGTATTGGGGGAGGACAAATCTAGTGAGGCTTTCTTCTTGGTAAACATGTTTACAGTCATGCTATGCCTTTCATACGTTTCAGATGCTATGCCTCCAGTTCCACGTGTTGTCTTTTTCTAATTCTTGCCTAATCTACTTTGGACAAACTACATACATTCAGTGAGACCTGCCTCTTAATAAACATTTATACAGTGGCACAGAGTTTTATTACACCGCTAGAGTACAAGCAAGGTCATAAAACCCTTATGATAACAACATGAGAACTGTCTGCAGCAAAAACAGCAGCTCTGACATTCAAATAGGTGTGGGAGAAAGTATTAACATCCTTTCTTCTGTGGCACAAAATGGTGGACTTGACCAACCCGCCCCTACTACCCAGTGGCAATATATATCCTTTTAAGAAGCCATAGGGATTCAAACCGGCTCTTGTACCATCTTGTTTAGCTGGTCTCTTTATTCCCTTGATAAAATAATTTCTGCCTTTCCCTATACTTTTTCCACTTCTTAGATTTCCCTCTTTTAAGGATGATACTTATCTTTCTGATGAATCTTCTGATACAAATGAAAGTCTCTGATCACTTTTTAGAAGTCCCAACTTCTTTTGGATATTGATGCAAGTTTTTGCTTTAGAGGAGACTGAAGGATATGGTTTCACAGATGTTCAAAGAATAACTGAAAAGGGGAACAAACCAGTATAAATCTAATTGCTGATTTAATTGCTAATTTAACAATCAGATTGTTTTTGATTTCATTTTCCTGTATTATTTAGCTTGATGCTTTGGCTAGTAAACCTTGCAGAAGTTTATTTTGGCTTTATACACATTCTGTACGATTTGGATTTAAATATCTGGTTTAATTTTTATCTAAACTGACACCATTACTTACAAATGCATATGACTCACACGGCAAACCCAATAAAATACTGGCATCTTTTTCCAATTTAAAACTGACAAATCAGTTAGTTTAAACCAATCTAGGAAATTACTTCATTGTCTGAATTATTTCTTCTGAATATACTTTGATTTTGTATTTTTTTTCCCTTCTAGTATGGTGAGAACCTATTCCCATTAATTCTAGTGGTAAATGGCATCATAATAATTTGGAGATACATTGTGTTTTTTCAGCTTCAGAAGAGCTAAACTACAGTTAATCCAAACTGCTGTGACTTTTATGAAGTGGTATGACAAATAACCCAGAATTTTAATTGGTACCAAGAATGTCTTTTCTTTTTACTGAGATTTGGGAGCAGCACAAAGAACCAATGGAGAGCCAATGTTAACAACCCAGGTTAAGACAAAGTTTGTGTTATTAGCAAGTAACAGCACAAGCATCTGTGGCTGGCATGATAACATGTGGCTCTCTAGAAGTTGCTAAGCTACAACCTCCAGTGTCCCTCACTACTGGATATGCTGACTAGTAATGATGGGAGTTGCAATGCAACAACATCTAGAGAGTCACAAATTGCTAATCTCTGGTGTATCTGAGAAGATGCTTTGGACACATAGTTCTAAAAAACCTACATGTACAGGTGAAAACATGAAATGTGGCTTGAGGGCATGATATATATATGGCAGTGTGGTGGGGTGATTGTAAGATGACTTCATCACAACCTCATCCCATATATACAGTTTGGGAGCAAGGGCCCAGCTATTCAGAAGAACACCAGGCATCAGAAACCATGAAATTCACACCAAGAGCCTTGGAATCACTAACTGCCTATCCGCTGCCCTGCCAAAGCTACTGGTCAGAGGGAATAGTAGCAAGAACTCCTTAGAAGAAATGAGTAAAATTACACTATGAATCATACTAGGTTTAGAAAGCACAAATCAGCAATGAGAAAGAAGTTGGAACATCTTATTTCAAAACATTTTAATTCCAATTACTACAGTCTCTGAGATCTATAGATGCATCACCTTTAATTGGGAGGGTCCACTTAACTTTCATCTGTCATTCTGATTTTGATTTTTTTTAAAAAAAAACCTGTAAGCTTTTTTTTGCTTCTGCCACTCTCCCCACAGTTCTTCTATAACAACATTATTAAAACTTTCACAGTGACTTTCAGGATCCATTTGAAATCTGAAATTGTGTTGCTAGGGAAAGTGGAAGGTGGGAGAAGAAAAGTTTAATTAAAGACTTTTTTGCTATAAAAGACACTCTGAGCCTCATTTATATTTAGTTGTTCACTTATCCACACACACACACACACACACACACACACACATCAAGACATAAATAAATTGTTCCTGTTCTTCCAATGTGGATTGACTTTAGTTATGCCACTACTGCAAAGACTTCAGGAGCATTATTCATGTTTGGGGAACAGCAATGCTCAGCAATGTGCAATGAGCAATTTAACATATGCTCAAGCTCCACCTGTCTTGGCTTGTTCTACATTTATCATATCCAGTTATTTCATTTATGTCCAAAGCTATTTCCCACATTTATACGACAAATTCATGTGCTTTTAAAAAAGGAATCTGCCTTTATTTCCTTCTGATTCAGAGTTCTTTATACAATGGTTGTTTTGTGCTCTTCCTCATATTCTGAATTTTGCTCCACCAAGGTAAAGAAAATGAAAACCATGTGTTTGGAAGCATTTTTACAGGATCAGAAAAGAATGTTTAAATGATAGTGTTTTGACAGTCAGCAGGGACTGCACCAAAAATGTAACAAAACAGCAGCATCCAAGAGAAGGCTACTAAATGAGTGCCAGGTAACTCACAGGACTTCTGTATATTTTGGTGCCAAATTAATTTTAGTTTTCAAAATTAATTTCCTCATGTGGAGGGAAGATGTGCAAGAGGTGCATTAATTAGTACCAGTATCATGACACTATCCAACCTAAGTTAGTCCCTCAGTTCAGATTAGCATGGAAAGCAGTAATAATTTGGTTCTACTCCTTTATCACTGGAGGGTTCTTTTACATACCAAGACAATATACAACATCTCCAAGGGTTACCTGGCTGTTCCAGCATCCTCATTTCTTTGCAAATGCATGCCCATTGTTGAATAATAGAACAGAAGCAGAGCTGTGGGGAGGTTGGTCCCTCAGCTGTGTTTCTACCTAAGCAACCTGTGAGCTTCTGTGTTAGTTCACACATGCACAAAATATTTCTCAAGTTGCTTAAAGTATAATTGTGCTTCTTCTCTAGGGATGAAAATCTTTGCCTGGAATTTAAATCAGATTCATGAGGTAGAAGAAAAGATGAAGTGTTTAGGCCTAACGATGGCAGTGGATCGACTCTTGCCTGGTTTTTGGCACAAGATGGCATCTTTGTCATAGGATTTTCAACTGTGTGACTATATAATTGAGGTTCAAGTCCTATAGCTGGGACTATACTCCTGTCAATTTGTTGGGATTTACTTTTGAATGGTCATCTACAGGATTGCACTATAAATATGTTTTTGGATAATATGCATATCATATATAGAGTA
The DNA here is from genome assembly GCA_948472985.1 of Iguana delicatissima. NCBI lineage: Eukaryota > Metazoa > Chordata > Lepidosauria > Squamata > Iguanidae > Iguana > Iguana delicatissima. The sequence continues at coordinate 313,930 of CAOKZL010000413.1, read as the reverse complement.
AAACTTAGTCCTAAATGTTATCAAATAGATTAAAACCATTGGTACAGAAATTCTTAAAGGTCATATATAGATAAAGAAATAAATTTTAAGTGAAACTTAAGTGCAGAATTCAGAATACTTGCTGCTTCAGGATGTATATTCTTCTTGCTGCCCTAAGTTAACATGCTTTGCTATAGCATTTTGTTCTTTTTATCAGTCTTGACAGACAGAATGGGTAAATGCTGCATGATTAAGTAGTATCTAAAAATGTCTTCCATTGATAGTTCATTTCATATGGATCATAATTACTCTTTGTACTAAAGCTCTGTGGGCTGGGAAAACCCCAGTGAGTACATTAAGAGCACATTTTTAAAGCAATGAAAAAGTTCATTGTTCTTCAGTATATTACCCATAGAGGAAACTTAAATCAAAGTGAATGAGAAACTTAAAAATCTGTAGTGGAGAAAAAAGTCATTATTTATTAAGACAAGGGACCACACTTACTTTCTTTCATATGTCCTCCATGCAGTCCTCCATTATGTAAGATATTTTGTTCATCAACAAATTAAGTATATACTCTCAGTACGCACTGCACATTCACCACTTGTCTTTGTGAGAGCAAACAACTTGGAAAGTGATTTTGAAAGTAAAGAGCTATAGGCCCTTTCCACACATTCCGTGGAATTCACGCTGCGACGTTTCCGGGTTGTTGTTTTTTTTGTCTGTGCTACCGCAGACATATTGTACAACGGTCTATTGCCATTTCCACACGTTCCGTGGAATTCGCGCAGCGGATGTGATTGGCAGCTCTTTTTTTAAAAAATGGCCCCATGCGTCATGACGATGACTTCCTCCTCCCATTCCTCCTGCTAGCCTTGAAATAAACCGTGACGATTTTTTATGTTCATGCCCTATCTTGAGGGAATGGTTTTCCGGCCATAGCTGGGTGGAGTGCATTTTTGCTCCCTATCTCTGATGGGTTTCTGCGTCCATTTTCTACTTTTATCTTTCCCTGTGAGTGATGGAGGAAGAGATGTTTCCTGAAGTTGAACGGTCCATTTTAGCTGTATTCTGGCTTCTTGGAGTTGTGCTGGCTGAACTGGGACATCTATGGGCTACAGACCGCACGAGGAGGCACCGGCGATTAGCTTCTATTGGTAATGCTGCAGAGGACTGAAACTTTTATACGCCGCTGCTTGGATGCTCCTCGTGGCGCGTCCCACACCCGAGAAGATGGTGGGTCTGGGAGCGGACGCGCAGGACGTGGTGGCAGAAGCCCAATGTGCTCCTACAGTAATCTTAAAATCAAGGAAAAACCCCATTCTTCGGATCAATAGCACATACCAGAAAGCTTTTCCCCTTTTCTGGCTGCAGAAAGCCGCTTTCGAGACCATCCTGCTCTCTGTGGGGCGGACCAACCGCTGAAGCTGTCCACGCCCACAGCCCACCCTCCGATTACATCATGCACGAATCAGCACGTTTCTTGGGGGGGGGAACCACCTTTTCCCTGTTTTTTAAAAAGCCCGCGCGCTGACTGTTGGCGACTTAACTGGGTGGATTAAGGTATGGAGCTTGCCAATTATGTACGAGCTAGCGCACTTGAAGGTGTGGGCGATGTCCGTCAGAACTCATGCTACCTCATTTTATTTATCCGGTGTGGAAAAGGCCATAGTCATAATTCCAATGGAAATAGTTTGCTAAGATGATGAAGTAGTTTGCTGAGAAAGATGATGAGACAAAGAATGAAAAGAGAAGATGTTATTTAGGCACGACCTGTTGAAGAAGAAAAGGAAAGAAAACAAGAAAAAGATGGACTATGGTACACGAAGGAAAATGAGCATAAGCAACAGTTGCAATGAAGAAGAAGAATAAAGAAGATAGGTGGAAATATTTAGTCAGATAGTGGCAGGAGGGGGAGAAAGAGGATAAGAAAGAGACAGAAGCAAAACCAAAAACTAGAAGAAAAAAGGAATTGCATGCCTAAGCAGAGCTGAAGAAAGATGTTATTTATTTCATATTATTATACCATATTGATTCACTGCAAACAATTATGCAATGTATATATAAAGTTACAATTGTAATGTAATATAGTTGTAAATTAGATGTTGGAAAAAGGAATTAATCACAATCAACAACTTCCAAGCTCTCTGCCTCACTAAACATTTTATTAGTGATAAAAAGACATGGAAAAAGGTAAAATACAAGTAAATCAATTGATAACTTTTGATCTGAATAGATAATATCAGAAAATTCTTCCGTGACACAGGTCTGTTTGTATTTTATGATAGATGCATTTTTTCAGGATGCAGAAGAGATTCTGATTGATTGATTGATCGATCAAGTTTTACTTTCGTCTAGTAATTACAGCAGAACTTAAACACAACTAACTTTCTCTGTGTAAGAGCTCCTGAATTTCCTTGGTTTCTGCTCTATTGCTTTCTGCTCTATCAAAGAACATAAATCTTTCATAAAACAAGGCCTGTGCCAATGGAGAAAACTGAGACTGTTGGTTCAATTGAGTTCCAAACTGTGGTGTGGTAAATTCTGATGTACAGGCCCTCATCATAACAATCTTATAGTAACAACATAGATACAAGGCCAAAAATTCAGGTATTTGACTTCATATGGATCAACAAACCAATTCTAACAGTTTTCTTCTCTACCAGCAAAGGTCTTTTGCAAAATTAATGGATCCTCATTGCTAGTTCAAGATCAACCCAACCTTTTACAAACCCTTGGATTAAATAACAAGGACAACTCACAACACTACATTATAAATAAGCCCATCCTGCTTGCATAGCAAATACATCTAAACTGAGAAGGAGCAAAGTAGCTCATGAGGGGGGTAAAGGATAAGGGGTGTCAGATTGTGTCACCATCCCTGCTAATCACAAAGACCCAGTGCCTTCCAGAACACTATTACTTCTAGCTTTTCCTCAGTTTCTTTGTAAAGAGAACCAACTCTGAGTTTATACTGGTAAAGATCACCACAGCATTTCCATAAAATGTTTGCCTGTGAGGGAGAAAATGCTTGTGAATACAAATATTTAAGCCACCCAAAACCCCTCCCACTTCCTATCCATATTCTCACAAAAGAGACACAGAGATTTTCTGAGATGCCTGACAAGGATTTTGTAGGTAGTAACTATGCATGAAACAGAAACTGAAAAAAAAGTAATAATGAAGCATTATTTACTCTACGCACAAGGATACAGAAAACTTTATACAGTACCGAAGGACTTTGCCTTTTGAACTTTTATGCTTTTTTTTTTTTACTTCTCAGCATAAATATTCATTTGAATGTGGACTCTGGGTGCATGTTGTTCCTTGGCAATTTTTCCTTTTCTTGTTGATGAAGACTATTTAAATGGCATTGGCTTCAGTCCTAAGTGCACTTACTGAACAATACGTGTCTACAGTTGGAATCACTGTCTATGAACACAAACACTTCACGAAATGGTCAGATAATATTAATGTAGCCTGTCATTTTGCAAAATATGGATGGTGAGCTTTTGACCATTGCTATCCTATCATATCTCTTCCAGTGTTTTTCAGTTGCAAGTCTGCACAATGGTGGTAGGTTGCTGACCATAAAGCATCTCTTTAGTCCCATTCACTCCTTTCCATTCTAACTTCTTTGATTTGGAGAGGTCCACTGTTGAAACTTTGTATTAAAAGATACACATAGGGTTGATTGAATACTAAAAATGTGGCTCCTGTTCAGGTTTTGGAGCCTTCCAACAGATAACAAAAAGATGATGAGTTTATCTACCCACCATGTTTCCCTCATACATTTTGCCTAGGCAAACAGTGGAACTCTCCTGGCAACTTAAAAAGTATATTTGAGAAAGAGTTCTTCTACTTCATTAAGGGTGCAAAGCTTGGCTTTCAGTTTTTATAATTGAAAAGGTCACAGTTACTCCATGTATTGGAATTCATATGACAATAGCCCCATGGGCCTGCAGCTTGCCATGCCACACCTATCAGTAGGAGAAAAACCTACAGTCAGCCTCCATATCCATGGGTTCTGCATCCTAAGATTTGATCAATCATGGCTTGAAAATATTCAAGAAAAAAAAAAATCCCAAAAGCAAACCTTGATTTTTGTGTGCGCTGAGTACTACGCTGATCTGTAGGCGTATTTCACACATCCTCAGGCTCTCTCCAGTTGTTCACCATTTAATATAAGGGATTCCATTTTATTACATCATTGTATATAATAGCATTTGAGCATCCACAGGGATTCCTGGAATCAAACCCCAGTGGATACCAAGGGTTCACTGAATCTGCTTCTGGCCTTCACCTTATCTCTCTGCCTCCTCAGATCTTATTTATTTCTTTATTCAATGTATGCCCTGCTTCTCTTGCCATAGGACCGAAGGCAGCTTACAAATAATTTACAATAAAAGTTTAGCTAAAACATTATGTTACAAAAGTTTTTTTTGTTTTAAAAATAAACAATTCTATTAAAAGTATATAGTTAAAATCAGTTTAAAATACATTTAAAACATAATTGAAAACACACAAGATAAAAACACAGCATACCCCTTTAAAAAACCATTCCGCCATGTGATTAAAAATGAAAGGCCTCCCTAAAGAGACAGGTCTTAACCTGCCAGTGGAAAGAGATCAAGAAGGGAGCTAACTGGATCTTCCAAGTGTATTTGCTTAACTAACATATAAATAATATATTACAGTCCTCCCTCCACATTTGTAGGTTTGACCTTCATGAATTTGATTATTCAGAAGGCATGTGTTTGCCTCCCCTTCATTCTCCTCCTCCCATTCCCTTGCATTCCTCACCCCAGATTTGCGAGACTTGTGTTTTAAATGGGTGCTTTTTTTTCCCTTTTGGGTGAGGAAAGCCCCCACCACTGCCAGAGGTGGGTCCTCTCTGCCTTGTGGCTGCACATTCTGCTGCATAATGCCTGCTGATTGGTCAGGTGTTGTCTTTGTTACTGACCCTCCTTTCTCAAGATGGCAACTGGAAGCAGCTAGAACACTAGAACTCAGTCCTCTGCTGTTCTCATCAGCAAGCCTTTTTTCTTTTTGTTTTTCCCCCAGAACTGCTGGGGCCACAGGCAAGGGAACTGGAGCAGGGAGCTCCAGAAAGGAATAGAAGGAGGATTGCAGGCCAGAGTTATTCATGGTTTTTCCACTTTCATGAAGGTTCTGTGCTCCAAACCCTTGAGAAAGTGGAAGGGCCACTATATTTACCCCATTCCTCACCCAAAAGTACTTCTAGATTAGCTTTCACACAGTCAGTAAAAACAAGACAGCTGATACCTGTAGGCTTAAGTCTAAAGGGACATGATACAAGAAGACTGCTGATAGTGACTGTTGAGTGAGGACCCTTTAGTAGGGCTGGTAGAATACCGCTGCTTACAATGTCTGGGTCAGAAGTGGTTAATGAAGGGGCAAATCATCTTCAAAGCCCACAATTTTTTCAGCTTGAGGTGAATGGAAGTCTACAAATCAAGGATGTCTTTGGACAGATATAGTTTGTAGAATAGCATCCAGTTCTGAGTTCTCTAGTGTCCCATTCCTTTGGTTGTCCATGGTCCTGTACAGGATGCCTACTTCTTCTGTCCATCCTTTGCTTTATGTTTAGAAAAGCTATTGTGGTATATTGCACGGCTTTACTGACTAACAAAGTAGTAGTAATATTCTAATGACATTAGCCCTAGTTGCTAGGATCGCTATTAGAACACATCGGATAGTCATCTCAGTTGCAACTCCTTTTATTTTGTCTCTCTTATATATCTAGAAGATTACTTTGCAAAGAATGAATTGTTAAGAAGAGTATTCTATATTGCTGTCAAGTTCAACAATTGTCAAATGTCAGAGTTCAAGATTGCTAAACATTTAAAAAAAAATAATAATTAGATATAATTGACTAAAAGTTTTGTCTGGATTGTTTTCATTTCATAAATTGCTGAGCTAGGCAAAAAGTAAACTAAGGAGAAAACTTATTCAAATCCTCAGATGCAAGCCCTGTACTTCTGAGGAGTAATTTCTTGCAAAAACAACCTGTTACCACCTCACTTTTTGCCTGGTACTTAAACCTTTCCATTAAATTTATGTGTTATGATAGTTATCCTCATCTTAGAGTTGAATCCTGTGTTGCTCATTGTTTCTCTTTTTCAGACTCAACTTTTTCTTGTTTACTACCCTTCAGTGACTGGGTTTCCACATTCATGTAGAATTACAGAAGTACCGTCATGTCTTTAGGACTAAAATGCATGAAGAACATATCACATGGCCCAATTTCAGACTGAAGCTGGGGTACCAGATGTTTGAATGGTTGCCTATAGAACAACAGTAGGAGCAGCAACAGCAGCAACTCTCTGCACATATAAATATTAGGAAAGGTTTTCTAATATGGCAGTTTTATCTAGACAAGAAAATTGTTTTATTTTAAAACAGGGAAGCATGCAAACATTGTGTTTACTCATCTGCAAATGGTACAGCCGAGCATATGACATACAGTTATTCCTGGTGGTATAGCTTGCTTCTTAGTTGCTTGATTTTGACTAGTTCTTAAATGAAAACCACCCTTACAGCATCAAATATTCATGCTAGGAGAAGACTTAAAAATGGGAGTTGGTAGCAGAGGAGGGCATGTTGTGAAGTTAAGGCAAAACAGAAGTGCACACTTCAGCACCAGAAAGCTTGAACTGGAGATTTAACCAGAGAGAACTTCAGAGTGGTCCCTGAAACATCTGAATCATCCTAGAAGCAAAGAGCAGCACCACTTTGAGTTTTTTTTTAAATGAAAGGCAGTATAAAGTATTCTAAAATAAATAATCCAACTCCTGACTGTGAAAGAATGGTTGGGATGAAGGTTAGGGGTAAAGCCTAGGATGATGGAGAGTTAATAGAGACTTCTGTAACAGCAAGCAAGGAAGAAGAGAATGCTTATGTTCTGAGAATGGTAACCAAGTATGTTTATCACAAAGACTGTAGATTTAAGCAATTTCAACCTACGATCAGAAAGATATGTAGCTATCTTCCTGAATAAACATAGTTTTTCACATAGTGAGTGTGTCTGTAGTGGTAACAACAGACCCATCTTAAGCCATAGGAACAAGGCAACTGAACTTCTATGAGGATTACTGAGATTATATATGTAGAGCACTTGGAACACTTCAAACGTGCTGCTGTAACATTAAATAGTATTAACACAAGCCAGGTGATTCCATGGGTCAGTCATATTAGACACTGTGACAGGCCACTTCTCCAAAGATTGCTGTGGCAATTCCCGTCTGGTAAGGCACTCTGTCTTTGCCATAGAGCTCTGCCTGCCCCCTTATAACATCACCTTTGTGTAAAAAGGGACGGGTTTCCATGTTTATTTAGAACCACTTAATAATTTTATGGTAGTGTGCTTACTGTGTTACTGTTTACACTATGTGTCACTGTATACTGTTGCAGTGTAACTGTATATCAGTGTTTACAAAGATGAACTGTTAACATTTATTAACATAACAATAACAATAAGGTAGTGTTTGTAGGTCGATACATTTCCTCACTCCCCTTTTTAGACAATATAAGAGGTAACTCCCTGCTCAGAAACAGTTCAATTATATCTTTAGACTTTCATAAAAGGCACAATTCTCATATAACAGCACTTTGGCTAGACTCCCACCAAACACTCAAACCCCAAACTAGGTCACACTCTCTGACCAGATTCTACTAAGGCTCAATTACTCTTCTGCCTCTCACTAGGCTTCCACTGAGAACTAAACCTTCCAAAACACATTCTCTGACTGACTAAGGGACTCCATTCTCTAGCCCTCTTTGCCTAGAATCTCACTGAAGGACTCAATGAAAACCAGTAGTTGGCTGTATATAACTTTTTCTCTCAGCCACCAGCCCTTCCCACACACTATGGGGCTAGGTTTCTCTCCTGAGGAGCTATTCAGGTTGTCTAGTAACATGCTTCCAGGCTGAATTGGCACTTCAGGTAACCACATCCCCAGAACTTCATCACGGGGACTTACTGAGCCTATATATCCCAGGAAGGTTTCCAGAGTCTTGTCGAGAGTAATTAGTTTTAGTTGTTATGGTATTTGAGTGAGCTAACAGTGACTGAACAGCAAGGAAAAGAAATAGCAGCTTACATGTCTTCCATTTTCTCTCCAGGGTGGTAGTGTGCTCAGAGGAAGAGGGCAAGCAAATGGAGAGAGGAGGAATGTTACTGTGGATATCTTGAAGCTGCAAACCAACACTGAATGCTACCTGTTACCATTTCCTAAATGGAAGAAGAAGCCCTAAATACCCTGAAAGCACCAGATTCTATCTGACCTTGGAAGTTAAGCAGGGTCAGGCCTGATTAGTATATTAATGCTAGACCACTAACAAACACCTGGTACTGTGGTTAGGTTTCAGAAGAAGGCAATGTCAAACCATCTATGAGTATTCCTTGCCTAAGACAACTATGAAATTAATGTAGTCACCATAAGTCAACAGGTAACTTGAAGGCATACACACATAATAGGAAGAAAAACTTTTTTTAAGGGAGTCTCAAAGAAAAGACATAAGGGGGAAAAATATGACAGAGCTATTAGTGAAGACCTCGTAGATTCTGAGGGACAGGGAAGAGTTATTCCCTAACTTTCTAGGTGGGAGTTTTGGATGAGTCTAGTACAGCTGTTCATATGTGCCACTGCATAAGTGAAAGAAATAATAGCTTGAGAGGATAGATTCTTCACCGGAGAAAGCTGGCAGAGCTCCCTTGGCTTCCGCAAGGCTACTCTACTGGCACAAATTTCCAAAACAACTAACCAAAACAATGTCTAAGTCATGTAGCAGAGAGAACACAGAAAAAACAACAATGCCTGAACAAAGTCTGATAAGAAGATTATGAAGGCTCAACAAAGAGATCACACAGGGAATGTTTTAATTTAAAAAGTACTTATTGATTATGTCTTGCTTGCAGGGAATGATACTTGGACACAAATCTCTCTCTTTTTGAAAAAGAAAACACTAGGCTTACCCATCCAGTAGCAATGCAGCTTCAGTTTGTTGCAGTGAGAGCCAAGCATATGGTATTCATCATTAGCAGTAGCAACAGAAGTAGCCTCTTTGGCCACTGTTGGATGATTCCATTTCAGCTCCTAATCTAAACTCACATGTGCTCTACTACTAGTGGCAAGAAATGTACTATACACATAATGATTTTTCCCCCCAGATTGTATAAGTACTTCTGAGAAAAGAAGATAACTTGCAATAGCACTTTGCCATCAGATGAGCAAAACCTTTGCTTACGGTGGTGGGACAAACAGATGGAGAACAGAATGGCTTGACCCAAGCCATCCCTGCACAAACCTAAATCTTGTTCTCATGCACTACCAGAGCTTTATGGCTTAAAAAAAAAAAAGGCAAAACCTTGAGGTGCTTTAAATATCTTTAATTTCTAATCACCCCTCATTTTCTTCATCTTAAGTATGGGACTCGTTAAGTTAACAAAAAATGAATAATTTCCTTTTTTTTTGTTCACAAACCTCAAATGAATTAACATCGTGTCTTTGCTATTAATGTATTGTTTCCAAGCTCTGTTGCTTCCTTAGTTGAAACCAGATTAATCCTATTCACATGTACTTTCTTTTATTAAATGAAACATTTAAACCCATTTCCATGACATGAACATAGCCCCTTTTGTAGGTCTTTTGTCTGGGGGGAAAAATCCAACAAAAAGGGAACTCCAACTGGTCTCTGAGAACAAAGCACAGTGAAATTAAAAAAAGCAGAGGTAAAAATATTTATTAAACATTTTACACCCTTTTAATAATACTCCTTTGTCAGGAAAATTTAGAATAAGAATAGATATGGCTTGTTATAAAACCTAACTGTACTCTACAACGAATATCACAATCAGAATTTGGTTATTTTTTTAAAAAAGTAATTAGTTAAGTTATAGTTCAAAACTCCAAAACTAGCCAGTTCACAGCTACCAATTTTAAACATTGCTTTTTATTTTCCCATTTTCAATAGTAGTTGAAAAGTTTCATTTTAAATTACTGTTTAAACATTCTAAATGTGATAAAATTTTGTCCTATGGTAGTAGTAGAAATCTTTAATTCATGCATTTTTCTCTCATATGCTTCTCTGTTGCCTTGATGGCCTTGAGTCCCAATGTTGGGAAAAAGGCATAACGCTAATACATACCCACAAGAGAGCACGAGGAAGCAGTCTGAGGCCCTTTCCACACGTTCCATGGAATTTGCATTGCAACGTTTCCGAGTGTTGTTGTTTTTTGTCCATGCTACCGTGGACATATTGTACAACGGTCTATTGCCATTTCCACACGTTCCGTGGAATTCACGCAGCAGATGTGATTGGCAGCTATTTTTTAAAAAAATGGCCCCGTGCGTCATGACATGCGTGCTCACGTCATGCCCCGCAGTTCCTCCCATGATGACTCCCTCCTCCCATTCCTCCTGCTAACCGTAAAATAAACCATGTCGATTTTTTATTTTCGCGCCCTGTCTCAGGGGAATGGTTTTCCACGCCATAGCTGGGTGGAGTGCAGTTTTTCTCCCTATCTCTGGTGGGTTCTTGCGCCCGCTTTCTGCTTTTATCTTTCCCTGTGAGCGATGGAGGAAGAGGTGTTTCCTGAAGTTGAACGGCCCATTTTAGCTGTATTCTGGCTTCTTGGAGTTGTGCTGGCTGAACTGGAACATCTATGGGCTTAAGACCGTGCGAGGAGGCACCGGTGATTGGCCTTTTATTGGTAATGCTGCGGAGGATTTAAGCTTTTCTGTGCTGCTGCTTGGAGGCTTCTTGCGGCATGTTCCAACCGCTGAAGCTGTCCACGCCCACAGCCCACCCTCCGATTACATCATGCATGAATCAGCACAGTATGAGGGGAAAAAACCCACCTTTTCCCCGTTTTTCAAAAAGCCCGTGCGCTGACTGTTGCCGACTTAACCGGGCAGATTAAAGTGTGGAGCTTGCCAAATATGTACGAGCTAGCGCACTCAAACGTGTGGGCGATGTCCGTCAGAGCTCACACTAACTCATTTTATTTCTCCGGTGTGGAAAAGGCCTGAGACACAGCATGAGTCTGCTAACAAACCGCTCCTCCTCCTCCACCACTTATGGGGGCAACACTCCTGTAGTTATAAATTTAACTATAAAAGTCACCTAGGATATTAAAGATAACTTCAGATTGTACCAAATGAACTGTAGCCAGTGATGTTGTTTTGGAAGTGATAATAGGACATCTCATTAATAATCCTGTTGCTGTATCAAGTGACGATTCTAAGTACCTTTTAAAGGTAAGTCCACATAGACTACAGTAAAATAGCATAAAAAGCTGTTAGCAACTAGGGCAGGGCTTTCCAAATGGTGTGCTGCAACACGTTTGTATGTCACCTGAAGTGTGTAGGTGTGTCGCCTGAGGTGTGTCGCCTACAATCTTGGGAAGGTACCTTATTATTTATAAATCATATATTTTTAAAAATATATGAAAGGTTTTCATACGTTTTGTTATTACAATTTATGTATGTGTCTGTATCTCTTATAAAGGGTTAGTTTAACCTCCGGTTTGCTAGTAAAACTGAATTACTGTGTCACCAAATGATGCATGTCTAAAAAGTGTGTCACCAACATGAAAAGTTTGGAAAGCTCTGAACTAGAGGCTAATTCAGAGGTGGGAATCATGCATCTCTCCAGATGTTTTTGGATTGCAATTGCCAGCATAGCCACTTATGAACAATGTTGGGAGGGGATGTACAAACCAATGGAGACCAGTGTGATTACTGCTGCTGGGCCAAATGTAATGTTAGTCTTAATGCCAAATATAGAATATATTTTTCCTATTGACAACAAAAAAAGAAATTATTTCATACTCCCAATGAAAACCATAACCAAGCAACACCAGAATGTGGTCATGTGGCAAAAGGATTTAATGAGGAGGAACACATAAGGAGAGGCTGTAACAATTTGTTTTCACATGAGGCTAAAGATTCTGCCCCTTCCTCTCCTCCTTGCAGAATTGACTACAAATTACTTTTGCAGTTTGAATTCAGTTTGCAGCAATTGAAGTAAGCTGAGAACAAAGAGTGAAAGTCCCAGGAAAGAGAAACTGGGAGATTTTAACAGCGGCTGAAAAAACTGTATGACAGAATTAACCAGGATCATATAGGCTCCAGGTATATTAATCCAAGCAGCTCCCTTTGAAAGAGAAGAAAGGGGAGATTTTTTCCCCCTGTGGACAAACTCAATAGCTGACTTGGCTTGGACAAAGACAGAGGCCATTCTTTCTTTCCATTCAGACTCTGTTTTGTTTGTTTATTAATGTCTTTCATCCTGGAAAATTCAGTTTCTAAAATTCCCTGGGTCACTACATGAGGTAGAGAAAGCACTTAGTACAGAAGCACTGGTTTGATGATAAATTTTGAAATCACTAATCACAACTGTCCTGATAGTAAAACCCACAAAGAGGTTGAATTCAAGGACATAGCTACGTCAGCCTGAATTGGTATGCAAAGGGACATTGTAGCATTTTGAGTCTAACTGAAAGAAAGAAGTTTGTAGCATAAACTTTCACAGATTGAGTCTACTGAACAGGTGTCTCAGATACAGTGACAACTAGAGCAGAGACGGGTCAAGAAAACCTGGATAAGTGGCAGTGATATTGTTCCTGTTAATCCAAAAGTCCAAGGGCTTTGAGCCTGTAAGCTTTAGCTCCACTAGATCATGACAGAGAATTTCATCCCCTATCTATGAAGGGCTATGAGAAGGCACCAAATGAAGAGGAGACAACCATCTCTCCTCTTCACATGATATTTACTACAAGTGTAGACAAATTGAATAGGAATACACACTTATAGACTGTAAGCTAACTTACTTCTCCATTGGCACCTGACTTGACTCTTTTCATCCACTCCCCATTTGCTGTTCTTTCATAGCTCCTGGGCCCCTTTCACACGACACACACACACTGTATACATACAGCATACTATGATTCCAGTCCCACTGCAATGACAACATCCTATGAAATGTTGGGGTTTCCAGTTTAGGAAGAGGCATTTAGATCTCTCAGCCAGAGAACTCCTTTCGTGCCTCTGGCCAAATGACAAACTCCAGGATTCTGTAGGATGCAGCCATGACAATTAAAATGGAATAATAGTGCTATAATTGTGTAGTATGAAAGGGTCCATAGTCACCTGACAGGAGAAAACACTAGTAAAGACGGGCAAGAATTTTGACAAGTGTACAAAGTAATGTGACTTTAGAAAGTGTAATAGTACAAACTTTAAAGTGTAGGTCTACATATTATAGGAATTACCAGGAGAAACTATGGGTTCATGAATGGATCATTGCCCTATCTGCAAATCCTGGTTATCTTTTTTAAGCTTAAAGAAACAACTGAAACCATCAAGGCTATATTTACAAAGAAAGGTTATCTTTTTTTCTAGTTGTGGGGAAAAAACCCTACAATCTCCTTCTACAGAAGAGTAGGAAATAGTCAAGTAGAAATAACCTAAATCTGGTTGTTAGTCCCAACTAGAGTAGACTTACTGAGTAGACTTATTGAAGTAATAGGATTTACGTAGGAGTTAACTTACCACATAGTCACTGATATAATGGGTCCAGTTAAGACCACAAGTAGATTTAAATCAATGCTTGCCAAAAAAGAAAATGGCAACACAAGACAAGAACAAGAGAGGGGAGGCTTATGTTTTTATATTTATACACACACACACACACACACACTGTGCTCAAGACTCTCTACCAGCACCATTCCAGTGCAACTAAATTTTGATATGTTGTAGGACAAGAGGTTCTTTTATTTCCTGACCCTAATGGAAGAAATGTTTCCTTTATTTTTGTAATATGACTTATTATATCCTTACAACTGAGGGAACTCTTTATCTTCTAGCAGAAAACTAACTGGGTTGCTTTCCTTTCCCCTGAGAGAGGCTTCTGGGTCTTTAAATGCTGCCTGTCTACACTAAATACAACAGGTGCAGCTTTCTTGTCTGATTTGCTGGGCAGGGAAAAAAAACATTCCTCCTCCTCTTGTGAAAGACTGAATCACCTGCCAGTAAAAATAAAGTTGGGAATCTTAGTTTAGGATGTATGAGAGTGTGTGTATGTGCACACGCACACACACATACATATATGTAAGAGAGAAAAAGAAGTATGGATGACTGCAATTCATGAAAACCAGTTAATTACACTGATTAATCAATTAAATGCTTTCAGCTCTACCTTCCACCCATCCCATTTGCTGTTGGGCCTCAGCTCGTAAATCTGTCTCTAAACAGTAGTAAAGGCCCTTTATGGAAAATCAGGGCATGACAAATTCAGATCTGGTGCCTCAAAATCATAATAAAGATGATTGCTCTATTGGTGTAAAATAATCTGAGAAGGTGCAGTATGCATGCATAAATTCCTTATTTTCTCCTCCCATAGATTCAAAATTCTTGTTTTTATTTTTTTTAAAGACAAAATAAAATGTCTCACATGTTTTATTAGAGCAACCCACATTTGAGTTTATTTCCCCCTATTTGCAGGTATCTCTTTAAAAGAAAAATACTTAGAGAATGAGTTAGGAGTTTATTGATAAACTTGCAATTTATTTATATGTACTGTATATCATCTTCCTAAATATATGGTGCTGAAAAAGGAGGCAGCCTACTTTTGTTCTCAAACAAAGGACCCAGGAAAAGGGCAATGTTTTTCCCCCTCACAGGTGATGGAGTATGTACAAAGAATTTACCAGATAATGGCAGCCCTGTCTTCTGAACAGATGGTGATGGCCCTGTTGCTAGGATAAGGCCTGAAGAATTTAGTTTTTAATTCCACATTATTTGCCTCAGTGCCATGAATATCCCTAGGTTTCCTGAGGCGAAAATAGAAAAAAAAATCAGAGAAAGAGAAAGAAAAGCGACATGCAGATAGAGAGACAGAGGAAGGGAAAAGACTGGAGCCAGGTCAATAGAAGCTTTGGGGAAAATGTCTGCTCAGCTGTCTGCAATTCACCTGGATTTGAAAGGCAGGCAGGAAGGAAGATTGGTTTGGCATGAGAACTAGGCCTTTGATGCCTTAGATACCACAGAGAAAAATACCAATTTCTCCCCATTAGGAGTCTGTTGACTCTCCTAATTAAGATAAACATGTTTCTGAAGAAGCTAGCTCTCACAGTACCACATTTGTAAAAACAACTGTGTGCTTTTAAAATAAACACATGAAAAAGACTTGAGACCAAACTAGTGCTTGGTGGTCTACTAAGACTGGAGAAGAATAGACAGACGGAAACGTATGAAATTACTCCCTTCTTTAAAAGTGACCAACTTTCATTTGTTCAGCCAATTAACTATCTAATTTCGAGCTGATAATTACTAAAATATTTTCCAAGATGTAAAGGAACACAGAAGTGGGTTTTCAAAATGATAATAGCTCTGGAGCAATGAAAAAAAAGTGTTTAAGACAGTTTAAATGTAGGATTTCTCTACAAACCGAAACTTGCATTTTTAGCCTTTATTTCATAAGAAAGTTGTAGATCCCCATATAACAAATAGCACTCAAGCACAAACAGGCTTGGAAATAGACTGAGTTTTTTCCCCTGAGAACTAGGAATAAACTTCTAGGCTGTGATTGCATTCAGCATTTCCCTTTTTTGCTTTCTTGCTTTACTTTTTTCCTATATATTTATTAAATCAATTTATATGCCATTCTATCAGTCTGAAATTGTACCTCCAAGCAGCATAAAAAATGGAGGTAAAAGCAGTTAAAAAGAGTCCAAGGTAATCATTAAAATACAAACACTAGAATAACTATCAATTAAAGCATAAAATAATCAACAGAGAATAGAGTTTTAGACTGGATGGCCCAGTCAGTCAGGGAAAGCCTGAGTAAAGAGAATTTCTTAACAGTTGCCTAAAACATGCCACAGTGGCATGTCACTGATACTTGAAAGCCACTAACTGTGGAAAATTACAAACTTTTGGATCCAGGGGAAACTGCATAGGATATGGAAGCTATGTTTTTCTTTTTCTTTTTGGGAGTATGGTAGAAGGGTTCAGGGGAAAAAATTGAACTTTTTGGGTGAAAAATTTCTTCTTCTTCTTCTTCTTCTTCTTCTTCTTCTTCTTCTTCTTCTTCTTCTTCTTCTTTTTAAAATTGGGATGAGAGTGTTTGATGCACCCAAGGCCCACTGGGTTTCAATGGCCAAGCAGGAAATTGAATCCTGGTCTCCAGAATTGTACTCCAGTTCTCAAACCACTATGCTGTTTATCTTTGACTTATACAGTAGCCCTATTTGATTATTTACTTGAACATTCAATGAGTAAGACGGAATAGGAGGCAAAAGCATGTAATACATACAACTATGCTGTTTGTATCTGGGGGCCCTTTTTCAAATGTTGCTGAATAGAACATGTTTCTAAGCACATTCAGCTGAAAGCTAAAGTCTTTCCACAGTTAGAAACCCTACTTTATTGAGTTACAGAGTTCTGCGAAGCTTCTCCACATTTTCAGACCTTCACACTGAATATGCCAAGGATTGAAGAGAAATCTGCATATCTGTGAGGACTCAGGGGATGGAATGTGTGTGCACAACTCTGACCAAGTACAGTTGGCCCTTTACATTTGCTAGGGTTAGGGGCGAAGGACCCTCACAAAAGTGGAAAAATCACATATATTAAAATGGGTGTGTATGTCTGTGGAAAGGGGCTGAGCCATGGCGGGGAATGGGCACCCAGGGTTCAAACCAGGTCAGGGAGAGCAGTGGAAAGAGAGGTGGGTCAGTATTGTGGTCTCATACTTCCTCTCTCACACTCATTTTTTTCCTTGGGTATATGGGACATTGGGAGAGGGTTTCTGGTGCTGAGAAATCGAGCTGTGAACCATCTTTAGCTGGCCAGGCAGTGGCTGGTAGGGGAGGAGGAGGAGGAGGAGGACCACCAGAAGTGAGTTTTTAAAGGGCTGTGAGGCCTGATTGGAGCTGCCAAAAGGGAAGGTTCCCCCAGAAAAGAGGCACCTGAGGTGGGGGGACAGGGGTTGAAGAAACTCACAAATAATCAAATCCATGAAAGTCAAACCTGCAAATGTGGAGGGCTGACTGTACTCACGTTCAGTCCTTGTTTGTTCACATGGGTGAATGCCTGAATAGAGACACTGTCTGAATTAATATCTTGCATAAAGCTATTTGGGTTAGACACAAAACAGTTTTTCCATTTGTGAAAGAATTTTCAGTCCTATGGAGACTTTGAGAAATGGATGGGTGCCATTTTCATGATTTCCCTAGAAGTCCCTTGCAATGTCCCAAATCTGCTCCTTTAAAAGTTGGCAGATGATGCGGTTAGATGAGAAGAGGCACAGAAGGCTTCAGGAATGAGGAAGTGGATATCATACCAAAATGGCTTCTCCAGGCTCTTTCCGTTGGATCAGAAACAACTTTCTTTGGGATGTAGAAACCTTTTTTCATAAAGGAGATAAACCTTTGGATTCAGCTTGTTATATTAAATAAGACAGTTTCAGCATAATATTATGTATCAAAGAGTACACACTTCCCTAGTGGCCAGGAACCTCACCAGACAGCATAATGCATTGGAGGCCACATCACTAATGCCACCACAATTCAGTGACTGCCACTATGGTTTCTGGAGCAATTCTCTATGATTCATAGCCTCTTAATCCTTCCAGTTGCCTAAAGCTTGCTACAGTGGGTGGCTTTCGAATATCAATGAAAGCCACTAACTGGTGAAAATTGGGAACTTTTGAAACCAGGGTAAACTGGATAGGATATGAAAGCTATTTTTGGTTGTTTTTTTTTTTAAGGGGGGGTTTGAACTATTGAGGTGAAAAATTGACTTTAAACAAATAAATTGGGGTGAGAGTGTGTGATGCACCCAAGGATCACTCAGTGGGTTTCCATAGCTAAGTGAGGAATCAAACCCTGTCAGGTACTGTCATATATCCTGTCATACCAAATAACCCACACTCCACAAATCTGAGGTAGACAGAAGTTTATTTTGCATGGATAAACATGAGCAACAGAGCACACTTACAGAGAAGTTGCCAAAACTGGAGCACACAGCCCTATAGCATACAGTTTATAAAGGTTATCAATACATTTTTAAGCTTGTAAAGCATTCATTAGTTAAAGCCATAAATCCCCTCATGTATCTATGCCTCTTTTTCTTTCCCAAGCCGGTACTTGCCACTTGACGAAAGGGACCCTCCCACCGCATATTTCTACCTTGTTATCTCCAAACTGCGTTGTTCTCAAAACATCCTAGAACTACCAACCTTACTTTTGGTTTCCCAGTCTTCCCTAACATGGAATGCACCATAAGGACCAGCAGCCTTTAAATTATAATAAAGCAACAATTATCAGTATTTAAGCCTGGATACAGAGTAACCCCCTTTTCAATGTTAAATACAAAGTATCAGTGAGTAAAAAAATACAGGCATTCAGCAGGTTAGTATTTCATGGCTAGGAGCTTAGTTTAGTGACCTTATACCTCCTAACCCTTCAAGGATGGAAGGAAAAAGCAGAAAGCCTATTTTTGTGCCCTTACCAAATTCGAGAGGTACAGTTCTGGTAGTGGTGGCAAACAGAGTATCAGAAGAAGGAAAATAAATACCCCTTGTATGTGGTCTAGGGACACATGTATATTCCTGTTATAGACACATAGTGCTTGCAGATTCTTTGGGAGAGAGTTATATGCCAGTGTAATCTTTTCTATATCTATTTTGAGGTAAACCTCATTAAGTCAGGTGGGACTTACACACATGTAAGTACATATGGGCTTGAAGCCTGAGGTCTGTTGCACTGTTAAGCACCACACAATAAGGTAGGATTTCTTTCCAAGTAAATATACACAGAATTGCAGTGTAAGTGACTACTAGGCAGACAGGTATATAGACAATTCTGAAATACCTGAAGGGCCAACTTGTGAATGCAAATGAGTTCATTTAAACTAACACGCACACTGAGAATTCCTTTTTCCTGTTATTTTTTTAAAATCCATTTTGCAACAGTTATATCTGATATTATTCATCTTCTGATCCATTTGTTTTCAAAGGAAAGCACGCTGTTACAGAGTGCTGTCAATGGTGAAGCCAACATTAATAATTCTATTTTCCCCCTACATATCTACAAACTCTTCAAAACATTTTCCTTAAATATACCTTGATCTTCATTTCTTTCATACTGTTTGATCAGCTTGGGCTGGACTTTTTTCACATTAAAGAGAAGGTTGCCAGTGGCACTGGTACGTCCTATGTAATGAAACATGCATGTTTGTCTTTTTCTTCTTTTATTCCTTAAATGTATTCATACTTAATGCTCCGTGCACTTGACTGTTTAATTCCTTAAACTGAATGACAGGCACACACAGCCCACACTTGGTCTGCCTTAGTTTTAAAGACTTATAATTACTGTTCCTCATTGATAGGATCAAACTGGTCCCTGTCTTGTGGCCTTTACAGAAAACATGTAATGAATTTTTTTTGCCAGATATGCAAGTCAATGTGTAACAGCTCTAGACATCTGTGGTTGGGGTGAGATCCTTAGGTGAGCAGCAATATGACCTTAAGGCCAAAACTGGAAGGAGAATTTCACACAGCCATAGGCAAAATTTTTACATATTACCCATGTCAGTCGTTACCTACTGGTCCTTCCACATTCATAGTCCATCTTCCACTCCACTTGTGGTCTCCCTCCCTCTCTTCTCTCTCTCTCTCTGTCTCTCTCTCTCTCACACACACAGACACACACACTTCTGTGAGCATTTGGTTTCCTCCATATACACATTGTGTGTGTGTGTGTATTGTTTCTTGTATCTCTCACACATGTTTTGCTCTCTTGTTACCCTGATTTCTGGGGTCCCAGGAGGGACACCTCAATGTGCTCACAATGGGGAATGGGAATTAGCAGAGCACAAGCTAAGCAATACAAGAGGCAGGGCAACCTAGCAAGATCTTGAACCCAATGTCTACAGGGTCAGGCCGAGTCAATGAGCAAACAGAAATAAAATTAAATTGTTTTCCTTTATTTTGATAAATACAGTCAAAACGTATGTATGCAAACACACTCACACAGACCTAATGAAAGAAAGGTAGGAGTTGGATACAGGGTTTTAAGAGGGGTTTTTGCATGGGAAATACTACACCTGTCCTGAAGCCTGGGTAGTCTGAAGAAAAATCAGTAGAAGTGGAGATTCTCAGGACGTGGAGCTGAGGAGAAGGCTCGTCGAACGGGGTGACAGCAAGGCGGGATGGAAGTCAGAGTGATCTGAGGAAGCGCTCAAAATCAGGGGGTCTTATAGGGGAAAATGTGGCCGCAGGCTAGTCCATTCCCGGGGAGAACAATGGGTTTCGGGCTGGAGACAAAGCCTCCGAAAGGTCAGTATTTTGCATGATTGAATTATGACAGCATTGTCAATAGAGTGGCTGATATGCAAATGCAGAGTGTTTGAGAGTTGAGTATTCAGCTCGTCAAGCTGCCTGCTCGGGGCAGGGAGTCCTTTGTAAACAGCGTGCATACATAACGTGATCTTAAGAAGGTACTTGCCTGGAGGTCTCCTGAAGCTGCAGTCCGGCAAATACTGGCCTGCCTGGATTAGTTTTGAATGGTTCAGCTATTTTTGGCCGTGCCCGCATGCATGCTTGTCCGGGGGTCTCGCAAGCACATGGAGAGGAATGGGTAGTGAAGGCCAAATTATTGATATCAAATGATATCTAATATACCACAGGCCCAGGCTAGAAACTACAGTAACACAGTCATTTTCTCCATGTCTCTCATCACAGTTTCTTTTTTCCTCCCCAGTACTCTCTTGTGCCATCATTTTGTAGCCATTCCTCTAAAGTGGAATAAACTGCCAAATCGGGTGTCAGATAGAAAGATTAATAATCCATTTTGGCCCATGTCAGGATTGGTCAGGCATCTGTTGTGCTTCTGGTTTGATAGACCATCTGGAATGCTACCAACAGGGATGGCATTGATCTTTTAGGTACATGGATAAGTGTAGGCTCAAAGTGTGTTTCATGCCTTTAAAATGAAAGTAAGGAAAAATAGGTGGTCAAAATTTTTTGAACTATTTGAATAGTTCAAATGTGAGACCTCAGGGCTCCCCAATACAGCTGAACTCACTTCTCCTCTTCACAGCCTTATCTCCCTGTTTTTCTTTTCTTTTCTTTTCTTTTCTTTTCTTTTCTTTTCTTTTCTTTTCTTTTCTTTTCTTTTCTTTTTGTATACCCTCCAGTGATGTATTTAAGTCTTTTATTCCAAGTCTCAAGTCAAGTCTGAAATTGTCTCTACTTCAAGTCTCCAGATGAGTCTCAAGTCCTTCCAAAATACCTTCAGGTGAAGTCTCAAATCAAGTCCCAAGTCTGGGAGCCAGTCTCTGAAGTGGAGAATAGAATCCTTCTTATTCTCCATTACTGAAGCTTCAAAAGCTTTAGAAGGAAGGATCTTTCCTTGTGCTCTGGAGGCAAGTCTTGCCTTCCACTGTTAGGAAAAGTTTTAGAAGGGTCCTCCAACGTGCAACAGGGACTGGCTGCCAAGCAGACCTCAGTCCTACTTCAAGCCCCTTGCCTTACACATTTGCTGTTCCCCTACAAAAAATGGTCCAAGCTTTGGGTTTGAGACAGATAGGCACATGACCAATAGGCAAAAAGAGATGGAGCACTGTTCAAAGTTGTAAGGTTTCAGGATAAACGCGCTATGTTACTGAGCCAAGGGCAGCAAGTCAATACAAATCACGAGTCAAATTGAGTCAGTGTGTTTTTTATTGCAAAGTCCAGTCTAAGTGAAGTCACTGAAGCAACTTGAGTCCAAGTCAATTGACTTGAGTCTATATCACTGACACCCTCCAAACTCCTTTTTCATATAATACCACCCTGTGTCCAACTTTTTACCTTTTAATCATTGCAGCTATTTGCAAAGTCATTGGCCACTTCCACACCTTATCTTCTTCCACTGTCATACTGTTGCGATCCTGGCAGCACCTTTGCTGGGAAGATAGCGCAACATGAACACTCCTTTCTGCATCTGGTCAGCTGCTTGCCGATGGGAGTGCAAGTGACATGTGCCTTCCTTCTAGAGCAGAATTGGCATCTGTCCTATGCTGCACTGAGGAAGGAAGTGTGTAGATCATAGTAATGCCCATTCTGCACAGCTGGTGGTGACAGGAGTGTTGCATGATCATGGGCGCTTAACTGATTTTTTTCTGTCAAGCAAATATTCTGTGGTTGCAACAGGTGGGGATGCACTGGCTGCAGGACCACAGTGACATCATGCAAAAGCATGATTTGCGAGACAGTGACACCATGCGAAAATGGTCATTATCAAAAATATTAAAAGTACCATTAAACATTAGATATCATTGTTCTAGTGTGGCTGTATTCATTGCAATTTGTTATCTTCTATAGCACACAGGAATGTTTCTTTCTAACTGAAAATACTATATAACAACACTGTTTTCTGAAGCAACAACTGTCACCTCTCTTTTTTTTTTTGCATTTTATTCTAATCCAGGAATGGCAACATGCGATCCATTAGAAAATGTCATACATTCCTTCAAGGCTGGTAATCCATGGTTCTCTAGATGTTTCTGGATTTTCTAGTTTAAAGGTATAACTACATTGCATTCCCATTGTAATTTCACTCTTTCTAACAGTATCTTTTTAGTTTATGTTATAGTTATGGGGATGTGGCCTCATTAAATTGTGGAGGAGGAGCATCACATGGTTCAAGTGTTGGCTCATCTTTTATCTCATGCTAATGCTTCCCATTCTGGATGCATAGACAGTAACAGAACACTCAGGAGTAGAGTGTTCCACGGGCCACTAGTTTTGCACAACAGGCTGGCAGGTTACAGTATTTGGATGTATCCAAAGTAACTACTTTAGTTCCTTTGAGAAACAGGAAACATTTACTTCAAAAATGGTAACTATAACATTGAGTGACAAAACATTGTTTTTGTTAGAAATGCAACAATGCTGAGCACTGAAGAATCAAGAATGCCTCAAAGCAAGTAGTAGTAATAGGGCTAGTTAGTCTGAATGACCCACAGAGTCCTCCTTCTTGCTCTACCTATCCTAACCCCTCTGATGAACTGATACTCCTAGGGATATTTTCCCTTGTTCTTCTTTTCCCATGAGTCTCTTCCTAGCTCTTCTCGAGTATGCAGCTAGATTAGAGTAGCCTTGAATAACTTTGCTATCCTGACAAAGTGTGTATTTCATCGTTTTAGCCCATAGCCGCTCCCACTCTTCCATCATAATTGAGTGATTGAGATTTTCCTATAATAAAGCCTTTAGTTTGTTTCTCTACGCGATTGGTGTCTCTGCAACTTATTCAAGATCGCTGCTCTGCTGCAGACATGTGCTCTCTATCACTTTTAATCCGTAACTATGTTGTGAGCTACCTTGGGTCCCATATTCAGAGAAAAGTGGGAAATGAATGAATAAATAAATGCCTACTTTGTGGGGAAGGTGCTTTGAACTGTAAGTATTACTAATTACCTTCTGGAAGTCATTTTCTAAGCTCTTTTCTAAGCTCTGCTTTTTAAGCCATCAACATACTTCACACTGCTACTATGATACTCAAAATGGATGGATGAAGCTGTCAAAAAAGAGTGTCAGACAGAAAAGCTTACTATAGCGAAGGCCACTGTGATGGTTGCTCAAGGCTTCTGAACAGAAAACAGAAGAGTTGTCTATTTATGATCTGAACCATTGCTGAAGAGTTATTATGCATTGTGTATCACGAGCCTGTATTTCCTGCAACCCACCAAGTGGAACACAGCTTAGTAGCCAAATACTGGAGCATGCCAGAAACCTGATAAACCTTCTGTTTTTACTGCATGACTGAGGTTTCAGAAACAGGGGAGCTGCCAGCCTGGCAAGGCCATACTTCATGGCTGGAAGAAAACTGTATTTGTCTTGTTGCATCCAAAGCCGTGCACACCTAAAATATCATGACAAGGTATGAATAAAGTATATTTCATAATTACTGAGCCGCTCTCTTGCAACAATAATATCTCCTTTGTTTTAGTCACTGATTGATTGAAATACTATATATTCCCCACTTTACTAAGTAGAAGCAATTTTTACCTCTTCTTCCTTTTGGAAGGAAAGATCATTGGAGACTATCATTTTTTGATGTTTGGATTTATTTGTGAATATGAAGCAAAACCAGGTAAACAGGTTGGCTAGCCCTGTGTGTATGTGTTTGTATACCTGCCTTCAAGTTGCCTGTTGACTCATGGCAACCACATGAATTTCATAGGGTTTTCTTAGGCAAGGAGTACTCAGAGGTGGTTTTGCTAGTTCCTTCCTCCAAAATATAGCATACAGCACCTGGTATTCATTGCTAGTCTCCCATCTGAGTACTAACCAGGGCTGACCCTGCTTAGCTTCCAAAATCAAATGAGATTTGGTGCCTTAAGCCTTAAAAGCACCTAATTCACTACTCTCCACAGACCCAAGAGAGTGGGATCACAGGTACTCAATGCCTGGAAATTTCCTCTTCTGGATGATAGCTCCCACATTCTCCCAGGCAACATACCCAGTTCCATAGCCTAACAAATGTAACTTACCAGTAATGTTCAGATACTTCCAGAACTCAAATCGAGTTCTGTAAACATCTCTGTCTGTAAACATGTTTCTTTTCTCATTCCAAAGATGTTAGTTCTGTCATTACTTTGATGCATACCAAGCTTACAATCTCTCTTCAACTGGAGGAGGTGATGAGTCACTGCACCCACCAGTTTTGGATGGGTTTCCCATTCAAAACCACCCTCTAACCATCAGTTCATAAAAAGTTCATTCTTTTAGCATGCTGGGTCAATTTCAAGCAATTTCCATAGCAGTTTTAAAAAATATTTTAATATTTTAATCACAGTACAAAAGGCTATGCATCAAGACTTAGGCAGGTAAATTCATACATAAGGAACCTTAAACGATAATGGCATGCTCCAGCATTGTTATCTTCTCTTGTTATTTTTCTCTCTCTTTTTAAAACTACTCTTTTGTCTTCGTTGCAGAATATTTTGACATTTTTGGCTCCAAGGCAACATCATTGACAATTGTATGTCTATTAATATGGGTAACAAGGATATGATCCTTTATAAGCAAACACAATAAATTTATACCACACTGAACTAAAGTTGTCGTTTTGGTTTTCATCCTGCAATGACCTTAATTGAAATGTCAACTTATCATGTAGGGCCATACACCATACCCTGTTAAGCCAAGTTCTTAAGCCCAGGTTATCTATTGATCTTCAGTTATTACCAATCTCATATCTTGCAGCTGCCAAGAACATTGTGATCAGCCTTTTAAGTTGTAGTGATATATTTAGTACCCTAAAGGAGCAATAGCGCCTTGCAGTGGTGTACTGTTTGGTCTGTTATTCTAGACATAAGACCAAGAATCTTTTTCTAAAAGACTTCAACTTTGGGACAATTGAGTCACATGTGTATGAAGGTTCCACAGCTGTTACAGCTTTTCCAAAAGTGAAGAACCTGAATTATTAAAATGTGAGAGTCTGGCAGATGTGAGGTACCATTTATGGGTTATTTTTTAAACATTCTTTTTGTTGTTGTGGCTAGGAATGTGCACGTTTATAAAAGCAGAATCTAACTTGTTCCTTTTCCCACTTCCATATCCAGTCCATGCCTTAAGAAAAAAATCATCATTGAATTTGGTCCCTTTTTAATCCTCTATTTACCCTTTTTGGGGGGTCATGTTCAAAAGGCACATATTGCTCAAACTCCCTACCCCTGGTATGTTGAAGCAGTATTTTGTGTGTGTTTGGAATGTGCACACTTTTCTGTGAAGTCTTATTTATACCAGTCTGAATTGGATTCATTTTATGTCCTGTGTTTCTAATGAAGGTTTAATATGTTACTGCTCTTTCAATTATGATATCTTATTTATTATTTTAATTATTTTTGTATTGCTTTTTAGCCTTTGATTACACTTGAGGTAGTTCTAATTGAAATCAGTTGCAGCTTTGCAAGGCCCTTTGCCCTGAAAAGCCAGCTTTAAACTTCTAAACAATACACAGCAGCAGCAGAAATAACAATAATAATAATATGGTTTGGATAAGCTCATAAGAAGTAGAAACAGACCAGAAACAAACTGGTCATGTGCCGTAGCCATTGACACAGATAGCATATAGCTAGCAAGGTAATAGCCTCATTCTCTTATTTCTGGTGATCACAGGTACTATTGTTCATATGGCCACACACTCACACACAAAGAACAGAGGCTGCTTTAGGGAAACTGCGGTGTTTTCAGGAATGAAAAATGTTGGGAAAGAAACTTAAACAGGGGAGGAGCCAGAAAGGAGTCTAATAAGCAAGCTCAGTGGAGATGCTGATTGCTAGGGTGAAAGTGGGGATGAAAGAAAACGAGCTGGAAGGAAGAATGGAATGGAGTATTGTAGAAGCAAGCATGACTGATTGGGTGGGACACCTGTTGCAGGCCTCACTTGCCAAACCAAATTATTCTTGCCTGGTCATGTTTCCTTCACTGTCTACAATGGGAACTTGGCAGTTATTTTGTTTTGCATCAGGGGACAGTGGAGCAACTCTTTTGTCCTAGATTTGTGATGAAATAAAAATGTACTTGCAATTTATTAACTCCTACATCTCACAGCCAGGAAAGATTATTACAAAGCAACATAACACATGAATGATAAGGAAACTGAGATTATCATTCAATAGAATTCTAAGTTTATTCAGTTAAGACAAAAAAAAAAAAGATTAGTATCTTTGTAGTAACAGTAGATTCGGACCATATTTCCCATTCCCAAGAAGCAAGGAAGTATCTCACCAACCAGACTTTGGATAGCAAGCAAGATGTATTTTTTCTTGTAAATTTGATGATATTCTAACAAGTTTGCCACAGATTTCTTTCTCTCCAAAGGGAAGATCTTAATATATTTAGTGTTCTGATTTCTCTTCGGTAGTCAGAATGTTGTAGAAAGTGGTTATTAATAAATCATTAAAGGCTCTCATCTCATTTAGCAGCCTGGCTGCTATGTTACTTTTCCCCCCTTCTTGCTGTATATAAAGTCTTTCTAACTGTGCCTTCAAGAAGGAGCCATTATAATGGAATAATCTTTTAAAAATGGAGACAACAATCAAATGCCTTTACCCAGTAATATTCTGATTTTTTTTAAACAAGAGGAAGGTTTCATATTCTTTGGTGCTCAGAACATGTGACATCTTGTATTAACAGCCAAGTTAATGTTACATGAAGATTTGATCTTTAGTCTATCAAAATCTGTGGCAGCACTCTCATAATTAGACTTGGGCTGTCAATCTGTTTGAAAAGTTTATAACATTATTTTTGCTTTTTAATGATTATTTTATTTAGCAATTAATCATCTGGGCAAAAGTTATATATTGTTCATGTCTGCTAAATTCATATTCCCCCTCCCCACTGCATCCTATTATGTTGTATGTTCATGATCTCTTTTTCTACAGAGCCAGTTCCTAATATAGCGTCTTTTGGAGTTTCTTTCTGGATCACTCAATTCTTTCCTATCCATTGATTTGTCGAACTGGTTGATTTGTTGCTGAAGTGAACCCGTGATTTCTACTATCTCTCATCTTGGGTGTTTGAATGGCCGTGCCAACCCACAGCATTTTGCTGCCTGAAGCTGAGCTCAGATATTATACCACTGCCTGTTAAGAGCAACCTTGGAAAAATGTCTGCTGCACCAGTCAGAAATTAGTTCCTGCCATCATTTACACCCCAACTGCACACTGACACAGGAAATAAGAAGCTTCCCTGCTTAGAACTAGATTATGAATGGTTTAATTAATGCAGTTGCCCCAGGCCCTCATTGGCTAGATGTCCAATGCTGGAAGAAAAAAGATGTCACTTGCTTCCTCTTCTTTCCCTGTCGCTTGCTCAATCTTCTGCTGTTTCTCACCAACAGCCGTAGTCAGCTGGCCAGGAAAGCCACACCTAGTCGCTCCTGGTCTCTCAGGTCCTCTTAAAGTGTTCTGGATTCCCCTTCCTTTCACCTCTAAACACCAGGATACAAAGTGAGCTGTCTTCAAAGTGAATTACTCTGCAGTCTTCAAAATTTTTAGAATGGCTTTAAAGCTTCTAGAATGAATAAATATTTTGCACTCAGTTGCTCCCTCCAAGGAGAAAGGGAGGTGTGATGTCTTGCCTTTCCAGTATAGCCAGGGCAAGAGGAAAATGAAGAGATGCTGCAGCCACTCAGATGTTTGGAATGAGCCTGTGTGGCTACAGTAGTTTCTTTCAGTAAGCAAAAAGAACTAATGAAGCAACCTACCAAGAGAAAATTTCATCTGAAGAGATTGCCTTTGGAATTACACCATACCCAGAACTGATTTCTTTGGACATGTCCACACTACACTATTATAGTGCTATTTTCACCATTCTATGGAATCCTGGGGTTTGAAGTTTAGGGAGGGGCATTTAGAATTTCCAGCCAGAAAGTTCTTTGGCCTCAGTAAACTACAAGCCCCAGAATTCCACAGGATGTCGAAAGTGGAATAATAGCACTATAACAGTGTAGTGCAGAAATGGCCTTTCTTTCTTTCTTACTCTCTCAAACACAGATGAAGTGTTGATCTATTCAAATTTTAGTTTTACTGGTTTTCTCCTCTCCACTCCCTTCCTTTTGATGAACTAATCCCACCCCCCGTGGACACATATGTATGAGTGTGAGTTTGCACTCTCACTTATCTCAGACGCACATGTGCACACACATACACATGCAGACTCAAATTCCAGGAATGCATGTCCACATGCTGGGGCTGCATAGTACAATTGGAAAAAAACCATGACTTTTAGAGGTTTAGCTTTGGGAAAAGTTTTCTGTCTACTAACTGTGAGAGAAATTTCTTTCTTTTTTTTTTTCTGGCAGAGCAACGTTCCATTTACAACAATGCAATCATAAACATATCTGCTCATACGTAAGTCCCAATGAGTTGTGTAAATGTATATAGAACTATAGCCTAAGTGACACATTCTAAAAGGTCGTTGGAATGGCTGCGTTTCTTTATGACAGACATGCTTTTATGTGTTTTCTAGGTTTTTTTCCCATCTGTCACCTTGAACTAAAAATATTGTATCTTACTTTTCCACCAACCCGTTCTTAGCCTAACACCAACTCTGTGAATTGTTTAGGCTGAGAGGCTATGATTGGTTCATGGTGACCACATGAGTGTTATGGGGAAGCTGGGAATTGATCTGATCTAAAATAAGCACAATGGGTGAGGAGAGTGAGTGTGAATACAGAGTTCACCCAATAGCCCTAGATCTGAGAGAAAGGTGTCATTTTGATTACGGTCTGTGAAGACTTTTTGATTTAACAATAATACTTGGCTGCATGTGTCTCTATTTTCACTGATAACGTGTTGGAAAATATATTTGAGGATTGAAATTTCAGGACCGTAAATAGGTTCATACATGACGATTTTTGTGCATCTCTCCACTGTGCTTTGCAATTTATTTTCTTTCTCTGCCACCTCTGCTAGAGTGGGTGACCCACATGACACAAAGGTGGGCTCGTATGTGAAACTCCTCTAGGGCTGAACCTTAACCCTAAACCTAATCCTTAGTCTGGCCTTGTGCCTGCTACACAGCTGGACTGGACTCTGTTGAATGGGGAAATGGGGCATAGAACAACTCAGACTTTTGTTGTCCAGAAAAATATACAAGAAAAATACAAACTGCTTGCTTGCTCATTTGTTATCATTCTGACCATACCTTTTCCAGTGTCCCATCACCTGTGCTAGGGCAATGTGTTCTTAGATGCCTTGCTTTTTCTGATAACCTCTCCTAACAACAGTGTTTAAAAGAGTTAGGTGGGCTTGATTTGGACAGAGTATGGGGGAGTCAGGACTCGGAGATTTTATAAGGTGACCACTAATGCATCTCTATCTTCAATTAGGCATATGGTAAGATGAGTACTCCCCTTTCTCATCTAAAAGGCTGTCAGGGTGGGGAGAAAGAGAGGAGGACTCAGAAATAATTAATGGAAGGGCTAAATGCGCATTCCATGGTATTTGGCTATGCCAATAGTTGGTCCATACAGATCAGTTATGTCATATGGATAATGTATTATACTTTCAGAGCACTTATCTGGTCTTTTCTGTAACATTCCTTCCCTAACATACATACATACAAACATATACACATACATGGTAGTGTGTGACTTTGATTCTACCCTCTCATTATGTTAGGGCTTTGATGTATTTCTCCTTAGTAACAGCAAATGAAATGTTTTTGGTGTTTAAACTACAGGCTGAGGAGAAAAGAAAATGGCAACTATCTAATTTATTAGGGATGTAAAGAACACTTACAATAAGAAATGGTGTCTTGATAGACTGCAACTCCCATCAAGAAAATAATAAAAGGTCAAATATAATGATATTTTTAGACCTTTGAGACTTTTGAACAAAACCTGGCAGGGAGGGAGTTGGTGAAAATAGTGTATTGACACTGTTTTCTGTATAGAATTTTTCTTTTTTTGCGCAAAATCTGAGTTTTTGTTGAAAATGATTTTTTCACTGAAAATATAAAAGAAAAGAAAAATATACAAAAATTATTTTAATATCACATGGGGGAGACAATTGCATGTGAAAACAAAACAAATGAAGATTTACATCCACACTAGTTCTGGCATGTTTGAAATGGGAATACTTTTGATGCATTTTTCATAAAATTATCATATTTTATTAAGGGTCATAAGGTGTCATGCTAGGCTGATTGATCATTAAGACACTATTTAACACCGAGAGACAAAGTGATGGAATCTTTAGTTGATCTTAAATCAACTAATGAAGCAAATTGGTAGGCATAAGCAGGAGTTTTGAGTTTGAACCCCATATATCTCCAGGGAGACCTTTCTTTGTGTGTATGGGGGGGGGGTACATGCAAGCATTCACTATATTGCATAAATGAGCCACTGTGGTATAATGGCTTGTTGGACTATGACTCTGGACACAAAGATTCAAATCCCAGCTTGGCCTTGAAAACCCCCTGAGTGACCTTGGGTAAGTCACTTTCTCTTAGCCTCAAAGGAAGGTAATTCCCAACCCCTGAAGAACAATGTTGCCAGAAAACCCCTTGATAGGTTCCTCTTGAGGTCGCCATAAGTTGAAAACAACTGGAAGGTATACAACAAGAACCATGTTGCAAAATTTATTTTATCAGACCTATTAGTTGTGGAATTCAGAGGCCAAGTCCTATTTGAAAAGGAACATCAAGTTTCAGTTCTGTTAGCACACAGATGATCCATTTTGCAATTGTGGTAAACCATGATATTGGCACATTGCTTGTGTAAATCTCCATACTCCCTGTAGCCACAACTGGTTTGGATTCACACTGCACTGTATCATCTAAGCCACTGCTTTCTGTTTACCAGAGGCATCCATTTGCAAGATGGTCTGATTTATATATATATATGTTTGTGTGTGTATGTGTATGTACATAACACATACAATATAATATATATATATACATATATATATAGCTTGTCCCCACCAAACCTCTACCTGTAAATCCATTACCTGTCCCTACTTATATATAGATATAGGTAGGGACAGGTAACGGATACACACACACACACACACACACACGTGTGTGTGTGTGTGTGTGTGTGTGTAAGTATGTATATGTATCTATCTATCCATTACCTGTCCCTACCAATACCTGGTACATGTCCCAGACAAAATTATTTTGAAAACAAACAAAACCAAAACTGCAGATGTCCAGAAATCCACTGCTCATTTTAAAAACTGTCTTTTATTTTACAGTGTTAAATAGTGCAGAGTTTGTCTATAACCCACTTGAAATGTGAATTACTACTTTTGGAGGCTCCCAGATGCAGTCCACTATTTTGATGAAGAAAGGGTGGACCAGGAAGTCAGGAGCAGGAGAAGTAAAAAAAATACCCTTGGGGTGGTGACAAGTTTTTCCCAGGTATCATAAGAAGAGTAGAGGACAATAGCATTTTCTTTAATATTTTCAATGAAGAGAACATTCAGATCAATAACAGTTTGGTTTTCAACAACTGTGGACCAAGGTGTTTCAGAATAAACCAACATACAAAGTTATTGAAAAAGCATTTTCAGTAATATGTACATTTGTTTGTGTGTATGTGCACACCCCTTAGGAAGTTGCTCTGCACGCAAGAAGAACAGGAGCACTGCAAGTTCTGAAAAGGGACTCTTTTTTCTTTTTAAAAGGGAAAATACATGTCTTGTGTCATACTAGGCTCTCCTCCCAAATCCAGGATTAAGGTAATGCAAAGGGGTCATGCCTCAGATATGAAGGGTGTGCAATACAATTTTATGAGGATCACGAAGTAGTGACGAGTTTCAGAAGAAGCTGAGAAGCCAAAGAAAGTGGTGTGGTTTGTGTGTGGCTACTGTGGCACTGGGAATGGGGGTCATTCTGGGTCAGACCAAGCTGAAGGACCCATCAGAATAAGAAATGGAGGAAAAGCCATGTCTTACAAGAATTCCAGGCTCTGTTGCAAAAAAGAAAGAAGAGATGGTAATATATTACCTCTTGCTCGGTTCTCATGATTTCCAGTGGCTCTTGCACAAGAGAAGATCCTGCCAGAAATTTGTCCACTTTTTGCAACACCTCCCAGGGCAAAGAACTATTGGGAGCTACAGTTCACATGCAACTACCCCTCATTTTCTGGTCTGACCTCTCGGGAATTAATTTTGTCATCACGAAACACTTCTTGATTTTCACTTCTATAGTTCACTTGTTTTTCTTTGATCTTTCTATCTCATCAGCCTTTCTCTGCCATAAGACTCACTGGTTTCACAGATTAGATTGTGAAGAACAGGCAAATGTCACTTTCAATTCTCCCCGTATCATTTTACTGTGTAGTCTTAGCTACCTGATACATTACTGGCACATGCATGCTTGTTTTATTTTTTTAAAAAATCTGCCTTAGCTGTAGGTAGTAGTTTGAAACAGACTACCCATATTTTCCAGTCTCTAATTAAGAGCAATTCAGCAAGCAAAACCTCTAGAAACGTGTCCAGAAATGAACAGTATGTACCTCCACTAGTCCCCACCTCCCCCCAGCCTGAAGCAGATTTTTTTTCTTGTTCCAGATTATCCATAAATACATGCCTTTGGAGTCATGTCCTTTTTCTCCAATTTTGCTTTTAATCTGAATATGCTCTGTTGCATTTGGTCAAGATCCTATTTTAATCACTTTGGGGTTTCCAGACTGGTGTGGTCAGGTTTCATGATCCAGCTCTGAAAAAAAAGAAAAGAAAGAAAACAAAAGGAAACGGAATGTAAAAGAAAAAAATGATCAAGAACTGAATCTTACAGTGTCTCAGAGCTTGTAACCAGTATTATAAAGGGGTGGGGGAGAGAATTATGGTCCCTCCTTTTTTGCCCCAATTAATAGATCAAATATCTCTGAGACTCTGATCTTTTATTATTAAGTGGATTCCCTCTGTGTATACAGAGCAGACAACTGAAAAAGTTTTACTCTTCCTTCAGTATACCTCAATTATTTACATAAATAGACTTTTTGAAAAATGCATTTCATTTATAATATGTTGTTCTGTAAGCTGTTTTAACAGGAAAACCTGTAGTGGGAGAAAATCATTTTTTTTTCAAGCAGTCGTGCATGTGTGAGCTGCGTTGGTGAGCTTTTTCTTTCCCCTCTTTTCTCTTTTTTGCCTTTCATTGAATCCATCCTTCTGAGCTTGCGAGCCTCTTAGAGGTTTGTTGACTCGCATCTTTGCAGCTCCTTCTTTCTGTATACAGGATCCTGTCTGCCTGTTTCCTCTATTGCACTATTTTGTTTGTACTACTGTAATCATTTTGCTGGCCCAGATCTGTGTGGGTGTGCTGGCAGCTTTACAATAAAGTTACATGGGAACTGAGTTAAGGTTGAATATTTATTAGAAGAAGCCATCTGGCGTCAGGCAGTCTGTGGAGGGGGGGTGCTCATTTCTTTAGTAGTCTCTCCTTTTTTTTTCTTTTTAGTTCTTCCTCTTCACCCCTCCCTTCTCCTTTCTAGTTTTCACATTTCACATATGTGAAAAGTAGGACACAGACCCTTCCACATTTTTTTTACCCCTCTCATTTAAAATAATATGTGTATGTGTGTATGCGCGCACACATGCGCGCGCACACACACACATATATTTTTAAAAATAATCCTGCATATTTATGTCTTCACTTCCTGGTTTTGCTCCCCTTCGTCCTCATTCTCACTGTGGAGTATTTGCCACTGATGGCAGCCAGCAGCCTTCCTCAGGATTCTCACAGTCAGTCCCCACTATCTGGCCTGTGATGTGGCCGTCTTGAATAGCCCCTGCGCAGCTACGGTTTGCTTAAAAACCCAGCTCTTGCCTGCTTCCTCTCACTGTTTCTGCTTCCCCTCCTCCAGCTGGCAGTCCCATAAAGGAACTCCGTTCCTGAGTGGAGTGTTTAGAACACTCACAAGTCCCCTTGTTAAACAAACTGGCTAGCAGAAGGGTGCTCATGTTATTTCACCCATTTGAATTGCACAGCCAGGCTTCAAAACGGAAAACTAAAACACCAAAAGATGTTTACTTAACTTGTTAAGCAGCTCTTCGTAATTCAATTGTTCTCACTCTCTCTCACTCTCTCTCTCTCTCTCACACACACACACACACACTCTAGAAGCACATATGTAGCTGTCAGAGAACAATATCTCAAGTTCTGAGGGATTATTTGTTGTTGTTTTTTCTTATTAATATGCAATATTGTTCATTTGCAGTACTAAGCTAAATTTTTCAGAAGCAATTGGTGCCTTTCAAAAAAAAAAAAAGATTTTTTTTGACCATCAGTTAACTTTCTAGTCACCCCTATCCCTTCAACTTAAAAATGTATACGTTTCCCTGCCTTTGTGTAGTGTAATAAAGATAACACCAGTGACAACTGCTAGCTTCCGTGCAAAAGGGGCACTGACTCCTCTCTGAGTTTAAAGTCTGGATTAACTATCCATCCAAGGTGCTAAACTCATTTTCGAAAGAGAGCTTAGCACCTTCTATAGCTCCTTAAAAATTTACATTAAATCCTGAAGCAGATTCACCCCTGCTCTGATTTGGATGTGGCTAACTGTCATGGGTTGACACAGATTTTGTAACTGTTTTCCTTTATGTCCAAGACAGTTTCTTTGGTCATTTTGTGTAATTACATGGTGGGCTATTTTTTTCCTTTCCTTCTTGATACTGGGAAATTTGACTAATCAGGGAAAAATACAATTAGAGAGTAATAGGGCTAAGTTAGCAACAAGTTAGCAAACCCCTGATGTGGCAGTGAGAGGTCTCTCCAAAATCTTTGAATGAATGTTCAGCTAGAACATCAGGAATACAAACATAGATTCTTAACTCTGAATGCTTGAACCAACCAATCATTCTCATATTTCTCACGAGTGACTCTACCAGCCTTCAATCCAATCAGTATCCTGGTAGCATTACAGTATGTTCCGTAAGATCTGGCTGGAAATTTGGCTTCATATGATCCATTGATTGTTAACAGGTGTGTGTATGTGCATAGATGCAGGCTTGCATGTACATATTTTAGGAAATACTACCCAGTAAATACAGATTTGATGAGGTCACTTGATAGAGCCTTGTAATGTTAGATCCATACAAAATACATTAGTATTGACATTGATCCTCACGTGGTTTGGAAAAAAATAAGTGGGTTTGAGGAAGGTAGATTGATATAACTTAAATCATCCTGGACTTCATTGCCCACTACTCATAGAAACTATCTTGCCATGGATAACTGAAGGCTGCTACCATGTTTAACTGTTTAACAGTGGAATTCTAGCCTGGAGCAAGAGGATTTTATACCATCTGAAGGTGGGACTTTATTCTCTGAGGGTACAGCCTCTCTAGCGACATGATAAGAATATCCAACATAAGCTTCTAGATGAGTAGATATTTGAGAAGTATTTTGAACTGTTCATATTGTACTCCATTCTAAACAAAGTTACACATCTGAACAACATCTTTAGCCCAGGAGGACTGAATTAGCATTGGATGGGTATGGGCAGAATGGGGAATGTGTAACCTTTTCAGAACAGAAGCAATGTGCTCAGTCTTGGGAAAGGATGAGAGTCCAGGATGTTGCTGTGAACAGGACATGAGAAAACATCAGTGCCAGATTGAGGATGTCAAAAGAGGGAAGCATGTCACCAATTAAAATCATCATAAAAAGCCAGACATTCTGTCCTGAAATAACCAATAACAGATCCAAAGTCCTATGGTACCTTTTAGTAGAATACTAAAAGAGGAGGGGTGGATGCGGAGAAGACAGACAGATAGTCTACATGCTAAATTGCACTCTGAAAATCTGACCTAGAAATGATCGGCAGAAGCCAGCTTCTATCTGCCTGTGATCTTGGCAATTTCAAAACACAACGTGTAATCCACATTATTTCTGCTGCTGTGATAATTATTCTGTCCTCTGTACCTTGTCTAGTACCCCTCTTTCTCTCTGTCCTTTTGGTTTACACAGAATTGAAGACAATGGGTCATCTTACCAATTTCTACTCCTACACTGAAAACAAATCTTTTAATACTATTTCTTGTTGTTGTAGTTGCCAGAACTTGTCAACTTCTCCTGTCAGGGTTGATAGCTGTCCTTCATTAGATCTCATATTTCAGAAGGTTGCCTATTATTTGAGAATATCCTGGCTCTATAACACCATAACAGATACACATGCATTCTTTTTTTCAAGTGGGTGTGGAGATTCTGTCCCCAGACTTTGACCCCAAACAAGTGAGATATACTGTATGCAGTGCATGTATATTTGTATCATTGGCTCCAGTGAGACATCTAAGTTTTGGCAGTTTAAGCTGAATTATTTCATGGAAACTGAGGGTGTGAAAATGAAATTTCTTTCTTTCTTTCTTTCTTTCTTTCTTTCTTTCTTTCTTTCTTTCTTTCTTTCTTTCCTTCTTTCTTTCTTTCTTTCCTTCTTTCTTTCCTTTTCTTTCTTTCTTTCTTTCTTTAAATGTAGAATTCTGGTTTTGTGATTCTGTTGAACTACATGGGCTGAAAATATTTTTACAATATTTGTAATTTTCTTATTGTAACTCTCCTGCTTTCTAAATGATGAAAAGTTCTACTGGTGCCACATGAAAGAGACTAATGTTTTCTTTGCAATATTTGCTTTATTTCCATATATAAATAGCACATAGTAGATGCAAATATATAATTCTTCAGCAGGCAGTTATTCCTTGGAGAACAGTTTGTGTAGCCTCCCTCAGGGCCTCATCTCCTGTTGAAACTAACTCCAGATTTGTTAGAAACCCTTTGATCTAATGGACTCCAGAATAGAAACGCTTATTATTTTAACATAGTGTGTGAATGGGCAATCAAGGTGTACTGAGAAAGGAATAGGGCTACACCTCACTGACCCTATCCCCCAAGCACTCAGCATAACTTATGAAAGAGACTACAAAAATACAAGAAGCACATGCCTGGGCTCTTTCACACATTTTGCCAAATGTGCATTGAGGAAGGGTGTTAGGTGTCACTTATTCATATGTTGAGTCAACATATAGGTACATCTCATTGACTCAAAGTGCCTACCTTTGTTGAAACTTTGTAGAATTTACAGCAATGTATTCAACAATGAATGTGAACCAATGTGGATTGCTGAACTGGAAGGAGAAAATCCTCATGAAAAATTTGTCACCAGTTCTGTCAACCATTGACTATATGACAGTCTAGAACACAACAAAATTATACAGGGTAGCAGTAAGGATCAGGAAGACAAGAGATTGGTGCCATGTGGCACAGTTGGACAGATTTAAGCTAACTGGGTGGACAGGGGAGAATTCTCTCTCCAGGCTTAATCAGGAAAGCTCATTCACCAGCTGAGCCAGCCAAGATGCTGATTGATGAAGAAAAAATTGACAGATCTCAGAATGCTAAAAAGATTATCTGTATTTCATACCTTCCAACATTTCACAGATGAAAATTGGGACACATGAGGCCAAGCAGCATCAAAGTCTGGTGAAGGTGGTAGAGATTACTACAGAGGAAGATCACACGTGCTAAGGAGGGCTGCAACACTTTGTTTTTGTTTCGGCCTACTTGGAAAGGAAAAGTCCTATCACCTCCTTGCCTCTCCCCTGGCTGAGTCACTTGAGTGTAAACTATTTTTACACTTTGAACCTAGTTTGCTGCAATCAAAGTAAGCTGAGGACAAATGGGGCAAGTGGGAGGAAGGGGAAAGAAACTGGGACATTTTAAAAGCAGCTGGAAAAGTGGGATGGCAGAGAATTAATCGGGACTGTTCCTGCCAAATCAGAAAATTTGGAAGGTATATTTTCCTACAAGCTTATACGTTTCAGCCTGAGAATGTTCTTTAGGCCTTTTTCAGGGGGCTATATTTTAAAAAAAATACAAAAGGGTAACATATACTTACATTTACATAAGAACGTCAATATATTTGTATCTTGCTTATAGCCTGTACATAACCACTTTCAATCAAAGCTGCAGAAATTTCTGAGCCAAGAATCACTCACCATGCTGATTGGCAAGACTGAAGCCAAGGTTCACTGGAAACTGAGAAATCTGTGGGATCCTAGAGAAAAACAGGTGAACTTGTCCAGGGTAATGTTTCAAGCCCAGGAAACTGGACCCATGTTTGTGGCTACAGTTTAGGGGTTAACTGACATATTTTTCCTTGTAGCCTCATCAGGTCTGCAATAGCTTTTAAAGCTCCTCTCCTCTCCTCTCCTCTCCTCTCCTCTCCTCTGCTTTCTTTTGGTAAAAAAGCAGTCTAGCAATATGGAATGGGGACAATTAAAGAAGGAAAAAAAGGAAAGAGAGTATTACACGATTACACTAACCAGGTGCATGTCTGTCTGTGGCATGGTGTGGAAGTGTGTTCTTTTGGGATTGCATCTCACTAGGCATTCTATTTTATTTAGTGCGGGCTTCAAGCCATATACCCCCGAGGTCCCCAGTTGCCTCTCATTTGAATATTATCTATCTGTCTGTCTGTATATCTATCTATCTACTCAATATATATATCTCTCTGCAGCTACGTAAAGTATGTGCATAGTACATTTATTTAAAAAAGTGATGGATAAAGTAGCATTTACACTCTCAATCTATGTATGCTATTTGCCTGCAGTATTTTGCAAATTTGATAATTGCACACACACACATATGCACAAGTAAATGCCATAGGCTGAATTTCAGAGCAAGGCAATGGTAAACCATCTCTGAGTATTCCTTGCCTAAGAAAAACCTATGAAATTCATGGGGACATCATAAGTCAACAGACAACTTGAAGGTACAATTTAAAAGTAAGATGTTAAAAATGACCCCAGCCATACTGCTTTACCACCTTTTGAGGCTGCTTTAGGCACAAGGATGCCCTTTTCTAACCAGGAAGTAATCTGAAAGCTGATTTCAGGGGTATTTTTCCCCCAGCTATAATTAAAAAAAAGTGTTTAAGCATTCTTCTGAAAGGGTTGAGTGGGAGCGAGAATTGGCTCTCTAAGTCCTGTGAAGGGCCAGTGCAACCTCTAATCTTTGGCAGTTGCTCGCCCCAGCTTTAGAGACAGAATAACAGGAAGAAGGGCCTGGGGAAATGGTGGTCTAGACAGGATGAGAAGCAGCAAGATGGATGGATATGTCCATGGACCTTTAAAAGGTGTTTCTTTGTACCTGTTTATTCTTGGAGTTGGGTGATAGAAGCGTTCAGAACTGGGGTAAAATAAGCTAGAAGGTGCAAAATAAACCAAGAAACCATGAATAATGTTAATCCAACTATCCACTCACCTGAATGCTCACCCATCCATTCCATTTCTTCCAAATCATCACATAGTCTAGACTCTAATATGTGTGTGTTTGTAGGCCTGCATGTATTTGTAGTTCTCTCAGGCCCAGTGTAGTTTTCTCAGGACCAGTGAGAGGTATGTGTGACCCCAGATCTTGCCAGTTTTTCTGTATATAAGGAAAAGAGGCAGAAAGCATGATGTTCTCATGAAAACAAAAGCAGACTTGATTCTTAGAGACTGTAATCACTAGGGGCACCAGGGCCAGAAAGGAGGCTTAGCTCCTATTCTGGCCATACCCCCAATGTAGTTCCAATAAAAATGGCTGTTTGTCATTCACTGCATTACATGACACTCTCACAGTGACACCAAAAGCCTATCCTTCAATTTCCTTGCAAGGAAGTCCTTCTTCTGAACATCACACTGAATTGACTTTATCAAATTTGAAATGTTCAAAATGGTTTACATACATAATTCTAGACACTTTATTGTCTGGCATCCAAGTGTAGCATTCAGGCTAATAAGAGGGTCTTGCTCCATTTGTTGAAGAGGTGCCAGCTCAACTAAACTTCCCAGCTATAGGGACAAAGCTGGTTTTCATTGATTCCACCTCTCCTTGCATCTTCTTGCATCACTTTACCTATCTTTCCAGAAGGTATCCAAACTTTCAAAAGATTTTCAGAGACTGTGGAGTATGGTAGTTGCTCATTCTCTGGTGGGATTTCTGGATTAAAGTCTTACAGCGAGTAATATGGTAGACTGGCAAAAATATTTTTTTTATTTGCAGATGAAGGGGGCAGCTAAGGCAGAGAGACAAGACTTTACCTAACATCCTCAGTGAAATAAGGTTTGCACCAAAATTGGCTGTATCACAATAACTTCTGTAGGTGACCAAATCTATGTCATTCTTCATTTATGAGTAGCTGTCATGTATTGGCACAGTACAGCATATTCAAGATAAGGCATTTGGTTTAGCTTTGTTCTTCCACAGCCATTCAGGGTATGTGCAGAATACATTTATTAAACAAGCAATGGATGGAATAAGCACTGTTTATATTCCGAGTCCATGCACATTCTTTGCATGAAGTCCTTTGTGTAAGCTGCTCTCTTAAATCCCGTTCATTTGTGGGATTTAAGAAGCCTAACTCTGTGCAGGATTGCAGCCTCTAACATTACTTTGAGGCAATGCATATGGACCAGACCGTAAATGAAATCCCCTGTTTATGATGTCAGATTGCACACACTGCTAGTGTTTATTTTCCCACTCATAACCCAACATATTGGTTTTTACAAACACACACACACACACACAACTGCAAAGATTTTTCTTACTTATTACAACTCATTGCATTACAACTAGAATGAGATATTTTGCACTGTAATAAAATACAGCACATGGTAATGCAATGTTGTATTGCATCTAGAGAGGAGTGTTTGTTATTTGGGGATTAAAATCTCTGACAGTATCAAACACTCTGGTCCCTCCCTTCTTCCTTCCCAAAATAATGTCTCTTAAAACTTCTGATTATCTGCCTAAAAATATCCCCACATGTATTCACAAACTTAAATAGCGTTCACAAGAAATGCTCCTTTAATATATTAGTTGCACTTTTCCACATGCGTAACCTTTGCATGCCTTTCTGAAAAACTGTGCTACATTATTTGGCTATGGTCTACACCAAGACATAAACACCGCATAGCCATTCCTCACCTTCAGTTGGCTCAGCACTTCTTTTCTTACTTCTTGCCTGTATGGAAGTCAGAATGTATTCTTAAACTCTACTGAGTTAATTAAAAATAAATCTAAAAATGTGGAATTTGAGGCTTCAGCTGTTTAAAGAGAACACACCACTGGTGAATGATATACTCTTTGTATTTTAACAGTTCTACAACTGAGAAAATATTTCTTGAGCTCATTTTTTTTAATGAGACCCTCTTCTATGTATTTGAGTGAAAGAGGCAGAGGCTATAATTGACCTTGATTTTGACAAAAAAAAATGGTAACACCTGATTAAAGGCAGAAGCTTTGGATGAAGAAAAGATGCCCAGTAAAGCGTAGTTTGTCAGTCAAGATTAGCATTTGATTATGGTTTCTGTTCTTCTGGGTATGCTCTTGAGCCGGTTTCTACTTTTGGCTTTTACATTCCACAGAACGTCTGTAAAATCAGCAGGGACAGTGCTAATAAATTTATAATGTTGTTTTGTATTTCTGAACAAGGTACCTCAGTAATTAAGTGAAATATTTATGATGAATATAAAACAATGCAAATTCATTTGTTTGCCTGAAAGCTGGCTTGTTATTTATTTAGATTTATCTTTGAATGATCATTTAGACTGAGGCTCACCATGAAGAAGAAAAAAACCCCCGAAAAACAAAAAACCAACAATTAATGCAGCAAAACTCTGACTCCCTGTATATTGATACAGAGCCTGTATTTTTGTGTGGTTAAGTTATTCAAAAGGTTATCGAACAAATAACTTTGATCAAACTAGTAGCCTACTATTTTTCTCATTAGAACAACTGCAGCATTTCCCAAAGGAGAGAAAGGATTAGGATATATTAGATTACTCTAAAGCAAATTGCATATATTCAGATAGCTGTTAGAAACCTTGATGATCTAGATACTGAGGCATGGAGTTAAAACAAATAGTTCTTCGCAAATTATAAATCATTTGGTCTATTCCCAGCAAAATTTGCTGTGCTTGTAGCCCTTAGAAACAGGACTTAAGGTAGTTACAATTAGCTTATCCTGCTAAAGGAGCAATTTTTAAAACAACCATTCTAATTTACGTCTGAAGAAAACTCTTACAACATTTATGTTACACTGGCAATCTGGAATCTGTTTAACTTCATATGCTTTGATAACTGGGGTAAAACAGAAATGAACTGTTTATTTCCCACGATAGTGTTTCATGTCCCAAATGCTGAAACTCCAGTGTGCTTGTGGGGACTTCTCTGGTTATCCAGCAGCTGCCTCATTCTTTTTAGACTGATTGATTTATTTAATAAATACCTTATATCCCACCCTTCTTTCTGTACCATATATAACACAGGAGTGGTTAACCACCCAGGATACCAACAATCATAAAATAAAAACATAAACATCCTTTGTGAGACAGTATTTAAAATCTAATAAACCAGCCGTATTGTAATGTGGAAAGTCTCATGTGTATGCAAAGGTGATCCACATGTGGAACAGCAAAAATTGGAGGTTACTAGCTACAAATCATGAGTCCTTTGCAACTAATTTCTTTTTATAACAACTATAGCACAACTAAGTTACATTATATTATGGCTGTAACATAATGAGGTTGTGAGTTACATTTATTATTATGAGATGTATGGCTTTGCTACTTGTTTTTCTTTTGTACCACAGACCAGTGGCTTGTATCATTCTGACATTTTTATTTTTTTGTTAAGATGACTAAAGGAACAGTTTTCACTAATTTGGAAATGAAGAAAACAAACTTTAAAAATTGCAACCATAACAGCAACGGACAACTTTTTGGTTAAAGAGGCTTTAAACTAAGTATAATTACTTTTAAAGAATACTTTTCCAAGCTCTGTGTCATAGTGAATGGTACAGCTTTGGTCTGTGCATATGTAGCACAATTTGGTTCATGGTTAAGGTCTAAACATACACA
Organism: Iguana delicatissima; assembly: GCA_948472985.1. Taxonomy (NCBI): domain Eukaryota; kingdom Metazoa; phylum Chordata; class Lepidosauria; order Squamata; family Iguanidae; genus Iguana; species Iguana delicatissima. The sequence goes on along the minus strand of CAOKZL010000413.1, from coordinate 270,518 downwards.
AAACAGAAATGCAGGACTGACTCATTCACTTTTCTCCTTTGGCTACTTCCCAGTAAAATATGAAAAAGCCTAATGCACAAAACTGATGGATCTATAATGTGGGAAATATTAAATCAGATCATCATATTTTTAAAAAATTCTGGAGACAGAGACAGCTCTGTGGTAACTGCTTATAAATTTACTAGGAAAACAGGTTGCTTTGCTTGCTTGCTTGATTTCATAGAAAAATGAAAAGATGTTCCAGAGACTAGGACAAGGAGCAACGGATTCAAGCTGCAGGACAGGAGATTCCACCTGAACCTCAGGAAGAACTTCCTAATGGTCAGAGCTGTCCAGTAGTGGAAGATGCTGCCTCAGAGTGTGATAGAGTCTCCTTGTTTGGTGGTTTTTAAGGAGAGGCTGGATGGCCATCTGTTGGGAATGCTTTGATGTGTGTTCCTGCATGACAGGGGGTTGGACTGGATGGCCCCTGTGGTCTCTTCCAGCTCTATGATTCTATGAACTGGAGACCTCTTCAAACACCTGGCAGGGAAAATTGCTTTTTGAGCTTCTATTTCACATTTCTAGTCACTAAGTATTAGCTGGCTGTCACAACTTCTGGCCTTTCTAACCTTGCTTAGCTTCCTTATGTGCCAGAAGGAATAACATGATTTCCACATGGCAATGGTAGTTAGTCTGTTTTTGGATGATGACCATGTGCCCTGCATTACAAAGTCTTGTTACAGGATGTCCAGAGTCCATTTCAAAAATCAAGATCCATAAGAAAGGGAGCGGGAGTCTTGAAGTTACCCATCTACGCTTACCACCTGGACAGCATATTGAGCAGACATACAGCTCACTGTCATCCCCACTAATCATTTCTTCAGTTGCATATGTCTATATAAATTAGCATATACTCATTTATGCAAATTTACATCCTCAGTTTTGGTGTACTATAAAGGACCACTGTATGGGTTTGGCAATACAGGGCCTTAAATCAACTGAGAATCCATCCACTCAGTAATCTGCAAAGGGTAAGAGCATTATATTGCATTATGTAGAATAATAAACAGTTTGGGTTGCATATAAATGAAGGTTGTTATAACACTAGTGGAGGTGAGTTGCTGGGGATTCCCTTCTTTTGGGTTAGTTCTTAGACTGCACTCCTATACAAACTGAATGTGGCAGTATGTTCACTGAATGCATTGGGGCTTCTTTCTAAGGTAATGTGTGTAGGATTGCGATACAAGTGGCTGATGCTAAGGTTTGTATACATTACATTTTGATTCAATTTATTATGGATTCCGTTAACATTGTTATTTGGTTATTTGGCTGTATAGTCAATATCTGGAACTGGTTAGGATGGAACTAACCAGAAATTGAAATACTTCTGGTTGGTACTTTTATCTAGATAATACCAGGGTTTGTTTTTTTTAAGAAAGTCAGATCCAATTTGCCAACATATCACATCTATTTCAAAATTACATGAAGGTGGCCATTCATCACCTTCCTCTACCGAAAGGAACAGACACGACTAATCTTCTGTTCCTCATTATATTACCATCTTTGCTCCATAACCTTTGTTTACTATGTTATTTGTTTATAACCATGGACTGGGTGCCTCTATAACTCATCAGTTCCAGATAAGAAGAGAAGTTAGTATACCAGATAGATTAATCTCACTTCTTATTTCTGCTAAATAGGCTGTGGAAGGATGTGATGCATGACCATCAAAGGGCAGAGTCCACCAATTTTTTTTGCAGCATGCTGTTTCCATGTTCCCAGTCTACCCCAAAGTCCCATTTGGGCACTTGGGATTGACAGAACTGAAAAACCACCAGCTGGCTAGACATGTTCTGTAGAACATACAAAGATAACACATGCTTATGCTGATCAAAAACAGATTTTGAAGGTAAATACAAAACAGCCTCAAAATCCTCGATGACTCTGGCAGAGTTGGAGTGGTTGTCAGTGATGTCATAACAATATTTATGATGCCTCATAAATGGATGGCTCTGACTGTTTTCCTTATTTTTATGTATAAATTGCATTTTATAATGGCAATAAAACACTGCAGGCTGCACATTTCAGGGTGATTATTGCATTTCTCAGGTGGTTAAAGTTTCTCTAACTGCTTCTCAGCTCAGATTTCAAGAGCACTTGCCCTGTGATGAAGCCAAGAGCAAGCTGTATTTAAAGGTGTGCGTGCACCAACTTTCTTCCAGTTTTATGTCTCATTTCACTTTTGTGTCCCTGCTCCTTCTCAGTTTTCCCAAAAGCTCTCTTCCTAAGATTTTCTGTTTGCACATGTTTTTCCTCTCTTAACATTGTGTGCATTGAATGACTGGAGTACTAGCTTGTTTCAGCAGCATTTCTACATAGATACGAGGGGTGCTTCTAAGCAGATCAGCTCGATATGCCTCAGCACTGAATGACAATGAGATGGATGGATCAGTTCCTCATGTAAGTTTAGGCCAGGATGGAATTACTCATGTAAGGTACACAGAAATGATAGAGAGTTCATGCATGCAGCAGTTGGCTACTCTAATTAAGTAGCATTGACACCAGTGGCTATAGGAAATAAATAAAATATTTATTACAGGAACTATGTCTAATAGACATAGGAAAGCTCTCTAAGGCTGCTGGGGTAAGTTAAGCTAGAACAGGGAGAAGATTAAGTTAGTTTTACTTTTGGAGCAGTGAAACAGCAAACAGGAGTCAGAAAGGAGAGGTGGAGAGATCCCCAAGTCTATCAGCCTAAGACAGGTTAGGATAGATGGGTAAGACATGAGGAGATTTTAAGTCACAGAAACACCCATTAACCTTGTGACTGCTGCTCTAAGTCACATTTAACCCTTCAAACACTGAGTGTTATATTTACAACAAGAAGGAAGTCTTTCCTCCCAGCTCCTATGTAAACTTAGTTCTTTTACCCCTGAGTGTGCCCATCTAGGTTTTATATCAGCATGCACACAATTTTCTTGTCACGTACCCTTGTAATTAATAAATGTGGGACCCTTTATCATTCTCATTGTCAGTCTTGGGGTCATGAATGTCCATAAAATGATATATGTATCTCTTTTTGTGGTCCACATTCACACTTCAAGGTTGATATTTACAGTATTACACCCACATGTTGTTGTGTGCCCTCAGATCATTATTGATGGAAGGCAACCCTATCATAGGAATTTCTAGGCAAGATTTGTTCAGAGGGAGTCTTCTTTTGCCTTTCTTTGAGGCTAAAAGTGTGTGACTTGCCTAAGGTCACCCAGTGGGTTTCCATTTCTATTATTCATATATGGCCAGCTACAGAGCTTATCCTAAGTATATGAGTAGTTAAAGATTGTCTTGCGGTAATCCATAGGCTTCATTATCCAAGGCTTTGAAACAATGCGCTGGGAATATTAGCTAGAATCTGATGCTTCTCCCCACTTTTTGTGTTGCATTACATGGCATTTTATCTTCTCCATTCAACTGAAGGCATGCTACTTAAGGTGTCGCCTGCAGTGTTTCCTAGGCCACTTCTATTGAGAATTACTTCACATGTTATGAGCGGCACATGTGGTTGACTGATCTTCTAATTGATTTTACTCACATTTGATTTTGTGCTCCACCACTTCTATGTTACACTTTATGCTATTTCTGGAAATAGTGTTTTGTTACAGCTTATGAACTAAGACAATACTGCCTTATCATCTGATAGAGTTATCAGCTGCAACAACAAACTAGTTTCCACTGTATCCTGTGACAACCAACAAGAGACCCCAATTTTCTTTGTGTTCAAATATCTGCTCTCTAGAAACATACAAATATGTGGATTTCCTTTTCAGACATTATGGGATGGAGCAGAAAAAGGCCGTGTGACTATGTTCTGCTTCCTGTTGCCACATCTTATAATGTATGAAATTATGTTGAAGATGGCTCCACTTCAAGGTTTCCTCAGTATTTATTCTTCCAACCTGGTTCACCTTGGATAGTAAATGCTTCTATTTTGCTTTGGAAAAATACTGTGGAGAATATTTACGATATTGTTTCTAAGTATCTTATCTTTGCTGTTTTCACTAAATTGTGTAGATTTCCATTTCAGTAAACTGGCTTTCATGAATCCAGTCAGTGATTTGCTTATGATAAGACCTATTTGGTTTGGAGGAGTTTGCAAGATCCACCACTGAAATGCCCACTACAAATTCAGGTCAGCCAAACCTAAGTAAAATGATGCACATTCCCAATCCAACCTCAGTGAACTGCTAACCATATCTGTAAAATTATGGGGTAGGCTTTCAAAAGGTAAAAAACATAGGCAGGAAATTTAAACTACCAGTGAAAGCAAGTGGGTATTATGCAACTCACAGTTATTTTTGTATTTGTAAATCCACATTTTCTTCATTTAGAAGAAAGGAAGGATCTTATGAAAAGATTTAGAGACTTATGAAATCTCTTATGAAGAGATTTAGAGACAGGAAACATGGCAGTTGGTATATGTGGACAAGTGATTCTCCTTATTATTAATTTGGGACATGGTCAACCCTACCATTAGACAGAGTGAGGTGACACATTTTGGTTGTTGTGAAAGGGCTGCCATTGTCAGATTTTTAAATTATATTGCCATGTTTCTATTACCAGGCCAGGGTGGGGAGATATGACTGCTGATTTTTGTGCTTCATATGCTGGAATAATTTGACTGGCCTTGGTTACTATGTACCTTGATTTGGGTGAGTGAATAGCACATTTCCTGTTCCACCTTAGGCAGAAAAAATATTTTGGGCCACCCCACCCCTGAATTAGGGCCACTTTACTTGATGAATAAGGCCACTCAGTTATAAGACATGTAGATACTGAAGCTTCAAGTATCTACTCCATACAAGTACATCAAGATAGGGAGTAAATTATCATACATTTCATTCTCATAGGAAAAATGAGTAATTTTACTATTTTTCTTCCCACTGTGAGAAAGTCCTTCCAAATTTTGGGACATATTCTGCACAAACAAAACAAAACAAAACCTCATCCACCCAAACTTTGGTATTTTATGCATAAAATGACACAAAGGGAAACTTAATTTCTGTACAGAAAACACTGTTTTCTGTGCAAACCTCCCATATTTCTTTTCCTGCTGAATAGATCCTAAACTGCAAAGTTCTGAACATATTCTCATCAAGGTTTCTCAACATTTGAAAACTTATTTTGGTGTATTTTTCAATTTTAGCAATAGGAATAGCATGTGTATTTCTATACTACTTATCAGCTAAGTGACCCTAAGCTAACTTACATATATTTTAGCTAATTGCCCCCAACAAGCTGGGTACTCATTTTACTGACCTGCAGAAGGATGGAAGGCTGAGTCAACCTGGAGCCCGGCAGGATCGAACTCACAACCTTGTGGCTGCAGTGCCAGCATTTAACCACTGTGCCACCAGGACTTTATAAAAATATTTTTTTCTATCCCTATATCAGGTTGCTATGTTTCCAATAGGGACAAGCAAAGCACTTTATTTCCAGGCCAGACCACTTCTCCATATATTCATTCATATACCCATTCTCTCCCATTGTCATGTTAACATTAAAAAAAACATGATTTTTTTTAAAAATTGCACACATATTTAAATATAGATCATAAACCTATTTTTATTCAGCAAATGTATATTTATAAATATATCTTAGCAGTAAGTATCCATATCATGTTCTCACATGCATTTTAAATGCATTTTTGCATTGTTTCTTTGGTCAAGAGGAAGCTAGCATTGTACAGTGGTGTCAGTTATATCCTAGAAGGAATGAAATTATCTCTTTTTCAGTTACAAGGTAAGTCAGTTATGCTATCATTACTAGAGAAAAGAACTAATTCTAATTAATAGCTTACTTATAACTAGTTACTAGAGCCAATACAATGTAGTGGTTTGAATGTTGGACTTGGACTCCAGGAAACCAGAGTTTAAATCTCCATTCAGCCATGGGTAAGTCACACCTTGGGTAAGTCACACACTCAGCCTCAGAGGACAACAATGGCAAACCCTCTCTGAACAAATCTTGCCAAGAAAACCCTGTGATAGGTTCACCTTAGGTTTGTCCTAAGTCAGAAACACGTTGAAGGTACACCCATAGCAACCCTTGGCCAAGAATGTTTTCACAATATTCACAGAACTGAGGAATCTTCTGGGTAGTTCTGTTCTAATCTTCATATTTGTCCAGGAAGGTCAGTTCATATCAGCATTTGTAAAATCTGAATTCCTCAAGCATCCCTAGGCAGCCATTGCATGGTTTGCTTCTTTTTTGAGAATGACACTGCCTTGAAACAATCCTGTGGTAGTAGCCAATTTTGAGCGGTGAGCAAAATATTAATGAAATAGTTTCAGTGAGGCTGTTTCAGATCATAATATCAAAACAGAGATTTTAGCAGCAACATCTGAAGACCTGTTTTGAATGCATTACAAGTGAAACTTTGAAAACAATGCATTTTAAAAGCGTTTGTTGCAACTAAATCAGTTAAATTTATTCAAGGGCCTCTCTCCATCCCAACTGTTGCTGCCCTGGTCTTGGAGGGACAGAAGAGGCAGGCACAGCTCCATCACACCTAGGGCCAGAAACAGACAAAATATTTTCCTCCCCATCCTGACTGCCACTGCCCTGGCCTTGGAAGGAGAGAAGAAGAAGCAGTGTGTTGGGCTTAATCCCCTCCCACATGGCCATCTCCTTTGCTTGTGTGTCATGTCTTCGGATTGTAAGCCCGAGGACAGAAAACGGTATTTCTTGTCCTTTTTCTTGTAAAGTACCATGCACAGTGATAGCTGTATATAAATAGATGGATGATGATAATGATTTAAAATTTTCATACCCCTGACAGTGACTCTGTTTTTCAGGGAAAAAGTTTCTGTTTGACTTGAGGCTCTTGTGCTGATTTATGTACTGATAATAATCATGAGTCACTTTGTGGAAGTAAAAGGAAGAAGGGAGGGGGAGAAAAAGGGAATACAGCAGCACCTATAAGACTAACCAGTTTAAACCCACTCCTCCAGAGGTGTCTACACAGTTAATTCTTCGAAAACTCTGTGAAAGAAGGAAGACTGCCAGAGATACAGGATATACCACTAAGGTAGGACTACCAGGCCCAGATACATACTCCCTGAAGAAATTTCACAATGGTAAGCAGTGGTGACACCTTATCTTCATTTCTTTTTAAACTAAGGTGGTTTTTTTTTTGGTTTATTTATTTTTTTGGTAGCTATATCTGCTAGGTCCATTGCGCCATTAACTGAGAGAGAGAGAGAGAGAGAGACAGAGAGAGAGAGAGAGAGAGAGAGGAAGCTCTCCTAACTTGGTCCTGGCATCTGGAATCCATGTGCATTCATTGGATAACCTCTTTGAAAAGTGTTTTTACATGAAGTTGGCTCACTGCTTGATTTCTGATAATGGGGCAGGGTATTCAGCAAACAAGGTGTGTGAGGTGAAAGTGGGACCGTGGGGCCATGGTGTTCTGAGGGCACCTTGCCTCTGCCTCCTTCAAATCTGGGAGTACCATTAGAGAGAGATGTACTCTGGAGAAATAATTCTCTGTTCTGATATACGCAAGGCTGTGTCACTACAATTTACTTTTCTTGTGAAGAAAATGTATGGTTAGAAAATGCTGAGATCCTGCAACATGAGATGTTTGTCTCTATGTCTCTAGCTATATCTCTCAGTTGTATACTGCCACCCTGTAAACTCCCTCAACACAGCATTTCTGAATTGTTGGAGAGTGGAAAGCCAAATGGCAATGTGTTGAGCTGGAACTCCTTTAGCTGAATGTGCTGCAATGGGCACCTCTGTGGAACCTCTGAGATCCTTCAGATATCCCTGCATTGCCACTAATCCCCTCCTTTCAAGCAATAATATTTGTGTTGGGGTGGCTGCAAGGCTTACAGTGTGTGTGTGTGTGTGATTGTTAAGTCATCAGAAGGGAATCCCAACCTATGCAATGGTCAAAAAAAGTGAGTTGAGATGGCATAAGTTAGACTTACACCATTGTAAATCGCTAACACAATGTCAGCCAATGTTTCTTGCACAGAAAATACTGCTAATAGTAGCCTTATGCCATGGTGAAGTACGAGGTACCACAGTGTTTATTGTGAGTTCTACAAAAGTATTTAGCAGCATAAACAGAGACAGTTAAGGGACTGTTGAGTCATCACTCTATTCAGAGAAGTAGCCTAGAGTTGAATCATAATCTGACAGTTAGCCCAAGAGATTGGTTTTATGATCACCACCCCTCAACAACCAACTCTGCACCAGGACTGGAAAAGGAGATTGCTATGAGACCATGTTGTTGTTTTTGTTGTTGTTGTTGTGTATTCATCACACAATATGTAGTATCTTCAGATAATACTTTGAGGACCCATGACTTCATCGGTGCAGCTAAGTACCTCCCAAAAAATGCTGATCACAATTCCACATCTTTCTTTTGATCACAGTTGTCATGGCCAATTTATCACTTGGTGGGCTGTCTTTCTTTCCGTACTTGACTAGTCTTTGGATGGCATACATGGACTTTGCCACCAGGGTCATTCTAAAAGCCATGCCAACTTTTTAGAACTCACTGCACTGCTGTAGCTAAGGTGGCACAGAAGGACTTTGGGAACTATAGTATCATAGAATCATAGAGTTGGAAGAGACCACAAGGGCCATTGAGTCCAACCCCATCAATGCATTCCTGACAGATGGCCATCCAGCCTCTGTTTAAAAACCTCAAAAGAAGGAGACTCCACCATACTCCGAGGCAGCAGATTCCGCTGTCGAACTATTGTCACCATAAGGAATGTCTAGATGGAATCTCTTTTTCCATGTGAAGGTGAAGATGATACTTCAGCTAGTTAATGAGCATCTGTGGACCAATACTAGCCATAGAACCATCTCATATTCTCTTTATTAAAATAATCAAAGGGGGATTTGTGTCTCTTTCACAGTATAGTTATAGCACTATGATTCCATTTTAACTGTCATGCTGTTATCCTATGGAACCTGAGGTTGGTTGTTCGGGGAGACACTAAAGAATTTTTGTGGTGAAGAATTCTAAATGTCCCACTCTGAACTCCAAGTTCCAGGATTCCATAGGATGTTGCCATGACAGTTAAAGTGGAATTATAGCACTATAACTGTTTGGTGTGGAAGAGACTTGAGCCATTTCTGTATTTGGCTAAAACACCTAAGATGCATTGGCACTAAATCTGCTCCAGTTAATATCATCATCAACAACAGTGGCAGCAGCAACAGTTTTATTCACCATCAATGTGTATTGCAAAGTTTCATAAGCAAAAAAATTCTAGATAAACAAAATTTACTTAAAAAGTGACAGAGGGAAGACAGGAACAGACAAAATTTGCAAGGAATGAACACTAGCAAATGCACTTACATTTAGTTAATTTGCTTACAGCAGCCAATACTCGGACCAATATTCTTTATCATAGTAGTGTGTTTACAGTACGCAGTCCAAAGGCAGCCATATGTTTTGAGGTGAGATCCCCCCAAAATCATATCCAGCGTGTTACTGAATTGTTACCATGACAGCCTCTGCTTTAGTAATATCACTCCAGACATGAGGGCTGATCGTTTTTCTTTTTAATTCTGGTTTTTAACACTAGTTGACTCCACTACTGTCCATCATTTTTGAAGCCGTATGAGTGAAGGAGACTGGGAAAGCCCCTGCTTCAGAGCATGTTATACATTCAACACCAATGTGACTGTCTGGCAGAGTTAAGGACCATCTGTTAATAGTAACGTCATTCTGAAAAATCCAGTTTTTAGAGACCACATTCTCTGTAGTCATTCCATATGCCACAATTAATCAGAAAGTTGACTAGCCTGTGAGTAGAATGCTCTCATGTTTAAAGGTACCAGTCCTCTTTCTGAGCCAGCAAGGCCTGTATTCAATTGACTTGAGTTCTGAGAATAACATTCGGCTCTGGGCAGAAAACCAGGATACAAAATCCACAGGGCTCCATTTCTTAAACACAAAAGTGGGTGGGGCGGGAGTTTTCACATCTCATTATCCCTTAAAATGCCAATCCACTTCATGTTCCACATGGGGCTGAATAACCACAGCCCCTATGGATTTCGACAGTTGTAATTAATTCCCCATCTTAAAATTGCTAGGAGTTTGCATATGGGTGGCTTCCATGCATGTCGATACCTCTGTAACCACGCAGGAATGTGGAGCATTCTTTTACTGCCTCCTTCCTTGCAAAAAGTTGTCCAATTAGCGCTGAGCTCTTCGTTGGATCTTGAATGTCTTCTGTTCATACAAGAAGGCCACTATTTCCCTGGATGAATCAGAGCAGCTGCTTAGTAAGGACAGCAATTTGCAGGGAACAGTACTTGTGCTAACATGCAAGGACAAAGGAGAAGCATGTTCTTTTTTTCAGTTTGGGAAAAAATTTGGGGTCCAAGAAGGAATACAAGCTTTGTTACTCTAGAAATGAAAGTAGGGTCAGGCCCTAGCAGTAACAAGAAGGGCTGAAAAATGTATGGGAAAACAGGAGATGTCAGTCCAAGTTGCTGAGGCTCACTGTGAAAGGTAGGCTAAGATTGTGCAAGAATGGTACTTGCCTATGTGATCGTGTGGGGCTGTAATCACGCTGCATATGTTATAGCACTTTAATACCACTTTTAACTGCAATGGCTCCTTCCTATGGAATCCTGGGATTTAGAGTTTTGTAAAGTACTTACAATTATCTGCTAGAGATCTCTATTGGGGAAGTGGACTGCAGTTCTCTAGGAGAGGTTTCCAAAGACCTCACCAAACTGCAGATTCCAGGGTACATAGGAAGGGAATCAAAGTGTTATACATGTGTATTATGGAAATATACCATGCCTACAACACCATACTTATTCTGGCTTCCACTAAGCAGAGACACAACCTTTTAGGCAGTAACTTGAATAGTTTGCTTCACTATGAAATACAGTGAGGCCTAAAGTTATTTTAATGCTAGCACATAATGTCAGGGGAGTTCTTTTCTCATGCTGCTGCGGGTGGGAGGCAGATGGCCCTGTTCACAACTCTTGGAACCAGTGGGCTTTAAATATTTGAACAACAGTAGGAATAAGCAATATAAGGCCTTTATTTTCATCTAGTCTAACAGTGCTTTTCCTGGAACAGAGCTGACTTCAGATTTGAGGGGACCATTGCTTTAGAAAATCCTGATGGGCTTTACCTGACACTGGTGGCATATAACAAGGAGAAGCAGCAGATCTCTAAGTCAGTGATAGGCAGCTGGGAGACAACCAGTTCATTTCCCACAGTCGTCCTTTCAGCCTGAAAACACTGTTCCAAGGAATTTATTATTTATTATCATTGGTCAAAAGTGTTTATTAATTATTCTTCTGACTCCTAGGATCTCCGAAAGCAACATACACTTTTAAATACATTTTGAAGCATTTCTACTTTTTTTTTTAACCCAAAGCCAGGCAAAATAATATAGCTGGCATGCAGAAACCCGAAAGGGATGGAGTCAGACTAACATCCTTTGGGAAGGAGTTCCAGAATCAAGGTGCTGCTGCAGAGAAAGCCCTGTGCCACGCAGTCACCAAACAAGCCTCTTGGGGTGCTGGGACGTACAGACAGACATATCCTCCAACATTTCATAGATGAAACCTTGGACATCTGCAGCCAAGCAACATCTGTGTGGGATCAAAATGACAAAAATTATTGATGAGAGAGAACAAACTAGGAAAGGATGCATCAGTTTGCTTCTGCCTGAGTTTACAAGGAAGGGCAAGTTTTGCTTTTTTCCCCATCTGCTCTGTTAATCCAGCACAAACTACTTTTGCACTTTGACCTCAGCTGGCACCAATGGAAACTTAATTTGCAGCAAAGCAAAATGTTAAAATGTGCTTAGTTTACTTCCACTGGTGCAAACTGAGGAGAAAGGGGGAAAGTGGAAGGAGGAGAGAGAGACTGGAGGCCTTTCCACACTACACTGTATACTGCCATTATTCCACTTTCAACATCCTATGGAATCCTGGAGTTTGCAGTTTATGGAGCGGCACTTAGAATTCTCAGTAAGAGAGCTCTTTGGCCTCAGGAAACTACAAACCCAGCATTCCACAGGATGTTGGAACTGGAATAATAGCACTATAACAGTGCAGTACAGAAAGGTCCTTGGATAGTTTAAAAGCAGCTGAAAGAGGGAGATGACAGAGGATTAATCAGGACTGTTCATGCCAGACTGGGACAACTGGAGGGTATCCAGAGTGCAGGCTTGTTTGGAGATATTCAAATGGACTGAGCTACAAAAAAAAAAGAAAGAAAGAAAGAAAGAAAGAAAGAAAGAAAGAAAGAAAGAAAGAAAGAAAGAAAGAAAGAAGAAGAACCACTTTATTTCTGGAACACCAGGATCCAGGCTGCTGCCTCACTTCCTGTTGTCAGGAAGACTAATATAGAATGACCATCTCAACAAAAATTACATATATAGTATTCAAAAGCAATCACATGAAGAAAGAACTTGGTGAATGGATAAAGCATCTGTTTGAACTGGCATCATGCGCCCATTAGTGATTTATTTTTCAAAAAATCCCCATTCCCATACATTGCTCGCTTTAAATCAAAACAGGCTTCCATTACAATTTGTTCTGTTCTTCCCACCTCCCTTTTAACAGAATCCATTTCTCACACAATTCCCTCCTCTTTCCTTCGTGAAGTAGTGGTGGAATTCTGACTGAAAAGCAAGGCCCTTTACAAGCCCCATTAAATGAAATGAGAAGCATCTTTTTTGAATAACTCCCCCCCACAAGAAATCTTTGTTTCCAGGCATCCCTTTACCTACCTTCATGAAACAACTTATACATTCGTAAAACCTTCACTGAAGGCAGCTCTGCAGTTTTATAGAAAACAACATGCCAGGGATGCAAAGATCTTGCCAGTTCTGTGAAAAATGACACCAATTAAAGCTTAAATTGCTTGTTTTCTCATAAGGTACATATTTTCATAACTTTGAAATCAAATAATTGCCGCTTTTATATTAAATACAATAAAACAAAAAGGATGCTAGTTTAGAGGAACTGCTACAAGCATTTTAATATCATTTTCCCACCATTTAAAGTCACAAAATATGGAAAGCAAGTCAAGTATGCAAAGTTCCAAGGAGATGAAGAAACTCCTTCAGATTATTACATCATTTGTCTTTTGTGTCAGGAAATGTGCATGTGATTTCATTGTTTGATTAAATGCCAAAAAAAAAAGGCACATTGTGCTTATCTAAGTGATTACAGATTTTATTCATCTGAGAAAAAAAGGGTATTCCTTAATACTTTGACATTAGTCAACTTTTCTGTGAAGTTTTAAATAACTTCAAATACCTGGAAGTCCAGTTCTCAGTCTCTTTTGCTTCCCTACTTTTTTTTACTTTAAAATAATAATATGCAGAACTAAAGTTCCCTTTTTTGAAACTCAGTCCCAAGTGACTTCCAGCCTGTAAAGTGAGTAAACAGTCCTTTTTGTACTGAGTGCCTGTGTGAGAGCATGTTGCCTCTGGAACACATCATATAATTTTTCAAAAAAACACTGCATATGAATCTTTGACACTATTGGTTGTTGTTCAAGAAAACTAAGATGATAATCTTTTCAGGATGGATTTTGGATTCTTTTACTGTGCTAGTTGCAATGTTGTACTGTGGGTAGCACATTTCATTGTTAGTGAAATGTGTTCCCACATGTGCACTTGAAAAGTTCACACGTGTTGACAGAAGAAGTATCAAATATAGGTGTGTGTGTGTTTTGTTCAATCCAAGAAATTCTGCTCGGCACAAAAGCTCTGGTGAAATGTGAACTCTGGATTATTGTGATGCCTTTTGAGATTGGTAGGTAGAACACAGGACGGTCAATGGTATGCAAAGCTAGAACCAATGGTATGTGGTACTGATTAATTCTGATTTTCTTGGCAGTGACAGCAAAATTTTCTTTGAAATGACAGCAAAATTGCATAAGAACAATCAGCACAGGACAGGAGGTTGAAAGCTGACCCCAAATCCCACTTCACCTCTTCATGCCCACTTGACTGTTCCATATCCACAAATACCATCCTCTATCCAGTGGTTCTCAACCTGTGGGTCCCCAGATGTTTGTGGACTTCAGCTCCCAGAAGCCCCAGCCACTATGGTCAATGCTCAGGGCTTCTGGGAGCAGAAGTCCAAAAACATCTGGGGACCCACAGGTTGAGAACCACTGCATAGTTCCATTTCCATGATTTTCATTTGGGCCCTTCTCTATATGATCACCTAATCACAAAGTCACAAATATGTCTATGTGACATAGCAGTAAAAACCACATATCCTGCTTTATTGTGGTGCATCAGTCGAGGTCATAGATCCATGGGAGACTGGCCAAGCTAACATCCACTGGTAGAGCACATCTGTGGACATCCTCTCTCCAACCAGTTCATTGAGCCCCTTTAACCTTAATCAAACTCCCCCAGCATCTTCTTCTTGGGATGCCTGTTAAGGGAGTGTCTGCACCACCACACTCCACAGGGGCACCAGGTCAAGAAAGGCAGCTGAGGAACATAATGGCCCATGCTGGGCAAGGGAGATTGCTCTTGTTACTTCTTCTGCATGCATATTACCTCAGAATGAAGTAAGTGGGCCAGCCATTAATTACAGGGATTCCCTAAATCTGATGGTTCATCATATACTTGGCTTATGTCTCTAGGCAAAAGAAAGCTTAACTGTTAAAAGCTTGTTTTCGTCATTACTGCAGGACCCTCACTGCAATTCTAACTTACTGCTACTGAGTATCCCTTAAGGAAGGAGGAGACTTACAAGAACTATGGAAAAGCTTGCTTGGATCATCTCACTGGAGCTCTCTTTCTGCCTTTTATTCTCCCATCAGAACAACCACACAACTCTCTTCCTTTCCCATCTTCCATTTGAAATAGATTTTCTTTTTAGAGGGGCATAATGACATTGACAGAGAGACTGTCATTTTAAAATGATGGTATGAGTATCACTACTCCCTGTCAATTTGGGAAAAGGAAGAGGAATGTATTAAATTAAGAATGTATTGAGTACTAAGATATCAAAAGACAGCTAAGTATTTTCAGTCACTCAGGGAACATAAACTGATAGATTATAATGAGATCCCCAAAGTCCTGTGATCAACCCAGAGTAAATAGAATGAAATACCAATGGGTTTTCTAATTGTAAGTTATCTGCCTTTTTTTTTTTTTAAGAACTCTGTAATCTGAATCCAGTCCTATTGTGAAAAATATGAATTGCATGCAGTATTATTATTAATCCATTAGTAATGTTTTCCCCCTTTGGCAATGATAATCATTAATGGGGAAAATGGTGATATTTGTATTATAATAAAATGGGTATGGAAGGGGTTTACTATTCAGACTGAATTTATCATCTGAACCATCATGTTATTTAAACTTACACTATAATTCGACATCTTAGTTTTTAGACACAGCAAGTAAGGCAAGCAAATGTGTCTCTTTGCCGTGGGACAAAGATTAATGCCATGTGTATTGAGGATTCCCTACCACAATTTAGAATTCTGGTGGCGCCATGACGCCCCTGTTTTATGTGGTGGCTTGCCAGAAGAAAATTACATAAGCCAATTCTGAATGCATTCCTTTTGTACTTTTTTTTAATACAACCACATTTATGTAAGTAAATAAATAGCTTGATGAATATTTCTGAAGTGATCTCTCAATCTGAAATCACCTAGTATGTCTCAAATGTAATATGCGGGGACTTAGGTGTATTTATTTTGCTTAAAGCCATGGAGAAAAAAAAGCTCTCTTGAGGACAGACAGACTTATTTTCTTTCTTTCTTTCTTTCTTTCTTTCTTTCTTTCTTTCTTTCTTTCTTTCTTTCTTTCTTTCTTCACTTTCTAGCCAACTAACCACAATAGAAATAGGTTCTTTTTAACATACTGTAATGGGAGAATTCCTTTCAGCTGGAGGGTGTTTTATTATTTAAATTGGAAGCTGTTGTTTCTCAAGAATATACTACATTATAGCCTATGATGTGTGATATATTCCCCATACACATGCATTTGTGTGCTTAAATAGAGACTGAAATTGTTTACATTCAATGTAGAATATAGTATGAACTCATAAAGTAGTGCGATGCTTTTGTCCTAACATTGTGGCAATTGAATACATGTGCAATGTGGGCATCTGGACATAAGGCAAACATCACTGTTACCCAACCTTACATTGCAGATAGTATGCCTATGTAACAGTCCTGTGCTAAAGAGTTAATCCTCTAATTATCTCCAGAGGGATGCTGATATAGTCTGTGGTGTGGTATATTTTGAAGTATATGCACTCTTCATGTTGTTGAAATCACATGCCCTCAAGGAGAGTCCAAATACCAGGCAGCTGTATTGATCCCTATAAACACACTTCTAGCAGTTTTCATCTCCACCAGGAGGAGGCCTTTTGCAAAGTTAATGGACTTTAATCCAGTAGGTAGGTTTCACAATAACAGTGATACCTCACAATAATATACTCATAGACTCATAGAATCATAAAGCTGGAAGAGACTACAAGGGCCACTGAGTCCAACTCCTTGCCATGCTTGTTTCTGTAATGTTTCTGGAGAAAGTCAATCTCTCGTCATCAAACATCTTTGAAAGTAACAGCTATAAGCTCAGAGCTAACAGAGGAGCCTAAGGCCATTTCCACACGAGAGGGGAAGAGTGGTTCGCTGCATGTCAAGAGTGGTGTTTGTATACTCCAATTCAGAAACTGAACCCAGAATTTCAGAAACAATGCTGTCTGCACCATCCCCCTGATTTACATTGTACTACTGCGGAGAACAGAGGTTGCTGCATCCACAACAGCAAGTCCTTGGCCACTCCCATTCCCCTCCCTCATCCCGCCCCGCCATTGCTGATTGATCTGTTTTTTAAAAAGCACACACACATTTTTAACACATTTCTGTGTTGCTACGTTTGTGTGTAGGAATGTATGTTCGTTGATACGTGGAAAAAACATGTTTTAACAGTCTATTATCAGATCCACTCTCTTCCTGCTGTCCATTTAACACAGGAAGACAATAATAACATCAACCTGTCCTTTGATGGACAGAAAGAGATAGGGATGGAAATGACTCAAGGGATTGCTTGGGAATACTCATAGCCGGCCACTTCTGCGATGTGAATCGATGCTGAAGCTGAAGCTGAAGCAGAACCAGTTTGGGAGATTTACATTGGAGTTTTCTGGTTTTCACATATAGTGGTTTCGCATTGCAGCGGACCACAGTGAACCGTTTTAGGAGCTGAAAACGTGCAGAACCATGAGGAAAACTATGATGTTAAAACAGTACAATTGCAGACCGGAAGGTAAGAATTTGACGCTGCTACGATGTATCAACCTCATGCAAAAATGGCCTCAGTGCAGGAGGAAAGATGGCACCATCATCATCCTCATCTTCCCTGTGAGTCCCAGCTTCAAGACGCCACTGGTGTGCACTGAAGCAAAAAAACAAAAAACAAAAACAAGCAAAACAAAAAAATCCACCAAGCCTTGGCCCCCCCCGCCCCCAAGATTAATATGTTTATTACATAAGCTTTTGTGGACTAGAATGAACCTGTCAGTCCTTAAGGTCCCATAAGCCCCTTTTTGTTGATTTTTCTCTAAAGATGGAAAGGTGTGGCTAAGACCAAAAAGCAAGAAATGGCATGAATATATGCTGCGCTTAAATTCTTAGAGAGACATACAGGCTTGCAGCTTTGAGTATAGCTAATGTTGCTACTTATAACATAAACCAGGGATGGCTGCAGTAGGTAACACTGGTATTGCCAAAAAAACCAAAAAAAAAACAATTTTTTTTGGTAGTTTAGAGAATGTGATGAGGAGATGGAGACAAGGGGACTCACTTTGGGTAGTTTGACAATTTAGGGGGAGTATAGGGCATTTTTAAAATTTGGGGAGCCTAGGAGGCTTTGTGGGGTGCCAAAAAGGGGGTCTCAGGCTCTGAATGCTGTCTACAAACCACACCTCCCCACCCTTATTCTAAATGAAGCCACCCATGCTAACAGACAAGCTTCTTATTACATTTACAAATGGATTCCAAAACTCTTAAGTTATAAGGAGATAACAACTGGGAACCAAGGCACAGAAAGGAAGTGCATTCAGGCCCCTTTGGCATGCCTTCATCCTAGGTATGTTCTTCACACCTGAGCGTGAAGTGTTTATAACAAGAAGAAATCATAGAAATGAATGCAACTAACAAAACACTATAATAAAACAAGATTATAATCTTTTGGTCACTGACACAACTTGTTGCAAAGAATCCTGGGAACTGCAATTTACAGATTAGTCCAAAGTGGGATGGGGAACTAAATGGCAGTCTACTGTTCTTAAAGCCTACCATCTTGCTGTGGGCAGTGTGGAAGTGGGATGTTGGTTTGTTTTATCCAGGAAGTCTTTTTTCACCTTTTCCCTTCCACTGAAACCAGCAAAAGTAACAATTACTCAAGCTAAGATGGTTTATGGGATCCAACTAGGCTCATGTTGGGGACTGAGTGGAATTTGGCAGGGTTAAGGCAGATGTGAACTATCCTAATCCCCCTGGAAGTAATTTAAGAGAATTCCATTCATTTTGTCCTATTTCTTTTCAGTATTCTAGACCCATTTCAATCTTGCTACAGGCCTGATTATCAGATGGAGATGACTTTAATTGCCTTGGAAATAACCTACGCTGGAAACTGGAAGTCTCCCTTTTGCTTTGTGTCACCTCTTGTGGCCATGGTATCCTTCTGAGTTACTTTGCGAGCATGGGGATTTAGGGGTGCTGTTTTATATGGTTCTGGTCGTTCTTATAGGGACAAACTAAGAGAGTAATACTGGGGGATTTCTGTGCTATTGGCCTCTGGAATCTCTGATGGATCTGTTCTGTGTCCTATTGTATTTAATATATACGTGATCTGGAGTTTGTTGTCACTAGTATGCTGATGATACCCAAATCTAACTCTCCTTTCCATCTAGTTCCAAGGAAGCTAATGTCTGTCATCAGTAATAGATTGGGCAAGGGCAGCTTAATCCAGACAAGACTGAGATGCTCTTGTTCAGTCAAAAAGCAGATCAAGAAAACAGTGATTTAGCTTGTGCTGGATGGGATAATGCTTCCTCTGAAATTCCATATTCATATCTTGGCCATACTCCTGAACAATCTGAGCCTTGATGGGCAGATTTCCATGATGTCCAGAAGTGAATTTGCATAACTAACCCTAGAGTACTAGCTATATCTATTGCATTAGGCATCAGATATGATTACAGATCTGATTACATCCCATTTAGACTAGTATAACTCAGTCTGTATGGGACTACATTTGGCAACTGTTTGGAAACTTCTGCATGTCCAAAATGCTGTAGCCATGCTGCTAACCTGGATGGATACAGGTACAGTTTCACTGGCTATTGGTCCATTTTCCAGGCAGTGCTAAAAGTGCTAGTTATGACCAATAAAGTCTATGTGTCAGATGCAGACTATGGCCATTTCCGCATGACAATGCTCTTCTGTGTCGTCTTGCTGCAGTCCTGGGTCCAAAAGGGAGTGAATCAGCAATACTCCCCTCTGTACCCGCTCGGTCCATGTGGAAGAGAACACAATGGCACCACGTCTTCCTTCTGCAGCGCAGCCAGGCTTTTTCCATTGCTGCGCTCAGAACGAAGCAATGCCAATGCGCTTCTGGAGCCTCCACATGGCCAGAAGTGACAGGAGGGCTACACAATCGCAGATGCAAAATGGATTTTTTTCTGTTTTGTGAAAACTGCGCGAGTGCGATGCTCCACAACAGGATGGCAGTGGGATGGTGATGACACTGTGAGGAAGCATGACCTCCTGACCCCTGCCATCCTGTGGCAGAAATGAGACAGTGACGTTGTGTGGAAAGGGCCTATGTCAAAGATTGTATCTCTTTGTATCAGACTTTACAATCGTTGAGAGAGAGGTTTCTCTTGGTCTTGCAGCTTTCATAGGCACATATATTGGTGGAATTCTCTCCCCCTCTGCTGTCTTTCTGTTTGGAACAAATATCTTTTTATTTAGACAGACTTTTAGCTGCTAAATGGTTAAGGCAGAAGCATCTTTTAGTGGGGTGTGCTGTGCTGTTGTCCTTTTTTCTAGCTTTTAAATATGGTTAAAAATGGTATTTATGCTGATATAATGATTTTAAGAGAGCCACCATGGTGTAGTGGTTTGAGTGTTGTTTTTTGACTCTGGAGACCAGGGTTCAAATCCCTGCTCAGGCATGGAAACCCACTGGGTTACATTGGGAAGCTTAGACCATTTCCGCACTATACTCTTATAGCGCGATTATTCCACTTTCAACATCCTACGGAATCCTGGGGTTTGCAAACTCCAGGATTCCGTAGGATGTTGAAAGTGGAATAATCGCGCTATAGATTATAGTGCGGAAATGGCCTTACACTCTGTCAGGCTCAGAGGGAGACAAAGGCAAGCCCCTTCTGAACAAATCTTGCAAAATGAATGAATGAATGAATGAATGAATGAATGAATGAATGAATGAATGATGAATTTGCCTTAGGGTAGCCATAAGTTGGAAACAACTTGAAGGCACACGAAAGCAATGATTATATACTTTTCATTCATAGGTTTTTAGCTTGTTGTTGTTTAAATCTAGATTATAAACTGCCTTGGGTTCGGTAATGTAAGATGATAATTAAACAAACAAACAAACAAACAAACATTTTTAGCCAGACATGTGTCTCAAAGCTACAGCTCCCATAGTAGAAATTACCGTTAGATCTAGCTTTTTATGTAGAGACAATGAACCCTTAGAGTTCTATTTTATTGACTGTTTTATGTTCTCAATAATGATAGAAAATTATAAAAATTAATTGGGAATAGTTAACTGCTGGAGTTATAACTATATAATTGTATGTATTCAGATCCAGAAAACTTTTCCTTTCCTTTCCTTTCCTTTCCTTTCTTTTCTGAAGAATAATATACACATTAATAATTATTCCCTATGCTTACTACTGAAGAAGTTTAACTCCTGAGCCCATCAAATCTCAGCATTATGATACTGTCGGCCTGATTGTTGTACTGAAGTTGTAGTTTAAAACTGTCCTAATACTTATTCATGCCAAGAACTGGCATACTTCTGGCAATTTTCCTAAAACTTTGGCAAATGGAGAATTGTTCTGGCATTACTTGAGGGGAAGGGCTGTCGGATTAAATAGTTTGGCAATGAAAGGAGATAAGAGGCTTCCTGGCAACTGAAAGAGAAGGAGAGATGCTGGAAGTGGAGAAGGCCTAGCAACAAAGTAGGGAGGGATTTTGCAGAGGAGAAGTTAAGGCCAACTATATGAGACAGAAGGAGGCCAAGAGGAAGACTGGCAGGAGAGCTAAAACATTGGCCCCCAGAGAGACAAAGAAAGAGAGAGGCTCTTAAAATAGAAGATCCGGTATCATCAAAGGATTCAACTGTGGGAAACCTGTCCAGCTACAGAGGCACTGAGTTTGAAATGTTTATTATTTTAATTTTCTGGAATGCCACAAATATATAAACTAGGGAAATATCATTAGAAAAAAGCATGCTTGATTCCAGATGAAGGCTCTTAAAAAGTTTCTCCAGAGAAGTCCTACTATACTTAACTTCTTCCAACAACCCCCCCCCCCAAATCTACAGGGTGTATCTCTACATTGCACACATTATCTTATTGATTAAAAATCATGACTTTCAGTTTGTTCCAGCTCCTGTGGGAGAAACTTAAAATAATTAGAAGTGGAGTGAGATCTATTAAGGCTTAACATTTTATCTTCAGTGGGACATTTTCCAAGTCTATGAAGAGTGGGGGGAAAAAAACCAATTGTGATCATTACAAGAGCAGAATGAATGTCAAAAAGCAACAATGACCAAGAATCTCATTTCTTTCATGACTTTCCCCTGGTTAAGCAAAGCTAGTGAGATACTAGGGTGATTTGTGTGCCTATCTGCTTGAGGTGTTGTATCTGGGCTACTGATTGTTGAGGACCCTTCTTCTGATTTCTTATTAAGGTCCCTTAACTTGGGCCATTTCTGCACTACACTTTTATAGCGCGGTTATTCCACTTTCAACATCCTATGGAATCCTGGGGTTTGCACTTTTGGGAGGGGCCGGATGGATTCCATAGGATGTTGAAAGTGGAATAATCGCGCTATAAGAGTGTAGTGTGGAAATGGCCTTGGACTCAGATTTGGAATGGACAGGCCTTTCTTTAAACAGCAGACAACTTGAAGAAAAAAGCTGGTTCAGTGACAGACCACAAATAGAGGGTTGTGCTTTGTAAAACATGCCACCTTAGCAGCTAAAAATGGAAGCTAATTTAGTCAGAGATGTTTTGAACTTCAGAGTCTGGCTTTTGCTGGGCTTTTGTGGGAAGGACACTGAGTTTCTCTTTGAGACACCAGTCATGGAATGATAACTTTAAAACATCCCCCCTTCTTTGCTGCTTCACCCTCAACCCCATTTCTCTCTCTATTTTTCCATCCCACCCAGTCTCCTATTTATATATTTGAAAATGACATCAACAATAAACAGATACAAGGGCAGTACATGGCTGGAATCTTGTAGCTCATGGATAGTTTTCTTCCATGACATAAAAGTTTGTATTTGGAATGAAGAAATGATCCTCAGAGCCTTGGAATGTAGCATCATAGATTTATATAAAAATAGATCATCTCACTAAAGGGGATGAACACATTCTCAGTGATATCAAATCACTGTATAGTATACACAAATCAAAGGCACCCCCTCCATGAAAGGCTCTTTAAACACATAAAGCAGCTGGAGAGAGAAAGTTCTAGTTACACTGGTATTTTCCTCAATAAGCTATATTTCTGTATTACAGTGTGGATTTCAGGTGACAATGTGCCCAAATATTTTATCTTCCCCATCCACCTGCACTCTTAAGATAAAACACCCAGAACAAGATGCTGAATGTGGGAATTTAGCAAGTCTCTTTTATAGCTGTAAAACAAAGGAATCACTATTCAGGAGGTTATAAATAAAGCCCCCCCTCCATGAGTTGTAGCTTCCTTCTCCATGATGTCTTCAGGGCTGATTCAAGGCATGTTACTGAGAAATGGACAAGAGGGTGCCCCTTTCTATTCTATGTGTAGCAAATCGGCTGACAGTTGAATCTTGTTTCAACATTGTCAAAGAGGTGGCTTCCTCAAACATTGCTGAAGGGAGTAGATTAGTTTTCAGGGCGCAGGACAGGTTGTGTGGTATAGCTTGGTATTTCAAGGGGCTGGAAAACCTGGAGATACTAGAGGAATGACTTGGTGCTCTGCTGCTCTTGTCCACCAACATCTGCTTGCTGAGGTAATCATCTCACTCTACCTAACAGTAGGGCAGGCTCTGGATGTAGTACAAATGCCATGGGAAAGCACCAAGTAGAATGGATTTGGCTGTTGTTGGAGGGACTGGAGAATGCCAAAAAGCCACTGTATCTGCTTTTAGATACCTGTGCGCTAAACTATGCTATTCACATTGTTTGAGTATATGTTTTATGATTTGATTTTTTCCCTCTGATATTTTTTGAAAGGCACCTTAGTCTGCATTATTTGGAGTGCTAAAGTACAAACAAACAAATGACCCTAATTGTAAGATCCCCAAAAGATAAATAAATTTGCACATCTCTCTCCCTGCACCTCCTTATTTGTGTCCAACACTAAATTGATATAAGTGAGGATATAATATTGCCACTGAAACAGAACTATTAAAACATATTTGCAGAACCCAGATAGTTATTAGCACACACTGACTATCTAAGCATCCCTGATGTAAATTTTCTTTGCGGAGTTGACAGGCCTTGAAGAAAGGTTTGGAAAATCGCTTTGACAATATTTAAACCTTATAATATTTAAAGGCTTGGGACATTAACATTCATATCTAGAAATGTCTAAAAGCAGATTTAATAGAGGGATGGGGTATAATCACAGAGTTTGAATGACACTGCTAGCAGGAAAGAGAGATGCTTTGAAAAGAAGCAAATTCAGTATCTTTGTAACAGTTTGGAGATACAGACCTTCCCATGTTTAACAAATTATCTTTTTTTTTTCAGTTATATTTACAGTATAAATTGCATAGTGATGTCCATACCAACCTAGATATGCAGAAACTGAAGGGCTAGATAAAACTTACTCAGACATGTGTTCAGTAGTACCCTGACACCTTGTTTTTAAAAGAAAATCAGCTTTCAGCTTTGGGCAGGTATGGGGGGAGAAAGCAACATGATGTATGAGTTGTTAATTTTTCTCTTCATTCATTCCACTTTTTTTTTTTTTGCTTTCTGGTTACATAAAAACGCATGTGTAACCAAAAGGTTAAGTACCTAAACATGTTGTTGTTCCCAGCTCCATGCTCCATCCCCAAAGTCCATACTGATTTTCAGACATGTATCTCACATCTAGAGATGGACTGCAATTGCTCCCCATTGTGGTTGTGTTCCTGGCTGACATGAAGATGGGGAGATGTTCTGCAAGTCACATTTTCTCCCTTGGGTCCTTTCCATACTACGTAGTCATAGCACTATGATTCCACTTCATGTGCTTTGCTTCCATCCTATAGAACCCTGAGATTTGTACTTTAGAGAGAGATTTTTTTTGGATTCTCATCCAGAGACCTTCTCTAATGCCTTACTGCAAATCCCAGAATCCCATAGGATGCATTCAAAGCAGTTAAAGTAGAATTATAATGCTATAATTCTGTAGTCAGAGCCAGTGGGGTGTAGTGTTTTAAATGCTGGACTACAACTCTGGAGACCAGGGTTTAATTCCCTGCTTAGCCATGGAAACCCATTGGGTAACTTTGGGCACGTCATCCATGCTCAGCTCCAGAAAACCCCATGATGGGTTCACTTTAGGGTTACCATAAGTCAGAAATTACTTGAAGGCACACAACAACAACAATTCTGTAGTACAAAACACCCATCCCACCCCACCAATGCTGGGTACAAACAGTAGCACCCATGGAACCACTGTTAAATCTGTGCAAAAAATGGACTGCTACATAGAAGCAGTTTCTGCAATGAGCACAATACATGGCATTGCTAAATAACATTTGTTTACCCGTCTTTCCTGTTAGTACAATCAAGAAGCGAAGAAACAGCCCCTCATTTTTAGAGTCCTTCTGGGTGGTTGAATAATTTAGGTATGTTTTACCAGTGATTTTCACCCAAAGTATAGTACAAATCCCAGAAGTTCCTGTCAGATTCAGCAAGATATTGTTAAACTAGGATGATGAGACTGTAGGGATGTTTTTCTGGCACTTAGACTCTGTGAGGTGTAATATGAGGTTTTTGTTTTGTTTGTTTTTGGGGTGAAAGTTTTACCGTTGGGCAATACATTTATTACAACCAATAAAATCCTTTAAAAATTCTCTTTAGTTGACCCAATGGCTTCTGCTCTTTTTTCTGATTTTTTTAAAAATGGTTATGATGGCCTTATAGTGGATAGCCCTGTGAATGAAGAATTGCTTGAAAAGGAGGGATTGTTTATATAAAGGAGGGAAAATGGCCACCTATGCACTCCTTTAGACTGTGCTGTAGACTGCATGTGTTTTGATGGATTTCCCAGCTTCTCTCTCCTCACACCCAGGTCAGTTGCCATGCAAAACACACTTGGATGAGCAGCAGTTCCTTCTTGGTCGAGGGATGCCCAAATCCTGGAGTCAGTTTTGGGTATAGCATGTTCACCTATCCAGCTGTTAAGTGGTGCTAGGGAATCAGTATCAAAGACAAGATATGTGTGTTTGTCCACATAATCTTCTAATGAGTAAGGAATGCAAGCTTCCTTGCTTTCATGTATAGTCATGATGATCAAGATTAATTTACAGTGATTGTTCTTAACCTGAGGTCTATGGATCCCTGGGAGGCTGCAATGTCCTCAACAGGGGATCTACAAAAGCTTGAAGAAGTGTTATGAGCTTTTACAGTTAAAATAGAAGAGAAGGAAGGAAGGAAGGAAGGAAGGAAGGAAGGAAGGAAGGAAGGAAGACAGTCATACCTTGATCTCAAAGAGCAAAAGTCTTCTGCCAGTGACAGACATCATTTATACAAATTTTCATTACAATATCTCAAACTGTTCAAAAGTTATTAAATTGTTTGATAGAAAAAAATGTATTCAGCACTTGCTACTTTTGCATGCAATGAGAACTTGCAAGTGAATGACACTGGACGGCTGAGAGAAAGCACAGGACATTTCTTGCTATCACACACGCAGTAAGAAGCCACCCTGAGTTAAGTCTTGGCAGTCCACAGCAATAAAATATCTTTAAAGGAGGTCCATGGTAGAGAAAAGGTTGAGAACCACTGCTTTACAGAATATAAAGCACCCTGAACAATGATTAGGGCTGCAACCCTTAGCCCGTGCACTAGAGACTAGGGGTTCCCACCTTGGGTCCCCAGCTATTATTAGACTACAGTTTCCATTATCACTGAAAACTGGCTGTTCTGGATAGGGGTGATGGGAGTTTAACCCAATGGTACCCAGAGGCTGGAAGCTAGGGACTGATAATCTGCACCATATATTTTTTAAGTAGGCACAAATTTTAAGCATTCATAGTTGATCTCTAAGAGAACTAAAACCTGACATTTAGTTTTTTGTGTGTGCGTTGTTATTTCTCCCCTGCCCCGTTTTTTCCAAAGGAAAAATCCCTTAAACTCTTCCATCCATATAGACTGATAAAAATGATGGAGGAAAGGCACCCAGCCTGCTTATGTCAGTAACATAATTTTAACAAAACAAGACAAATGTAACCAGGCATGACACATTGGCATGCTGACATATGAAGCTGTGCATTTAAAACAAAAGCAATTTTCTGGAAACCATACTGGTTCACTCTTTTCCACCAGCTGATTTATTTTATGAGGTTCACAGTGCAATACTATACCTGTGTGTTCAAGAGGCAGTCCCAGTGGGAGGACTGGGGTTTAACTATCACCCCCCCTTTCCAGTAAGTAGGTATAGGATTGCAACCTCAGTAAGCTATCAGAGTAGCTGCAGTTTTCCAATATGGTGACCTTGGCTAGTGCACACTCTCACCCATTGCATACAGATACACGTTAGCTTTTTAGTTTTTAGCTACCTGCCAAACAATGTATTAGACCATCTTTCTCCAATGTGGCTCACTCTAGATGTTTCAACAACAGCAAAGATGACAGTGAGGGATGATTTGAAGCAATTCTCAGACTGAAAGCACAGCTGGTTGAAGGACTGTAGGAAATGTAGTCTCAAAAAATCTGAAAGCTGGAGGAAGATCCTGAAACTCCATGCAATAAGGAGTCTTAGCCAATGTCATAGTTAATATTTGGTTTCTGTTATTTCTGAATAAAAACTGGAAGTGGGCAATTTGTGGTCTTCTGCCACAACTCCCAGCTTTCACCAATAGCTATGCTGGCTAGTGCTCCCTTAGCCTTCTGCGGCTACCATAGCTACTCTTCAAACCTGACTAGGGATTATGAGAACTGCATACATCTGGAGGTTCTGGTACCTGCCCTACACTCCAGTATATCAGCAACCAGTTCTTTCTAATGTTTAGTCTCCATTAATCATGTGAGTAACTCAAGCCATACTGGCTTTGATCAAGGAATGGATCTGCAACAAATATGACTATTTAGCTGAATATTCCTATAATTGGATAACTATTCTACTTGACCTGGACAGAAGAAACTCAGGTTCAGAACTTTCCTCATCACAGAGTTTCCTGAGTGCTCTGAGGAAGTGCATCAACACTTCAAAACTGTAGCAGTTTGATACCACTTTTAACTTCCAGAGCTCCCATCCAGAATTCCCAGCATTATTCATACATGCTGAGAAATTCTGGAAATTGTAGTTTTAAAAAAGTAATTTTTTAAGCTCTGGATTTGGCAGGTGAGAATGAACTCTTTCAACTATAGTTTGGTTTGAATTTGGCCAATCAGGAAATGGTACCCAGTGCTTTCCAAGGAGTATGTCAGGTTGCCTTTGTTTCCCTGCCATCCTAATGCCATTCTAATCACACATCGAGTTTTGATGTTTGACATCACATAACGCCATGTGATTCGCCATGCATTCTCATATCATGTTATTTGATGCCATGTAACACTTGGAAGAAAGGGGAATAGAAGGGGATGATGGATGATGAATGAGAAAAATGTGTTTTGGGAATGAAGGGATGTTATTCTAATGAACATGGGCAGTTACAAGGTCAGAATGCCAGTGACTGTAAGCCTGGGAAAGGAGTAGTTTTAATTAGCTGCCAAATTGGGGCCATGCATATGCAACTTGGTAATGTTACTGTTTTTAAGACACTGTAACTCCAATAGAGCTTTTAGTCTTGGCAATTGCCAGAATGTGCTGCTGTTACTCTAAAGTTCCTGACTAAGGCCCTTTCCACAACTTACCTCTTCTCAGAGCCATTGTGTTGGGATCCAGAGAAAGTCTCTCTTGGGAGCAAAGCACTTCTGTTGTGCTCCCCTTCTGCACCGTCTGCCTGCTGGATGGGAGGAAGTGCAATGGCTCTTCTTCTCCCTTCCACAGAGCAGCCTGGCAGTCTCCCAGGCTGCACTGGGGGAAGAAGCGAAGCCAATGTGGGAGAGAGGCAGGAGGACTGCACAATCGCGTGGCATTGATGGGAGAAACCCATCAATGATTTAATCCATGATTGTCAAGGGATGGTCATGAGACCACCATGGGATCATGATGACATCATTCAGAACTGTCATCACAGTCCTGTGGCCATCCTGTGGCCATTGCGGATTGGGAGTGGTGTGCAAAAAGGGCCTAAAGTTTTTGCAAACTTCTAAGCTGAGTCTCTGGAACTGGAATTATCCTGTACAGGACAGAGTGTTTCATGAGATGCCCAAGGGTAATGAATTTTTCAGATTCTTTTTTAAAAATATTGTCATATCTGAATTGGATTACTTTTTGAGCTTTACCTGCAATTTCAGGGGTGATGAGAGCTAATCAGCATTTTTTTCCTAAACTGTCATACCACTTCTTCCTCAGTTTTAAAAACTTTTGAAATAACAATATACAGAAAACTCAAAGTAAAAAAAAAAGTTTGTGCTATGGCATGTGATTAAAAGAGTGTGGCTAGAGGTTTAAGGTATATTTGGATAAACACAGGTCTAACATCTCACCATAAGCTGCCTGGGATCATCAAACATGTTCAAATGCTGGCAGAATGGTGGTTTAGGAAACAACAACAATGTTTCTGGAAAGAGAAACAACATATTTTTTTTAAAAAATATGGAAAAATGAGAAGTTCCAAAACCAAACATTTTCCCCCAAAAGCTATTTTAGAAGAAGCAGAAGGATGCAGGCCACTAGATAGGGTAGTTATACATTCAAGGTTTCTTTAAAATTGCGTCCACTTATTTGCCAGCTTTACAGTATTGGATTCTCATGGGTTCAGTAGGGCAAGCTGAATGATTCCACTACAAATGCTGCTCCTTGCCCTGTTCATTAAGGATGCAGCAAAATCTCACTACTGCTTTGATTCTAGTCAAGGCTGGCCATCTTGGCATAGTGAAAAATCATGTAGAGGATTCTCCAGTCACTGTGAGAGAGCTAGCCTTTAATGTGAGACCAAGATGTCAAATATTTTGCCCCTCTGTCATGGTTTCCACACGTTGCTCAAACTATTTGGAATAAGTTTCCTTCTTAGTAGAAAATTTATTTATCTTTTTCCCTTGGTGAAAATAAGTGCGCACACACACACACGAAACACAACAGGACAGGCTGCCTGATACAAACAGCATGTTAGATCTGCTACTTTTACTATACCGTGACAGTTATTGCTTTGTCTAACACTGTATGCTTCACAGAAATGGACAGAAAACACTCAGGAAAATACGCAAATTTTCCCTGACCACCCCCAATGCTCACTGTCTTGTCATAGCTTTCATCAAGAAGAACAGTCTCAAGTTGATTTGTTTATCATGCTGGGAAGGAAATTGAGGTTGATATCCCTAGTTTTGACTCACTGGTTGATTCTAGTTTTTCAGAAAGACTCTTTCCAGTCTACGATAGCCCTGGAGGTATGATAAATAGCCCTGAAATATACAGCCATGCTCTCCACAAAATTCTTCACAACTGGCCATTGCTATTTATTTTCCAGTGTGTGTGTATGGTGGGGGGAGAGCTGGAGGGCAGAGGTTGTACTAGGTCTCTAGATAGTCCACATATAGCCTGGGTGCTACACTTTGTCCACCCTGATCTATGTAGGTTTTCCAAAGACAAAAACATGCAAGGAGAAAGCAGAGCTGTACATGTATATGCTGAAACTAGAAGCTAGCCTTGCGAAATCAAACCAAATTCTGTTAAGGCATCTGCTTATTGTCTAATTCATGTAGTATGTGTGTGCATAACTATGCATGTTTAAGGGACTTGCAGGCCTGAATCTTATTAGTACAGTTGGCCCTCCACATTCACTAGGGTAAGGGGAACAGAACCCCCATAAAAATGAGAATTGCAAATATCAAAATGTGTGTTTGGGTCTGTGGGAAAAGGGCTGGCATCATAGGGAGAACAGGCCCCCAGGGTCCAAACCAGATAAAAGAAAGGAAAGGGAGAAGGTACGAATCAGCATGCTTTCCATATACTTCCTCTGTCTTGCCCATCTCCTTCCTTGGTTGTGAGGGGAGAGCAGGAGAGGTTTATGATGTTGAGAAATTGGGTTGCCAGCTGTCTTAGCTGTCCAGGAAGCTGATGGTGGTGGAGGAGAACCAGATATGTTTTTTTTTTAAAGGGCTGTATGGGCTGATTGGAGCTGCTGATAGAGAACGTTCCGCTGGAAAAGAAGCATCTGACATTGGGGGTGGGGGAAAGGGTTGAAGAAACTCACAAATAATCAGATCTGTAAAAGTCAAACCCACAAATGTGGAGGACCATGATCTAGGGCAGGAACACCAAAGCCACGGGAAATCAAGAACTGCATCAAGTTGTGATGTCCTCCAAGAATGGCTTATACTTTTTCCTCCATTATTCAGTGGTTTTTTTTTGTCTACCCTTAAATGTCCTTGTTTATACCCCTGGGAGTATTGTACTCTAAGTTGGGAACCACTGATATAGTTGACAAGGTTCTCATACCCTACAACATTTTCATAGATGAAAATGGGGAAATGTGGCCAAGGAAAAGCAGAGGGGGGGATCAGGATGGCAAAAGTTATTAGTATGGAAGAATATACAAGCCAGAAGAAACCACAGAACTTTGCTTTTGCCTGAGCCTAAAGGGAAGGGAAAGATTCTGCCCTACCTCTCCCCTCCTCTCCCTGCCCCTGAATTAATTGAGTGCAAAGTATTTTTGTCCTTTGAACTCAGGCCATTTCTGCACAGGGCGAGGGAATCGCCTCGCGCCGCTACTCATCGGATCTTCTGGTTCCATGGTCCAGTCCAGGCTGCTCCGGAGCAGTACGTGGTCATAGATCCGCACTGCTCCGGCATCCAAAATGGCGGCTTCTGGTTGGTCGTGGGTCCCGACCAATCACTGAAGCTCGCCAGCCTAAAGCCCACCCTCCGCAGATCACAGGCTTGCATTGGTGCGAGCCTGTGAATCCGCACCAGAGAGCAGGCACACGGTAGCGTGCTCCAGGCTTTTGAAAGACTGGAAAAATCAGGTCTTTCAAAAGCATGCTGGAGGACCACTTGGGGTCATTCCGGAGAGGACTGAGGTGAGGATCTACAGTAAGTAGTCTGGACTCAGTCCGCTCCAAGGTGCACACGTCCTCCGTGGAGGACGCACTGCACTGTTTTTATTACACTTTGCGAAAATGGCCTCAGTTTACAGAAACTGAAGTAAGCCAAAGACAAGGGGGAAAATAGGAAGAAGAGAGAGAAAACTGGACATTTTAAAAGCAGCTGAAAAAGTAGGCCAACAGAGGGCTAATTAGAACTGCCCTGTCAAACTGGGACAGTTGGAAAGTATGGCTTCTGAATTGCTACCTAGCAATGGTTCTTAAACTTAGTTATACAGAAGATTATTATTTCTGTTTGCTTGCTCTTTGTAAATCAGTACATTTTTACTACTGTACATTAGGAAAATCTTGAAAGCTTCTAAATTAAATCCCAGATGCTCTGCTCTGCTTCTCCTCTATGGCAGTGATCCAACATACTCACATGTGTACATGGGGACAGAGAAGGGAAGCATCTTTCTACTTTCTACTTGGAAGATTTGAAGACAATAGTTAGACAATAGGCAGCAGACAATACTGAGTCAGACTACAGGTTACTTTGCTCAGTATTTGTTTTCTCTGAATGATCAAAGATCTCTAGGACAGTACTTTCCTGATTAAACTATCTGGAATAATTGTAACTAGAGTTGCCAATGACTTTTTTTCATATCTTTTTTGCTCACAAAGTTTTACACTATAGCTGAGGAATGTGTGACTTTCCAGATGTTATTGGGCTACAGCTTCCGTCTGCTATAGCCAATGTTAAGGGATTATGCCACAGTTTAGTCAAGATGTCTTCTCTGTCACTGACCTGTGCTAACACAAGGACTTTTTTTTTTTAAATTGTTGTTATGTGCCTTCGAGTCATTTCGGACTTATGGCTACCCTAAGGTGAATGTATCATGGGGTTTTCTGGGGTTGAGAGTATGTGACATGCCCAAGCTCACCCAGTGGGTTTTCATGATCAAGCAGGGAATCAAACCATGGTCTCCAAGGTCTTACTTCAATGGTCAGACCACCACACTACACTGACTCTCTTTTATAATTCCCAATCTTTAAATTGTAAGTTTTGATAAGTAAACAACTTGTAGAAAGACCTGGAAGAATACTGAAAAAAAAACCCAAACCATATGAGATCACAGTAAATGATGTTACATTAATACCAATCACCTTCCTTTCACTGTCTACAATACACTCTTCTACTATTATTCTTCCTGACTTTATCTCCATTTGCTTAAATCAATAAATGCATAGTTATCTATCCTTAGGTTAAAATTCAAGGTTTTAACTGAAATGGGCTACCATATCAGAAAGTAGTAGAGATATCAAAGGAACTTCTGGCTCTATATTTTTGATTATGGCCTAAGGGGACATCCTTAAGTCCCATGGTTTAAGATCCACGTCAGATGCAAATTTTGTAACTGCATTTCAAACAGTCTGAGTATATCTCCTTTTAGTTGTCTAAGTCAACAGTGTCCGGTTATCAATCAGGAGCCAAAAAAAGATTTTGTAGGATCCAAGATTTTCAGTAAAATTAGCTCTTTTTGCACCTCTTGGCATTCATTGTGAGAAGAAAGGTATCACCATAAGAATGCACATTATGCAAGACTTATTGCGCTTTTTTTTTTTTTTTTTTTAGAATAAAGCATACACCAGAAAGGCAAACCTTTCAAAATGTGACTGGCTAGATGTGTGCAATTGAATATATATATGTATGTATGTGTGTGTGTGTATACGTGCACACACACACACATATATATACATACAAGTATTCAGTCAATGAGAGAAACTATGCAAGTTATGTAAAATGCAATCCCCCTACTATGACAGTTTCATGTATGCTTCTGGGACCAATCCAGTGTCTTGGTTATAATATATCAGATGCTATTTGGCTTTGGTCTAGAAAAGAGGTGGGTAACTCTGGCCAAGGAGAGACCTCTTTTTAGCAACAGGAAGTGAGCAGAAATCAATTTCTATTCAGAAAATGGCCTTTCCTGGGCCTAAAATGGCCCAGAGGGCAAAAATGTGGCAAAATGTCCCATGTCCCCAGGACCTTTGAAGGAAGATTTTTGACCCTGAGTGTTCTGCGGGACCATAAAAACAGCTCTAAGGGCATATTTTGCCCACCTGTCATCTAGACTATTTGATAGACTCTTTCCCCCTCTGTACCACCTCAGGACAGAGATCCTCACCAGAGGTTCTTCACACACTCACAACCTTCACAGATACAGCTGCTGGAAACATGTAAGAGGGACTTTGTGGTGGAACTCCCTTTCTTTGTGGACTACAGCGACCGATTCCTTGTTGTCCTTCCATTAGCAGGCAAAAACATAATATTATTTCAAGAGCCTCTCAAGAACTGAATGTTTGTTTGTTTTGTAAATAAAGGGCTTTTAATAGGGTGCTGTGCTGGTTTTAATCTGCTTTTTATTATTTTCAGTTATATGTTTTCAATGTTTTTTAAAGTTATTGATAGTTTATTTCCACTTAACGTTGGAGGAGGAGAAGGAAGAGGCACAAGAAAGAGAATTATTAATTTAAATGTGTCATCTAGAAAATCCCACCCCCAAAGTTTCATAACCCACTATGAAGCCAGGACAGGAAAAAGAAATGCAGATGAAGTTCAGAGAAACTTAACAAAACTGAGTCTGAGAGATTTTAGATCCCAAGGTCAACTTGATCTGCATTAATTGTGAACAGCAGTCTAACACAGAACCTTTTCTCCAGTGCTTTGGGTGTATCCTTTCATTTGTATCCTAATCAAGATTTTAGCTGAGGGTGGAGTTTTTGCTGCCATAAGAGATAAGAAACCATTCCCTCCTCCTCCTCCTCCTCTATAATTTGAGCTGAACACCGCTAAACCTCTCTATAAAGTCTTGCATTCACAGAGACCTATATGATGATTTATTTTTTTTGAAGAAAAGGCATTGTAGAAATGGAAACATTTTGTCGTGAATTAAAAAGAAAAAGAAAAGAAATATTTTTATACTGTGCTCCATTCACAGACCACATCAGAGGTAGTCTAAGAATAGAATAGATCAAGTATATTTTATGGAAATATAATGAGAAAAGGATGTGTTCCCAAAACTCACTCTGAACAAAGGAATGCAACATAGTCAGGAATACTTTAATATGCCTAACAATTTTCTCATGTGAAAGGCTGAAAGAATGGCCTTTGGTTTGAATCTTCCAACTCTCCCCTGACACCCACAAGTTGAAATCAGAAATAGGAAAACTATATATATATATTTTTAAAAAAAAGGAGAGGGAGGGAGGGAGGGGCCGGGAGAAAAGAAAGGAAAACACAACAATAAAAGGAAGAATATGTATGGATCAGAAACTTCAAGTGTTATATAAAAAATTCTGAGAAAACACAGACATAAATGATTCACTTTTTTCCATTTTATTTTATTGATATTTATTCATAAGCTCCAATTTCTCAAAAGTTGATACATTTCAGGAAGCTGCTGTTCCACTTGGATGTTGTTTTCATAGTTTTTTTTAAACCAACACAATGAAAAGAAAGGGAGAGGAAAATATTACAATCATTTTATTTCTGTTGTTTTATTATTTCTGTTGGTTTTTGTCAAAAAGCTCTGTTACTTAGATAACAGGGTGGCAATATTTACAGGTAGCAAAACTCCTGTCAAATTCAAGCCAAGCAGGGAGAAGGTAATGTGACCTTATAAAACAACATATCTTTCTCTGAGCAACAGAATACCTTAAATGTTACATTCTTCTGGAAAAAAAGATTGCATGTGAGTTTGCAATTATAAAACTGTCAATGATGATTAAATAAACTCTGTAAGAAGGCCATGTTTATACGCAATATAATTAAATTTGTTTTAGTTAGTTGAAGTTACACAGATAACAATATAATAATGTGCCTTCATTCCCATATGTAGATGCAGTTAATATATTAAGGAAAATACATAAATGAATAAACAATACAATTTTACTGTCCACCAAGGATGAGTAATGTGTGGCCTTCTGGATGTTGGACTGCAACTCCCATCAACCCCAGGCATCATAGCCAAGGTAAAACAGAGTAAAAGAATCACTTGCCTTATAACTCCAGATGTTTTTGGACAGCCGCTTCCACCATTCTAAACCATTCCTTAGGATTGCTAGAGCTGCTGTGAGATGAAGGTTTACAGTATTTGGAGAAGCCCCCCACCTTATGCTGTACGTAGGAAAATGAGGAATACCTGAGGGAGTTAGTGACTCAGGCTGGTACTCAGTATTACAGTTATAAATTTATAACTTAGAATTACAGACCCATAGCCAATCTGTATTCAGTAAAACTATGTAATTTTACTGTAAATCTATCTAAATGCCACCCCAGCCCACCATACAAGTCAGTCACTGGCTTGGGTGAAGGAGCCCTGTTTGGCTTCTATTTGGAGCTTAAGGAAGATCATGTTTCCATTCCCTCTTGCCAACCAGCATGGCTCTGTCAGTCAGAAGCAGGACCCCTATCACAAGTCCTTGTCACTGGCAGCAGGGGGCTGGATACAATCTTCCTCCTTGTACCACCACCAGAAGCTCAACTGACCTCTTTTGATTGATCTGGCTGCTGGCTCTTATGGTGGACTGGGGGTGGTGTCAGGCCAGGAGATGTTACTTAGTTACACAGATGTAACTAAGTAGCTGATCTAGGATATCATCATCATCATCATCATCATCATCATCTATCCTGCCTTTTACTCAAGACTGAAACACAAGGCAGATTACCAATTGATTAAATTTTATTTATTTATTTATTTAATACCCACGTTTTCTCCCATATGGAACTCAATATAATTAAAAACCTACACAAAGTCAAAATTAAAATAGTATTAAACTGTTGATCATATTGAAATAATTTAAAACATATACTTTAAAAGGATTTTAAAATGAATTAAAACAATACGGCACCTTCATACATGCCCTTTCCTTAAAAGCCTTCCATTCTAAAAGCCTGTCTGAATAACAAAAGTTTTCATCTGCTGATGGAAGGACAGCAAGGAGGGAGCCATTTTAACCTTGCTAGGGAGGGAGTCACAAAGTCTAGAAGGCCCTACCATATGTCCCCACCAGCCATACCAATGAAGGTGATGAGATTGAAAAAAAATGGCCTTCAGTGGGTCTGAGGAGGTTCACAGGGTTGTTTAGCTCTCTATAGGATTCTGCTTCTTTATTCTGCCCCATAGTAGTCCAAGCTTTGAAGGAAAAGGCTTAATGCAGCGCATTTTTCTCATTGAGTACCTGGAGCCACAATTCTGGTGATATGTGTAGCTTTTCCTAAGTATAATTATATATGTTCTGGGGAGGGTGGGGGGTGAGGTTAGAATAGAAAACAGAACTGTAATTCCTGTCTTGTACTATCATCTTAGCCGCTTCATATATTATGTATTAATCAAGATATCCCATGGACAGAAGTTCAGTCACAAACTCTCACAGGCACAGAGGGCTCCCCCTGCAATTTCCCTGAACCACTGAGAATCTGTTCAGAAACGTCCTGCAAAACAGCATAGGAGGTTCCAGTGGGCTGAAGGGAGACTGGCAAAAATCATCACTCCCTTCCACCATCAGTACCCTATGCTGGATTGCCAGCATTGGAAAAAGTCCTTCACAGAGGGCTATTTTAGACTTTAGCCCATATCTTAAATGCAGTATTTCACATGCTGTGGCAAACATCCACTTGCTGTGTCTGACACAGTCCTGGGGCCTTCATACCACAGATAAATAAACACATAACTAGAGTTTCCTTCAGGCAATGGATGAATGTATGACGGTGTCCTGGAGTTCTGCTCAGTAGTCATAGCAGCCCACGAGGCTACTGGCCATACCTCTGGTGGTAATATGAAAGGTATCTATTTAGGTTTGTGTTCCTGGACAGTCAGGATTGTCCCTCTCTTTTGATGTACTTAATATCTCAATGCTAACTCTTGGATTCTGATTGGGAAGCTTTTAGACTGGAGTACTTTTTGAGGTTCCTTTTAAATAGTTTTTTAAATTACTTTTGTTGTTTATATTGCAAGCCACCTTTAGATTTTGTGTTTTTTTAATTTTTTTGGAATCTAGGGTGTCAAGAATGGTTAAACTTCAGGTAGATAAGTAAAGGCCATGAAAAAAACTGTTCTTCTGTTGCTAACAGCACTGAGATAAAATCCAAGTGAGGAGGCTGATAGCATTGAGCTGCACCTTTCAATGAAACTAGGTAAGTTCAGTAACCAATTGGTTACTGAATTGGCAATATATTGGCACTATATTTTATTATTTTAATATTTATTATTTAATAGATTTCTAGACCACTCCTCAGGATGAAAGGTGCATTTTTTAAATTATATCAGACTAGTATCTTTTCTTTTCAAGATTAAAAGAAACAAGAAAAATTAGGGATGGCTTTTGAATTGTCAGAAGGAAATTTGGCTTCCATACAGCACCTAAAAAACAAACCTAAGTAGTTTGATGGCAGCCTACACAGGAAGTTTTTCATCTAATTTTTCCATTCATGTAATGTCACACTTTGACCAAACTCTGCAATGAATAGCACTATAACCAAGCTTCAGAATCAAGCTCTCTGAAAATGTCCTTCAGCTACACTTTAAAAAGGAATTGGTGAGGCTGAGATGTTTTGCGTGCTTAATTTAATTTGGAAAACTTCGACCAGAAAATGAAGTTATTAGCAGGTTGCTAGTTTCAGAGATAAGATGATGTCACAGCAAAGCAGTCAAGGGAATTCCATGCCAGAACATAATATATGTATCTGTCAGGATCAAATGATAGATAGATAAGCTATAAAGT
This sequence comes from Iguana delicatissima, assembly GCA_948472985.1. NCBI lineage: Eukaryota > Metazoa > Chordata > Lepidosauria > Squamata > Iguanidae > Iguana > Iguana delicatissima. The sequence goes on along the minus strand of CAOKZL010000413.1, from coordinate 232,105 downwards.
GGTATGGAGGTGGTAGAAGTAGTACATTCAGATCGAGAACGACATTCACTAACTCTAAATTTTCCTTTTAGGATTTCTTGTAGCTGTGACTACTCTCTCTTTCTCTTTCAAGAATGGCAAAGTTCTGCCTCTATGTCATGCTCAGAAAATTGAAAAACAGCAATGGAGAAGTCAAGAAGCAATCCTGGTACATAACACTGACTAAGAAAACCAAAGCACTCTGCATTTGCTTTAACATCACATACCTTCTGGCTGTCCTGATTTGGCAGGGGCAGTCCTGACTAATCCTCTCTCTCACTCTCCCCCCTGTTTGTCAAATGTTCCAGTTTTATTCTCTTCCTCCTATTTTCCCATTTGTCCTCAGCTTACTGCTGTTGCTGCAAACTGAATTCAAAGCACAGAAGTATTTTGTACTGTTTAACTCAAGCAGGGGGAGGGGGAGAAGACAGGAAGGGGAAGAAACTTGCAGTAGGCAATAGTAGGAATGGTAGGCTCAGGCAAAAGCAAACTGCTGCAGCCTCTACTAGCTTTTGAATTCTGTCTCATTAATAACTTTGGTCATATTGATCCTACTCTGATGTTGCTTGGGCACATGAGTGTCAGTTTTCATCTGTAAAATCTTGGGGTGTATGACATCCCAATTTAGCCATGGGAAAAACCTAAAATACAAGCATTGTGTGATGCCCTGAATATGTCTACCTTTCCCTTGTGAATATGAGAGGATAAATAGGGATACATTCATCTAAAACAGAGGTGGGCAGATATCATAGCCTGGGGGAACTGTGCTGGATTCTTTCAGACCCTTTAAGGGCTATTTGTTCCCAAAGTCTTCTCCCATCCTTAGAATTTTAAAGAGATTGCCCACAAAAGCAAAAATAGAGCAAAATTGCCCTTGCATCTCCTAGTAGCAATGAGGCAAGTTATTTTTCAGGAAAAAAAATGAGACTACAAATGACGCTCTGTGGGGCTCCCAAAATGGCCTTGGCTGTAGTTTCCCACCATGATTTCAAGCCACACTTTTACCATCAAGATGATTTTGCACTGCATGTTCCATGAACCCTAACCAACGCTATACCAATAAGTGAGAGACAGTGCAAGTTGCCTTTCAACAACAACTGGAGCCTCTCCATATGAGCAAGAACCTCCCATTTTCAGACATGTCACTTTACACACAAGAACAGTGATCACGGCTGGATTAGATCTTGAGGCCCTCCTACCTGCATGCCCACTTTGATCATAGAAATTCTATTCAGTTTGGTATTGGAAGCCACTGATGCTTCATAGTTGGTTTCTTTGATAGTTGAGGGAGGAGCTGAAGAGAAAATAAGCACAATGACACATCTGTGAACAGACAAAAAAGATATCCATAGAGTGTCTCAGCAGCTCTTTGAACACCTCTCTTTCACCATCCTGACTCAAGGTTGAGAAATATGCTCTGGGGTGGCTGTGGGGAATGGACAAGGCAAATGTGGTAAAAGCCACTGAGCTCTGTTACCCTCTGCTTTACGCCACTCTTATCCCTTTAAGTGGCTGATACACAGGTGGGTGCCAGCCTCTTAAAACTGTGGCTTCTAGTGACCAAACTAGATGTTAGGAGCATGGAAAATGGCTGGATTGGTCCATCTAGTCAATATTGTTCAGGCTGACTGGTAGTGCTCCTGCAAGATTTTATGCAGGAGTCTCTCCTGTCTATATGCGGAGATAAGACAGATTGAGCCCAGAACATGCTGCATGTAAACTGTGTGCCCCATCATTGAGCTGTGCCCCCTTCTCAATATATAATGAAGCTGTGGCCTTTTCCCATCTTGTCTCAAATCTCAGATACAGGAACAGTGTTAATGACATGCTCTTTTATTTAAAAGTATTGTCTCAGTCAGCCTGTTGTGGCCTGATGGTACACAATGGTGATTTATGACTGACTAAATGAACCATAGACCATTTCAAGTATTTGTAATGCAACTCACACCCCCATGGCAGCAGGGAGGGTGGGGTCTGAAACTAATTCTCTCTAGGATATATGTGCAAAGAGATCAAAAAGGGCAGGTCAAATTTGGCTGGACTGGGAGGAATAACCATTCTGACTTAATGACAGATGCAGTCAGTGAGGAATCAGCGATGCTGTGGTTGCTTTGGGACTGGCACTCCTGTGCCATGTGCCCCCTTGCTTCCCACACGCTCAGAGTGTAGGCTTTAAACAAATAATTATTACAAAAGAACTATAACTGTCCACTATTCTTTTCCATCTTGTACTCTCTCTCCAAGGAAATGTTTTTGAACAGCCCTGTAGCTAGTTAGTACTTTGGGAGAGAGGGAGCCCTAAACAGTCAAGGGAAAGGGAAAAGACTCTTAATCTTTCAGAGCTATCAAAGCCTCACAGTTTTAGAATCCTTTAAACAAATCAAAATGAGTTTTAAGGTTGAAGGAGACAGGACAGCAAAAGAAATATGGTTGATAATTATAATTAGCCTACATGGGTTTTTTTGCCTATTTTTTAAAAAGCACAAACAACGCCAGTGACTAGTTCAGGATGAATAATTGTTTTCTGCCTATGTTTTATACATGTGGTGTTTTTTTCTTCCTCTTTACACACGTTATGTGATAATTAAGTAATTTACATTATTTCTTTCAAAAGAGAGGTGCGCCAGTCTTATTCATGAAATGTTTCAGTGGATTATTCTCCTAGGCATCTAATAAAAATTAAAAAAAAAATTGACAGCAAATGAAACTATAGCATGTCAGTCCTCTTGTGCTGCTGGCTCAGTGACAATTACGGAAAATGGAGCATATGCTTTCTGAAAGAATATCTTTCTTAAAATAAGCAAAGCAACTAATAAAATATACAGAAGTCATAGCTTTTAGCCTGTGGTTGCAACAACATCAGCAGCAAACAATAACAAAAGAGTCTTAGGATACCTTAAAAATATTTTTTGAATGATGGAACCTACTATATTAAACAACACATCACCTGCTGCTCCTGCAATCTTCTTTCTTTGATTGAATGCAGACATATAGGATGTCATCTGCAGCAGGCAGGCAAAACATCCACAGACTTGCTTACGTGCTTCAGGAACCTGAAGTCTGCAATCCCAACCAGTGGCCAGGCATTTCAGCTCAGAACATCACTGCCTCTCTGATTTGTTTGTATTTGACACTGAAGTGCCATCTCCTTCTGACATTTTGGACAAAGGGGAGAATTTCTGAATTCATAGACTTAAGATCCTAACACCACAGGGTGTCAGCTTAGTGGATAATACTGTCATCCATTGAGGAATAACAACCATTGAGGATAAAAACAAAATGTTCTAAACTGCCCCATTGAATGCAGTTTAGTTTCACCTCTCGCATCTGAAAAAGGCAGAAGCCAAAACATTTTGCTCATTTTTATACTCATTTTTTAGTTCTGCTTGTTAATCTCCCTCCCTGCCCACATATACACACATGGCAGGGGGACATGCATTTCTGGGCCAAAGCTTGCTAGTGTATATTCTATGGTTGAGAAGTGTCATTGGATGTTTCTGAGCTGAGAGGCAAAAATATATGAACTACTACTCTGATATGGTGACTCCTGGCCGAGGTAAAAAAAAGAAAAACAAAACACACTGCTAACCAAAATATTCTTATAAAAAAAGAAGTCCAAAATGTTGGTCTTGAAATGTACACATCCCTAATGCATAGTCCTCTCAACTTTTCCAGGGTGCTTGGTGGTGGGAGGGGGAAGACACAAAAACTGCTTTTGGTACCACAGGTGATCCACTGCAGCTGGCAGTCTGGAGATGGAAGGACAGACTGCTGCCTATCTCAGTTACAATGAAAGTAAATCAATAACTGGTGAAGAACGAAAGATCTATTTGAGCAAAGTTGGTTAGTAGGCAAGTATTAAACCTTCTCCCCACTCGTCTGAGATTGCTCAATATTGCTAGAATTTGCAGGAAGCTAAAGCTCCTCTTCCACCACAGAATCTCCAAAAGCAAACATGAGATAGCAAGCAGGTTTTAAACTTTCACCGTAGCCCACTAACTTTACTAAATATTGCTGAGAACTGGAGGAAGCTTAAAACTTCTCTCCCACTCCTCAATCCGCAGCAGCAAAAATGGGTTGGAAGGCAGGTTTTAAGCATCCTCTCTGCTCCTCTGATTGTTCTTAATATCATTGGAATGGGAAGCAAGCTAAATCTTCCATCTGCAGGAGCAAGGTTAGAATAGCGGGCAGATTTATAACTTTCACCCCACTCTACTGACTTTCTGGAACTCAGAGGAAGCTAAAATTCCTTTCCTACCCTATGATCTGCAGGACCAAAGCTGGGTTTGAGGGTAGGCCTTCCTGCTGTCCAACCCATTGGTTTTTACAACATAGGCCTAGAGGTGAGCCAGTGTTTCTGTGCTTAAAATAGTAGTTTTCAGTATTCTTTCTCATTAACAACATATGCCCAACTCTTCTTTTCTACACCATTTTCATCTCAATCTTAGCTGTGCATATCCTGGTTTTCATCTGTGAAATGCTGGAGACTATACCACAGACTGCTTGTTGGTGAGCACTGGCATTCAGGTTTATGGCATGACAGCTGGTATGTCATTCTCCACAAGCCAGGTATATATTTGTATAGTGATACCTCTTTTCCTGAAAACAAGCAGACAAACCCTACTTTGTCTCTCTAAATGGAAAAGTAGAAAGATCCACATGGAAAGATACTTTTGAGCAATTTGACTTTCTTGCACATTGACATGTAGTCCAATTGTATATAGTTTTATCTTTACATCAGGTCATAGTGCTTTCATTTGAAGGTACTTGAATTATATTTGATGACTATCAGTAGCCGTTGATTGGTTTCCTTGTGGCTCTTGCTACACTTTCTAGGTCTAATCACTTTCTGGACAATTTGTTAATCATACTTCTGGATGGAGATCAGAAAAGTTGTTTCTCATTCTTTTTTCAATAGAAGCTGAAAATAAGAAAGTATTTGTTTCCTGTTATTGATGTTTTCTACTAGGCTGTGGCTTGGCTTACTATTTTGAATCATCTTGACTTTAACCTCTCCTGGAAAAAAAAAAAGAGTTCTGCAGGAGCCTTTGATGTGGAAAAACTTTTCTTCTTCTATTTTACCGTATCAGAAGTAGGCTAATCTGTACAGGAAGAGTTAAATCATCCTAACCTCTAATCCAATGATCAAAATGCTAATGATCAAATCCAAATTTAGAATTCTCAGAACTGCTTTGATTTTTAATGCATACGTATATACCCACTCTCACATGCGTGTGTATACTCATATATGCATATAGATGCAGCCCTTGTATAAACAATATTAGGCAGGAGAAAGGCCTCCTTTTGAATTCCGTAGGCTGGGATGGGACTTCTGCACCATTGGCCAAACTGTCTAAGACTGCCAGAAGTTGTGATCCAACAAATCTGGAGGACCACACAATGTCTTTGCCTGTGTCATTTCTCAGAAAAGATAGTCTATTATTGAAAAATGTACCATTCAACATCTGTTTACGAATGTGACTATGTTCATTCTAACAACCAACTGATACTTCTTTATCTGTTCCTACTTGTTCACAGAATTAAAGTCTCCCTCCCTTGCTCTTTTTTTTCCATGAAAATTCTTACTTCCTTTGCAACTGCAGTGTGGAACTTGAATTCTAAATGTCTCCCTAGTTTAAGATTTGATGTTCCCTAGCCGAGAGGCAAAAAGCAATATTGCAACATTTATCTTTTTATGAAATGCATTACATAGAGTATAATTTGTGTCTCTATAATAATCTACTGTTTTCAATTAGAGATTAAACTAGTTACTATAAAGATCTGAAGAAAAGAACAGACAGTGACTTTTTTTCCTTAAAAAAAATTCTTCCATGAGAAGGGTGGGAGACCAAAAGCATAAGGCAATTTTACCGAGATTATATTCTGTTTAATGTAAATCAGCTTCACAAATGCAACCTACAGTGGCAAGGCAAAGAAATGAGATTAACAAACAGGGAAAATAGAAGATAATCATGTTTACAAAAGCTGATGAACATCTTCTCCTCGTGCTCCGTAAGGACCTGAATTGACTCTCATCTGAAATCAGTGCACTTTTGTTCAGACATCTCATATTTGCTTGATTCGCTTTGCAACTCAGATGGGTTTGCCCAATCTGACTAGATTCAATCGATTAGAATGGTTACTGTGCTAAAGGCTTTCGTGATGAACACAGGCTACAAGTTGAGTTTCTCTGGCTGACACTATGACTTCTTGTGGCATTTGGAAGCCTACATTCAGCTGTTACCTGTGTGGGATGATGAGAAATGCAGTGGTTCAAAGTCAGTAGGGGGGAGGAGTCCTGTGCAGCTCCTTGCCTTACACTTACAGCCAGTGCTGGAAACATGTGGGCAGAAGGATCCTTAATAAAATCTCTAGGCCCCACTCCTTACTCCTCCCAGTTTTAGAAGAACACATTTCTCTCTATATATCCACTATCCTGGAAGGTAGCAGGGAGGCATAACTTCTGGTTATCTGAGCACTCCTTACTCCTTGATCAGGGATGGTGCACCTCAGGCCTATGGGTCAGATACATCTGGGAGGTAGTCCCATCCAAACTCAGCTTCCTGCTCGCCTCATCTCTTCAATGATTTCCCTTCCCACTCTGCAGCGAGGTATTTCAAAAGCCCCAGCTAGTGCCAGTGGAAAACTAAAACCTCATTGCACCATGGTGTGTGTGTGTTCTGAAAGAGGAAATCTAATGTTGTCTTTTTTGTTTCTGGAATACCCCCTAAAATGCTCCTCCCTTGGTGCAATAAACCTTTTAAGAAGTCTCCATTACTTGAAGAAGTCTCCAAGAAGTCTCCTTATGAGTCTTTGGAAAAATTTAACTGTAGTACATTTCAGGATGTCTCTGTAACTCTCTCCTTTCCAGTGTTTTAATTATTCCTGAAATAAAAACTATTTCTCTCCCAGTGCAAAGAGGTTTTTAAAACAGGGGATGGGTGCCACCGTATCTTGGATACAACAAATGTGCCTGAGATGCAGGGGATGATTGCTTATTAGCAATGCCTCCATATCCAGTATCCCTAGGACTTTCTAAGTGGAAGTGCTTCAGCAGCCCAGGTGTCTCCAGGATTCTTACCTGGGTAGGGTCTGCCAATAGACAAAGTCCTGGGAGGTGACAGCAAGTTACTGGAGAACTGTGTGTCATGTAGTCAGCTACCTGACTGTTAAACTAAACTACTGTCCTCAATGGAGTTAGTTTTTGTGTATGGAATGGATAGGGGCACCATTTGTTCTTTGTACTGATCAGTTAATATCTTGGTTCATTTCCAATCCTTACCTGCAGTGAAGTCCAAGATGAAACAGCATTTCCAATCAGTAAGCAAGCTGCTCACAGTGGCAAGAAATCCAGCTAGGGGTAAAAAAAAAAAAAAAGAAATGAATGGGGGGAGGATGATGTGCCTTGCACAATTTCACACGTGTAAACATATGATATGTCATATACAAACACATGTGAAATCACCAAAGTATTCTAACCAGTTGAACAGCTGGGAATGAGGAAGAATTGAACAGACAACTAGGATTCGTTTACAGATAAAAATTAGACTGTCTGCCTCCAACTCCTGCCACTAAAATGAGTTTGCTGGGTTTTGCTGAACAGCAACAAGCACAGGGTTTTGGCAGAACTAAAATTACCCTAGTCCCACAAATCAATCTGAGAATCAATCAATATGATGATCTAGCAAACAAGTCTGTACTGAGTTTAGTGAGCTGGCTTTCTTCTTACGCCAGAGAAACTCCTTGTGAAAATACTTGATTGCATAGGAAGAATATTGGTGTGATCCATACAAAACACAGCAGACCTCACAGAATTCTGGGTTCTTGTTTTTCCTTAGTAATTTGTGAAAACTATGATAGTGTTTGTTAATTAATATTTGGCTGATGATAGTGCACACACTAGGCTGTTGTTTTGAAAGGCAAGCCACCAAGAAGACACTATGTGTCATGTCATAACCAAAGGCAGGAGAATATTTGTTCCCTTCTGAACTTGAAGCAAAAATCCAGCTTCTCCAAGAGGGATCAGATAGTTGGCTGAAGCTCAAGAGATTCATTTGGGGCTTGTTTAAGTAGTTAGCATGCCAGCGTTTCATTCGTTATTGAAATTAACCAGACAAACTCTTCCACCAGCTAAGAAAAGCAATGAATCTCCACCCACAGAAATAAGAAAGACATATCAGTCTGTCATTTCTTCCCATGGCAAGACAGGATGAGGTTTCCTGTATTGAGTAAAATCAAGCCTCAGGCTCAATTGCTGGTGACTCTTCTGCCAGTTCTTTTGTGTTTTACCTTCGCAACCATATTCCCCCAAAACCTAAAGACTTGGATTTCCTGGAAGCTGCCACATGAGTCATGAAAATGGCACTTCTGGATTGTTATTCTGCCACATTTGTGGTTAGAAATGTGAGAACATTTTCAGACCACCAACATTTGCTATTGACCATCCAAGATGGTCATTCATCTTGCAGCGTCCAAGAGTTTCACCTCTACTAGCACAACGTGAGTCCCCAAATGTTTCTGTCCATCATGGTTCCAGAATTCAACCAAACAGAACCAGCATCTTATTCTTTCTAGCTGGAGTATCTATGAACCCAGTCTGCAGTGAACACTCTAACCCTTTCAAACAAAACACTTTGTACTCATAGAAGACTCAGTTAAGAGCATAAAGAGAGCACTGAGAGGCAGGGGCTGGGATGGAGTGACTGGGAAGAGATGTTCCCAAGGGAGTAACCATAATATAGCAAATCATGGGATTAAAGTGTGTGTGTACGGTAATTTATATTTTAGTCCATGTACTTACTGCCTTTCAGAGAGTCCTCACATGTTCTCAAATTGCACTTGGTTTGTGGCGAAAGGCATTTTGCAAAGGAATAGTATTCAATCACAACATTCTGAATATAGCCCACTGTTGTGTCCAGTTGTGATAATATACCATTTCCTCCTCCTTGGTCATTCTAGAATTCCCCAAAGTAATGAAATGGTTTCTTTTGCTACATGTAACTTTTTTTAGCACGTCTTTGAAAATGGGGCAATTCTTCCTGGATGGTAAATAGATAAAGGTTGCTTGAATAAAATGCTATGAGTAGCAAAAGTATTCTTTTCTTTCATTCCTCCCAGTATTTTACAGGAGAAAGTAGGAACACACTTGTGTTCTTTGAATGTTCTTATTCTCACACTACTGTGGCAGTTTCAGTATACTTGCATGCATATGGGCATACTTGCTTTCATGGGCCCTAATTGTTTGTTTGTTTCAACAGACATATATATTTTAGAAGCATGTAGGAATCAGAAGCCTTCAGTTTTATAAGAGACTTGGCTGAATGTGGAAGATCAGCTGCAGTTCTGTTACATTCTGCAACATCTCTTGTCCAGACTGACAGTTCTGGGGAGATGGAAGGAGAAGTGCATTACAAACACCCACCTTCATGGTTTTTCAGTACCTGTCAGAAAAGTCCAGCACCTGTTGAAACTTTTTTAAATCAAGTGTCTGCTGATTTTAATACCTAGCCTACTGAAATCTTCATTTTACAACTGCTTGCTGTCTTGGTTTTTTAACTTTATTGTTTTTCTAACAAATTCTGTACACTGTCTTGAAATATGGTAATCAAAGGTGATGTATAAAACTTTTTAAAAATAAGTGAATAACACTAACTAAGCTAATGCATACTAGTCTTGCATCTCAGGTGCTGCGGAGCATAGTGAAATGTTCATTATTTGATCAGTGTTCACCAAGACTTTATAATTTCTTGCTTAATGGTAGAGAAAGAATTTGAGATTTAAATCATTTAAATGTGAGAAAACCCCAAAATATAAGATTTGTCCATTAGGAAAAGGGCATGTAAGTGCTCAGCTTTTCAAAACTGTCTTTGTATTCCAGGGTATTTCATCATGTTTCTGGTACTGACTCAGGACACTTTCCTTCTATTTTTGACATCTTTAAGAGTTATAGTGGGAGGCAGTTATGGTTTACCTCCATGTTAGGAAAATTATTTCTATCTGCTGATGGTGATGGAGATCAGGGAGAATTTTTCATTTTAAAAATAAAATTTCAACCAAGTTCACAAACTTCTTCATAAACCAGATGGAATTGACTGGAGGGGTGGGGAAACAAAATCACATAAATGGCTGAGAAAGCAAAACAGTCAAATCTGTCAATTCCAAGCTGAGCTTTGTCTCACAGCAGTATCTCAAGTGCAAGGAATTTCCAAGGTGCCTGACATTCTTACAGAGGACTGTTACGACCCACAAAACTGTTTGACTGAACTATTTGCTCACGTACCCAGGCTCAGCTATGTGTTCCATATTTGAAGCAGGAGAGAAGCCTCTCAGATAAATAATGCTCAGTTTGTAATGCCAAAAAATACTATGACCTAGAGAAACTCAGATTCAGAACTTAAGGTATTTCTGAAATTGGGAAGCAAAACATGGACAGTAATTTAAAAGGGATAGTTTGAAAGGGTTAATAATGAACAGAATGAATGATTGAACAAATGAACAAAGAAATTTGGCGGACTAGAGATGTCTACATCCAAATATTTCAAGTCTGCGTGGATTTTGTTGTGTTCATTCATAAACCCATTCCACCGTAACCTATATCAATTCATTTTTTAAAAAAAATATTGTTTTTTTAAAAAAGCATTGTTTTTGAGCATCATCTTTCTACAACACACAAATTTTGAAAATAAATGTTTACAGAATTCAATAGGCAATTTTTGATTTGAAAATGACAGATTGCTATGAAATGTGGTCTGAATGAAATCCTTGAAATCCCAGGTGTGGTCTATGTTCTCAATCTAAACAAAAAATACAGAAGAAACTAAGCAACTTCTGAGAGAGAAAGGAAGGTGGGGGAGAGGGAGGGAGCACATCTCCCACTGGCACTTCTGTTACAAGGACCTGGAATACATTATGATGAGCTATTGTGTAGGAACTTCTTTACGCTGTATTGTTCTACATGTGAGTGCCAGATCAACTCAGTGTTGCTTTCTACTGCTGTCACCCTCATCACTCATGAGACAATTGAAATCTACTCTATGGTGTCCCAACAGCATGTATTCGTATCTAGAGCTTGCCTACTCATGCTTAAGTCAGACACCCAAGAGGCAGGGAAGGAATTGACAAAATAGGCAGATGCTTTCCTTAGAGGTTCCAGGATGTTAAGAGAATTTCAACACCGTGATTGTTTTGCCAGGGAAAATACATGTTACTTGTCATCAAGGTGTTCAGGAAGAGATGAGCATATTCTTACAAGTTGAGTACAAGAACTGTAATCAAGAGTTACATCATTTCATGAGACAAGACCAGGAGGAATACTGCAACAGAAATGTGCGTAATTAGAACAGTGCTGAGAGAGCAAGAGAGAGAGAGAGAGAGAGACAATGGAGACAGAACTTAACAGTGCTGGAAATCTATCTGAAGCACTTAGTCCCCATTGACCTGTACTTAGACACCAGACATCATCATGGCTAATGGAATAAGTAGATTCCCCTCTAGATGCATCTGAAAAGTAAAAGGAAAGTTCTGTTCCCAGGCCATGCTAAAGAATAAGATTATCCTTGGATAGATGCTACCATTAGACAGATGAATAGGATGTCATAGAAGAACAGATTCATAGCACTGCAAAGTTGGAAGGGACCCAACCCTCAACCACTGCAGGAATCCACAACTAAATCATCCCTGAGAGATGGCTATTCAACCTCTCTTTGAGGCAATCCATTCCACTGTTAATCAGCTCTTAGAAAGTTCTTCCTAATTTTTAATCAGAATCTACTTTCCTGTAATTTGAATCTGTTGGTTCATGTTTTGGAGGAGCAGCAAACAAGCTTGCTTAGTTTTCCACAGGACAGCCTGACAGGTCACTATTTGAAGATGGCTATTATATGTAGCAGTTTGAGCATTGGACTGACCCTGGAGACCAAGGTTCAATTCCCTGCTTGGCCATAGAAACTCACAGGGTGACCAGGGATGCATCACATAGTCTCATCCCCAGAAGAACACATGATAGTTTCACCTTAGTGCCCCCATAAATAATAATAAAAAACCCCAACAACTTGAAGGCACACAACAACAACAATTATATAACCTTTCAGTCTTCTTCAACATACCCAACTACCTCATGAAAGAGAGCAAATTGTTAAAGTTGTTTAAGGTATTACTTTTGTTTGGCAAGGGCTGCCAAAATACCAGCATGTGAGCTTTTTCTGGCTTGCCTTGGGTACTATGACTCGTGTCAAGTGGAGAGAAACCATTTCGGTGACATGCTACTATCATAACAAAACTTGAGGTAAGAGTATTTAACCAGAAATAATTACATGAAAGCAGTAAAGAAAAACCTTCTTTTGAGAAAGACAGTTAGGCTGGACATATGTTGAAAGGGCTGTGAGACTTAGGTGTGGAAATGTGAATTTTAGTAAATTTTATCTTCATGGGTATCTCCTAAACCAAGACTAGGCAACATGTCATTTTCCAGATGTCTTGCAGCTTCCATTATCCTTTGTGATGGACACTGATGTTCTTCAGCATCTGTGGACCACCTGCTCCATTGGTCCAGAAACTAGGACAAGGAGTAATGGATTCACACTACAGGAAAAGAGATTCCACTTGAACCTCAGGAAGAACTTCCTGACAGTCAGAGCTGTCTAGCAGTGGAATATGCTGCCTCGGAATGTGGGGGAGTCTCCTTCTTTGGAGGTTTTTAAGAAGAGGCAGGATGGCCCCTGTGGTCTCTTCTGACTCTTTTATTACATGATTCTATTATCCCCACCTTGACCTAAATAGTCCAGTCAAGGATTGGATGTGGGATGTTACTTGTGGAGTGTTCTTAGATTCTTTGACATAGCCGTTACACCCAAACTAAACATTTCAAGTTGACCATTTCTGGGGATACTAAATTCATTATGAGTAGACATTACAACCAGAATCCCACTGGTGGTTACCAAGAGTGGACCTCTGATTATACCAGTACTTTTTCAGACATTGCAGAAGGAGACATCTAACACTTTCTTGATCTGCTCCCCTCCTGGCTACTGATTTGTTGTCTAGTATAACTGGCTGCCCTTATATACCTGGGAAAGAAGAAGGAGCTTCCATCCTTGTTGAGCAAATCAGTGGCCATGGGAGGAAAAAGAAGGAGCAGCCTTCTTACCTTGGACAACTGGAGTAGCTAGGTTGGCAAAGATATATGCAGTCCTATTGTATCTTGGCCCAGAATTATTCATTTTAAAATTTGCCCCTGTTTTAGAGGACAAGTTATGGAAAAATAGTGAGTTTCTTTTCAATTAGCTCCAGTTTAATCTGTTTGAACCTAGTGAGCAGAGGAGAAGAAATAGCAAGCTGTGGAGACGATGTGGTGCTAAGCACACCTAGGAATGGCAGCAATAATGGGGCCTAATGTTCCTTCCAGTGGATTTAGCAGGACTTTGTTGCACGAACATAATTCCCATTGTTAAAAGGAGAGAGCAGTGCGGTTCTAAAAAGGGGGCTGCTCTGTCTTTTCTCAAGAAAAAAATGTCAGGTAATGCTAACAGTTCTGTTTCTTCCTTGGCTGCCTTAATCATTGCGTGTTTTCGGCTCCACTTCTTCAGCTGACTCTGTGTGTGTTCTGGGGTCCACCCATGCAGAGAGATGCAAGATTAAGGCCTTCTAATTATCTTAGGTAAAGTGCTTTGATTCATTTACCCAAATTGCCTTCCAGAAATGTTAGAGCATTTAGAGTATTATTTAATAAGGTATTAATTGACTTTTGCACATTTATTTTAAATGTCAAAGCCAACAATGTAGGTCAGAGGGAAAAATATGTGGGGGATGGGGGCAAAAGGGATTCATATTCCACGCATGTGTTTCTGTTCTGTTGGTTCTGGCTGTTTCCTGTTTTTCAGACTTCGTTCCATCTTGAAATCGGGAGAAATTAAGAATGTATTTCAGCAACTGGGAAGAAACAGAGGGATACATGGAGGGAACTTAGATTTTAGTACTAGAAGCATCCAAATTCTGTACCCCTCCCTGTTGCTATATATTTATTTACATTCAGAGAACTGGAAGAGACTACAAGGACCATCTAGTCCAATGCCTTGCCATGGAGGAACCCACAGCTAAGGCACATGCCAGAGATGGCTATTCAGCCTCTGTTTGGAAACCCACAAAGGAGGAAAGTCTCTTACCTTCCACTATTAACAGCTCAAGAAAGGCTTCTGATGCTTATGTTAATTTCTTCTCTTGTAATCTGAATCCATTCATTTGTGTCTTAGGCCCTTTCCGCACCAGGCTATTAAAACGGTGCAGAGTGACCTCTGATGGAGGTAGAGTGGACTGGGGCGGACTACGTTTTGTAGTTCTGCACCTCAGTCGAGTTCAGAGCGACCGGAACAGGCGGTGCAGTGTGCTTTTTAAAAACCTCTTTTTAGAGGTTTTTAAAAAGCATGGAGCGTGCAACTCCGTGTCGCTCCGTCCCTGCCCTCCAGTGCAGATTTGCAGCTCTGCCAGGGGCGGGCTTTAGGCTGGCGAGCTTCTCCGGTTGGTGGAAAGCCTCCACCAACTGGAAGCCGCCATTTTGGACACTGGAGCAGTGTGGAGCGATGAGCTCACACTGCTCCTCATCCCGACGGACTCATCTGGATGCTGAAGAAGTCCAGTGAGTAGCGTTTTTTCGCGGTTCCTTTCCCACATGCAGAAAAGGCCCTAGTCTCTGGAGCAGCAGACAGCAAACTTGCTACATCTTTTTAAACTAAAAGTCAAAAGAAAGAAAAAGAAAAGAAGTGGTAGAAAGTCGGTGAAGAAATAGCATAGGATAGGAATGTGGGTTGGGGACATAACATTTATATAAACCGACCATGGCTGAAATCCTACGTGATGAATCTTAACTTGATTCCCCAGAGGGAGCAAACTGACTAAGAATTACTTTTTGAGGTTTTTACTTCCAATATAAGGTAAGGCAATCTGAATTTTGCTTTTATTGGCATGCTTTATGTATTTTGAAACCTAAATTCATTTCCAGGCTTGACAGTGCAAAAGCTTCTTAAGAGACTCACTGTACTTGGCTTACAAAGTGGCTTGAGGCCTTGCAGAGGACAGAAATAGGCCCAGAGCTCAAGGGACGTTATTTTGCTGCTGCTAGTGGAGAAGGAAATTTTGTCACACTCATTTAATTGCCTTTGTTTCCAATACTCTTATGGCTAGAATGGGCTATGGTCTCTCTTTGCATCTCTCAGGACTACCTTAAACACCACCTTAAACAAATGTCTTAAGTGTAATACAGATCCATGACACTTTCTTTCCTGACATGGTTTTTCTTTCAACTACTGACTGATGAACAAGCCAGTGGGCACTCAAAGGTTACATGATGGATATTATAGCTTTTGTTTGGCCAAATATTGGGATTCACCACATAAATAACATAAAGGCATAGCCATATTAATCTGGATCAATATGCAAATAGATTTTGCAGCACCTTTGAGGCCAACAGAGAGAAAGAAGTTGATAACATAAGCTTCAGCAGACTTAAGTCTACTTCATCAGTAATAGTATCTGATGAAATAGACTTAAGACTATGGCCATTTCTGCACTAGAGGCCATTACCATGTTATACCATTATAATGGCGGCATCACCATTCCCATGATGCCATTGGATTAGGGATGCTCTTTTCCGCATCCTTCCCCCTTAAAGCGGATGGGTAGCAGTATTGCCACTGATGTTCCTTCCACATTATAGTGTCCTTGGCCACTCCTATACCCTGCCTTCATCCTGCCCCACTGCCCCTGGTTGAGTGGTGATTTTTTTTTTTTTGGAGGGGGAACCTGTACAAATGCAACAATGCTGTAACAGCATGGCATGCCAGTACAATATTGCACTTTTGTCTATACTATTTAAAAATGTATTTAAAGAAATTAAGTTTTGACCCAAGGGAGACATCTAAAATAAACAGGGAGAGGTGATAGAAAGTTACCACGCCATGGGAGTCACTGAGGGAGGATGAGCTGGGCATGGCGACAGCCTGCTCACTGCTGAATCAACAATAACAGGAAGTGCTATCAAGCGCTATAACGGTACCACATTATGATGGCTGATTGGATTGGAGCACTATAGGAGGCTCTTAATGGATTTCTTTTTAAATAGAATATGGGGATTTGGTGATGCTTGGGGATGGGATAGTTGCTAGAAAGTGACAATGATGTGTGGAAGCATGGCTCCTGCACTGGTAACAACCCACTGCTATAGTGTTATAGCGGAAATGGCCTATGAAAGCTTATGCTACTGACTTCTTTCTCTCCATCAGTCTTAAAGGTGCCGCAAGATCATCTTTAATATGTTAACTTTACTGCAAATACTTCATTTGAATATAGCTACCTATCCAAATTAAAAAAATAATAGTCAGAAATCAGAAAAAGTTCAGCTTAATCATCTGGGTGATATCCTGGAGGAACCAATATACTTAAATATTTAATAGCTGCTACACACCAGTGGAACTGCCAGTTGGTGGAGAATTCTAGTGAGGTATTGGTCCCAACAGTCATAGCCTCAGATTTAGATCAATTAATAATATAACCAAAAAGGACCCTGAAACTATGAATTAATTTTATAAAGTCTGCTAAAAAAAATTGGGTCTGCAGATAAACAACAAGACTATCAGCATACAAAACTGCCTCACATTCACATTCTTCAATATTAATTCACACTTCTTCCCCAACTTAACATATTTTGCAGTCAGAATAAATTATCTAGACAGCTACTAACACTGAAGACTGTTGAAGATTTGTGGGGACAAGACAGGTGAGAAGGATATGTAATATGTGATAAAGGTGATCTTTTTAGAAGTACAGGAGGAAGTAAATCACAAGTTCCAGATGGTCCTATGGGAAGTCATAAAAAAGCTTTCTTCTGTTTTCCAAGCCCATCTTTTAAACATTTATTTAAAAATCCATAGGGACAAGGTACACAATGTTTCTTAAAAACAACAACAATGGATGACATGTTCAAGACTCCACATGCTGCCAGACAAGAATCTGCAGCATCTAAAAACTGAATTTTAAGTCACACGGTTCTGGATACCTTGTTTCACTTCCTTGATTGTTTGATGATACTATGGCTCATTTAAGCAATTGCTTAGTTCCCCCATGCACTAAGAGATTGCCTTGAAAAGGAAAGTAGCTGATGTTGGTGTGTGCAAATTGGGTGGCAATAAAAATCAGGCCTCACATTTTCATCCTGTATACAAAAGAGATAATAACAACTAACCTGACATTTTGCTTTTGCTTCTGTAGAGTAGGTCTTTTAATATGAGTACTACTTCTTAGCATTTAAAGGAACTTTGACAGCTGAGTAATCCCTTCATCATTTAAGTATAACAAGATTTTACTATTAAGTACGCGAGCTGGAAATGGAGTGCTTTTTTCATTCACACTATAAACAGTTATGCTGGGTTTGTAATCCCACTGTCAGATTGTTCACTGTTTGATATTAATCAGTAGGTTTATGAAAGGTGCAATAGACCACAGAAAGGAACAGTGAAGAAGTTATAAATGGGGCCTCTATAAAGAAAGAGGCTGCTGCTATAATCTTTAGATGCTTATTCTGGACCACTTCCATTCATTCCAGTGGGTTTTTCTCCACCCCTCTTTTTCTTCTGGAACTGGTCTCCACTTTCTGTGCACTGTCCTCACTTTCTAACATGAACATCTTCTTAAGGCTGTGCCCTTGAGAAGAAGTTCAGAGGCAACCACCGTGGCTTGGCCTGCTTACAGTTGGATTACAAACAATGACTAATCTACCCACATACTTGGCCAGCCCATTTTTGCTACATTCACTGTCATACATTCTTATTTTCTGGCAAACAACAGAACCAGGTAGGAATACGGATGACTGAGGCCTTTTTCGCATGGCATTTGCCACGCAAAAGGGCCCCTCGAGCGTCGTGTGAATGTGAGGAGCAGTCCACACAATTGCAGGGTCTGGCAGGCACCGCTCGTGCACTTTTTCATTTTCGTTTGCCGTGTGTGTGGAGCTCCGGAGCCGTGGCGCTCACGCTTCCTGCCCCAGCACAGCCTGGGAAACTCCCAGACTGCACTGCGGAAGGAAGTGTTATCACCGTGAACTGGCCTGGCTTTGATAGACATTAGATATCATTTTGATATCACAATTCGGTCTTGTTTTCCACCTTCAGCCAAGTGTTTGTGAGGCTCCCGAACAAGCATTAAGCTAGGCATGGCTATTAAATGCTGAATCATTTCTGTTTACACCTAAGCAAGCCAGACACAGCCAGATCTTGCTTTAGGAGACCTCCCAAAACAAACACTTCATTAAGGATGCATGCTAACACAAAGAGCCCCCTGCCCAGAGCAGGCACCCTGGCGAGCTGGACACTCCACCGCCCAGGCAAGCTGCATCTGCATACTGGTCGTTCCTTTGTCAATTTGGACTTAATAATGTTAAATTCTGACCTTTCGGAGACATTGTCCCACACCCAAACCTCATTGTTCTCTCCCAAATACAGACTAGCGCACGGTCATATTTCCCCCATAAAAACCCCCTGATTCTGAGCCTTCCTCGGACCGCTCGGATCGCTCCGGACTTCCATCCAGCCCTGCTGCCGCTTTGTCAGGTGAACTCCCCTCAGCCACCGTGCTGAGTTTCTTCCTTACCATCTTCAGCTTCTTCAGGACTACGAGAAAGGTGTCGTATCACCCATTTCCCCCGAAAACTCTCATTCCTTATTTCTTAGTTAGCTGTGTGGTTGTGTTGTATTTAGTGTTTGTTTGTCTGTAAATAAAACATCATTCTTGTTATTTTAAAACTTGTCTGGCTGCTCTCCTGACCTGACGCTGTATACATAGGGTTAAAAGATCCCTGCTAAGTTACCCTGCCTCTCGTTTAGCTTAAGAGAGTGCTCAAGTTAATTTCCCCATCTTGTGTTTTATTTGGTTATTTGGGCGCCCCTCCCGGGACCCCCAGCACACAGGATAACAGAAGAGGCAGGGCTCTTGCGCGAGCAGGCGGCAGCTGTGGAGCTGAAGGAACTGGGATACGAGAGCCTCTCGCTGGAGGCTGCTTGCGCGATCCCTGCACCCCAGCTCCATGAAAAGATGCATTGCAGAAAGGGCCTGAAAAAGGACCACCAGAAACTTACAAACAAGTTCTGGGATCTCATATTGCAGAGTTTTTTTGCTAGCCTCTGAGCTTCTACATGAGTACCGAGGACAAAAACTTATGCGTGGTAGGAGTAGCATGGGATAAATATGTGCAAGACACTATCACAAGTCCTGAAGCTGTAGTGGCAATGAAGTTGAGTTGGGTTCCAGGGTTGAAATAATAAAGCTGTATCCCAAAATTGTGAATTGAAGAATCCATTGGGTTATGCTCTATGAGTTGTTGCACTGGAAGCAAGGCTGACCTTAAGTAGGGTAAAGATGCAGAGTTATTCCTCTGCATAGCCCTGAGGTGACTATTGTCTTTGAATGGCACTATATGAAACTCTAGAAACCTGGTGTCAGAAAGAATTGACAATACTTGAATAGAATGACAGTAATAGTGGACCTAACAAATATTAGGAACCTAACTATTAAGGAAGGTTATTTGCTTATGCTCAAAGAAAGTCTTAGTTGATGTCTGACGTGCATTAGAAAGATGGACAGCGAAGGCAGACAGGCAGGCAGGCAGTTGCAGATTGAGAAAAGGACTAGAAAAAAGGAACCAAAACAACGGCTTAAAAAGCCTTTTAGCTTGTATAAGGATTAAGCGCATGGCTTTGGTGTACAGTCTTCCCTCTGCATTCATGGTTTTGACCTTGGTGAATTTGATTATTTGTGAGGCACTTGCTTGCCTTCCCCACCCTCAGTTTCCTCTTCCCCTTGCATTCCTCACACCAGGCTTGCAAGGCTCATGTTTAAAATGGACTCCCCCCTCCGGGTGAGCAAAGGTCACTCCCACTGTTGCGGTGAGTCCTCTCTGCCATGTGGCTGCACATTCTGCTATGTAATGGCTACTGATTGGTCAGGTGCTCTCTTTGCTCCTACTCCCTCCTTTCTTAAAATGGCAAGTGGAAGTAGTAGAATCCCAGAAATCTACTCTTTTCTGTCTGAGCGGAAAGTACTGGTACCGTAAATCTTTTTGCTTGTCTCCCTCATCCCCCACCGCCTCAAATGCCAGGGCCAGAGGCAAAGGAACAGGAGGAGGGAAGTCTCAGAGGGGAATGGAAGGGAGGTTGCAAGGGGAGGTATGCATGGTTTTTCCACTTTCCTGAGGGTTCTGCACCTCAAGCCCTCGCAAATGTGGAGCGGCCACTGTGCTAGCATTCAGGCTGAGCACAGCTTCCTCCCATTTGAACTCAGAACCAAAGTTGGCACGTCAGATCTAGTCAAATCAGACTGCATCAATCAGTACTAAGGATGTTCAGGTATGGACCTTGAATCTAAACTGAGATTTACAGATCTGGACTGCTGGTCCTTCTTCACTGAACTGTGATGGGAGAGCACAAATGGCTGTGTATTTTTAATTTTTTTCACATATCTACATAAAATTTGGAAACATGGTAGATCTTAAAGAGTCTGGATACCTCTCTGTTTCAAAACAAAACAAAACAAACCCCAACAATAATAGTTTTTAAAAACAATCATTGACTGTCACTGATTGCTCTAGGGGGAAAAAAAATTGGTCAAAATGCTGAAGATTATGAAACAAGTAAAGAATAATTTATTGGTTGTTTGTAAGTTGCTAATAAATAAGCAGTTTCTTCTTTTTCTGGTGGGGGAGGCTAAATACCCTAAAAGCATCATATCCTGTCAGATCTTGAAATATAAGCAGGATCAGCCCTGATTATTACTTGGATGGGAGACTGCCAATGAATACTAGGTGCTGTAGGCTATATTTCAGAGGCAGGAATTGGGAAACCACCTCTGAATATTTCTTGCCTAGGAAAACCCTATGAAATTCATGGAATCACCAGAAGTGTATCAAGGGTAGGGCAACTGAGGTGTGCCAGGGGGCACAAAAAAGCTGCCCCCTACCTGGGCCTGGCCTGGCCTGACACCACCTCTTACCCTTACTAGGGTCCTTCCTGGCCCAGTGTGTGGGGGCGGTGGCAGTGGAAGCACCTAGGAGCACAACTTCCACACTTGCCCTAGGTGCTGTTGAGCCTAGATACACCACTAGGAATCACCATAAGGCAACTTGAAGTTTCAGATCAATCCGTTAACCCATCAGGATGAGTTAATGGATTGCAGGAAAATCTAGTAGAGAGATCAGTGTCAGGATAGTTTCTGTCAATTTGCAAAATGGGGCTATTTCAATGGAAAAAAAGTGTCAGAAAATTTTATATTTGGGGGGGAATCTTAGCTTTTGGGGAATAAGGACTTTGGAGACCACAACAAAGAGACTGAGAGGGCCAAATATTGCTTTTCCAACCTCTGGACTAAAACACAATTACACACATTTTTCAAGATACACCTTTTTCTTAATATAAGCATTTTAATATATTCATTAGTTAAAGCATTGCTATGTACTTTTTGCAGGATATACATTTTTAGTTGTGTGCATTTATTTGAATATACTGAGAAAAAAAGCAGGGGAATCTAATGCATGCTATTTCTTCTTAGGTATGAGAAACCAAAAGATACATGCATGCTTTCCTTATTAGTTTTGCAGTCCATGATCTGGGTTATTTAATTTTGAAACAATGACAACACCTGGTCCATTTATTTTCTCTCCCTGTGTGTTTACATTCATAGAATCATAGAATCATAGAATTGGAAGAGACCCCAAGAGTAATTTAGTCGACCTCCTGCCATGCAGGAATATACCATCCAAGCATTCCTAAAGATGGCTGTCCAACCTCTGTTTGAAAACCTCCAAAGAAGGGAGACTCCACCACTCCAAGGCAGCATACTCCACTGCCAAACTGCTCTTACCATCAGCTTTTTTTATCCTTGATTAGAAAGAGTATCCTGACATATTTTGACAAAGTAATGGGAGATTTTGCACAATTTGTTTTGTTTTGTTTTTGACCGTGCAGGACTATTTTGTGAAAATTTCATTTGTGCTGAAATTTTTCATTTTGCACAAAATACTATGTGGAGGCGGGGACTGAATGTACAATGTTTCACAGCTATTGAATTTAACGTAATATCAAACCTGTTGAATTTAACATAATATACAGGATTTTTTTAAGGTGTTGAAATCCAAGAAATCACTGAAAAATGTGGAAAAATTCTTATGATCTTGTCCACTGGGAGAAAATGTTGAAAATATCCTATACCCTCCATGGGAATAATGTAAGTGAAGATTTACATCCTTACTCTAAGGACATCAGGGGCTCTCCAAAAATATTCCTTGTTCAGTTAGTTTCCAGTCACAGTATATAAAAGTCTTTTATCACATACATTATCTAATAGCATCTCTGATAACGGATTTAAGCATTTCTTCCTCCTCCCAACTAGTTTTACTCCAGGAGGACATACATTTATTATGTTTACATCAGGGATGGGGAACTTCTATCTCTCTAGATGTTTTTGAATTCCATCTCCCAGTCTCACTGACCACTGGCCATGCTGGCTGAGAATGATAGAAGCGGAAATCAAACACATATACCCCATGCTGGGTTTATATGCTTATGCACAGGAAACACAACACATCCTTCTCTACTAAATTAATTGGAGGTAAACATAGGAGTCTTTCTTAAAGGAGCCATGACAGTCTCTCCAAAAGGACACCAATTTACTAGGGGCTCTCTCTTTAGAGAATCAGTTATATATTACTGTACTTTTGCATCTTATTGCACAAATGAGGTGCTATTTAATAATGCATATGGTTTTCATTTAATTTTTTAATGGACTTCACTTAATTGTTATCATGAAGAACTTTCTACAAATGGGTGCAACAACTAATATTTTGTTACTTAGAAAAGATCAAAGTTCCAATATTTTCAGCAAACATGTGTGATTCACTTTGGGAGAGTTTGTGCTTGTGATTTCCAGACTTTCTAAAAAAAAAAAAAATCTAAGCAAACTAGACAGAAGATAATCAGATGGTTTTTCGGTAAATAGGCAGAAAGATGATAGACAGCATCCAATCTAGTAAAGATGCTAGACACTGTAGAGAGTGGGCTGTATCCAGATGTAAAACACAATTCTGACTGGTGAAGATGGCCAGGGGACAGTTGAGCCCACAGTAAGGCAACTGAAGCTGTTTCAAATCTAGTAATATTGGATATTACTTAGGACATCCCTTACTGATGCCTAACTTAGTACTGCCACTGTGGCTGCATCCCTGAACTGGGAAAGGTTTAGATCTGGAACAATTCAGTTTCTCCCTTGTCCTGTCCCTATTCTACATTTGGCTACCCTTCCAGCTGATCTTAGCTAGCAGATCTGTTCTGTGGGCAGGTTCCTCTATTTGCAGTTCTCCGGGATTAACCAGTAGAAGACAGTTGTACTAGTGGAAGATCATTTCTGCAGTTGGAAACAGACAGTGTCTAATCTTAATCCCTTTAACACTTTTGAGATAAGATTGCACCGTTAGCCAGGCTTCCATCCTTATAGTTTAGGCTGATCACTTGAAACCTGTCCCATTGATTGAAATTGGCCTACTGTAAACCTGACTATATAACCCACTATGCATGTAGAAAAAAAAATCTTATGGTCACCATATCTGAAATTTTATACTAGGACACGGGGAACTTGTGGCTCTTCAGAGATGCTTAGATTCCAGTTTGAATCAGCCCTAGCTAGCTTTCCCAGTAGTGAAGGATGATGAGAATAGTAGTTTATCAATATCTGGAGGACTTCAGGTTTCCCAGATGGTTATTAAAAGAGTAGTCTTTTCCTCTTATATCTGGAAACTCCTATTGACTCCACTTTTAACAAGCATGCATTGTCATCTCCAGGCCCCTTTCACAGTACAGAATTACAGCACTATGATTCCACTTTGACTGTTGTGACTGCACCTTATGCAATCCTGAGGTTTGTAGTCTGGTGAGGCACTGGAGCACTCTGCCCGGGGATTTTCAGTACCCCTCCTTACACTGCAAATCCCAGGATTCCATAGAACATTGCCATGTGCTATAATCCAATAGTATGAAAAAGGCCAGGTTTCTCAGAGAAATAAGTAGGAGAGTAGCCCAGTCAGGGGAAGAAGAAAAGTAGGCTACAAACGGGGAAATGAGGGCTACAGGTCATCCTTTCCTCACCTTTCAGTATAGATGTCATGTATTCTATACATAGGCAGTGGGAAATGAGCCTTAGTGAGATAAAATTTGACATGCTTTCCCATCCCTATCCCTCTAGCGTCTGGTTGGTCACTGTGTAAACAGAATGCTTACATTCTGTAAACAGGTAGGCTTTTGGCCTGATTCAGCAGGGCTCTTCTTCTGTTCTGAGGTGATAGAGTTCCCTTTCTTCTGAAGTAAGGATTGTAGCACCTCAGAAGCTCACTTCTAAAACAACTGGCCTTTGAAATATCCTCTGGAACAAATGTCCTTAGGCAATATGTTGCTTGAATCTCACATTCCATTATATTGTTGCTTCAACAGAACAAGTTTCAAAACACTTTGAAAAACTCCGGCGCTTTTTGTAAAAGCTGCAAAAGACTCCTTTTTTTTTTTTTTTGACTCTATGAAATGTCTTCATGTAGCCCAAACACAGATAGCAATGATTTGTCCTGAGGCATTATTATCCTTATTAACAACTACTGGCAGCCTGCCAGCCAATTAGCAGTCCCCATTCCCACATTCTTTTCAGTGCCTTTGACGCCCCCTCCCCTTGCATCTTCTTATTAATTTGATACCATTGCTGAGCAAATAGTTCACAGCATATAATTTAACCAAATGACTATTTCCCCTCATCTTTATGCTTGATATTTCTGTCAATCAGCAGTTTTGCTGACTGTGCTTGTGAGTTTAATTTGATTTTTCTGGTTCTGGCCTGAAGAAGTCAGTGTCTCAGATTCAATTTGTTTTCTAACTGTGTAGTTCCATGAATCAGCTGATGTCCCTCCTGTACCCTGGTTGGACTGTATCACACACACATAGATAGAGTCACAAATGCACAGAGAGAGGGGGGCGGTGGGGAGGGAGAGACTATGAAATAATCAAGAGATTGAGCCCTCTAAACAATGGTAGTTTTTAAAACAAGACTAAAACACAGTCTATTACATACTTTGGTATGGAAAATGTGAGGTTATTTTCATTTGGGGTGAAGTTTCCCCTCCCCCAACAACTATGGCTGCAGACGTAGAGTTCTGTAATCAATAAGACTTATTGATTGGCTATAGAGTTTAAATTAAATTTTCTGCTGTAACATTCTGGGTAATTATTTTGCTGTAAATGGAGGCAGTTGTGCTGTGGATAACAGAACTTCTTGTCTCTGCCTCTGACTGAAGAAAGTAAAGTGTCTAGCTGTGGTTTGTAGCCCTTCTTATCTCAACGGCTTGGGGTTGATAACAACAGTTAACTTTCTATGCCTTTTTAGAGAGCGAAGAGGGGTTACGCGGGGGGGGGGCGGAATCCATCCTTTAAAGTGCAAATTTATCTGAGTATCTCAGAGTCTCAAAACTTGCATGATTTTCTTGTGAAGACCAGTACGCTATAAGACATAAATGGTAGAAAACAAGGACATCGTAAAACAGGAGCCAGCACCTCAAACTAATTATTGACTTTCAAAAATGAATTATTAATTCCACACAGCATCCAAATGCACAGTGACTTTCTAGATTTGGCAGGCAGTACAGAGTTGTAATGTCCAGAGAAGGAAGTATTGTAGCAACGTTTTTAGGTTTTGTCTGTCTGTCTGTCTGTCTCCTCTCTCTGTGTCTCTCTCATTCTTTCTCTCATACACAATGATGCTACAAACTTCCAGCCTTGTGACATGCATACAATCACATTTTCCATGGAAATAGATCACAATAGCAATTAAATGTTTGGCAGCAGTGTTATCCCAGAGAGCTTCTTTATTCAAATAAACATAACAGGGAATGTTTTGATGTTTTTACTTTCCCTCACACTCAGAGTAGTGATATACAAGATGACATGCAAATTCACATTTTGTTCCTAACTTCTTCCTGGGTTATCATCTCAGGAGGGAGATGTCATCTGTTGTTTAGTCATTTTTCCCCCAAAGACTCATTTGGTCTGAGAAACGTGGTGAGTTTTTCTCTCTTCAGGACCAAGTAGCATTCTTGGGCTCTCTTTAAAATATAATACTACTTCCCCCTTTCTTCTTCGTGGGAAGGTGTAAAATTTTCACAGCGTCATGTCCTTGTCATTTAATAGCTGCACTGCTCACTATCTCAAAAGCAAAAAAGTCTTCTCTATTTACTGCTACATTTTTATTATCCTCTTTTTCCATAGTGTTCAGTTGGTATACATAGTTTTCCCCATTTTATCCTCATAAGCAACCCTGTTGGGTAGGCTGAGAGATTAGGCAGAGAAAAAGTGAGTGGCCCGAAGAGACTTTATAGGCAAGACTCTCCAGTCCTAGTCTGACATTTTATTTATTCATTTGATTTATATCCTGTCTCTCCCCTCCCCGCCCTAAAAAAGCCCCTCACAATATAAGTTCAAACAAAATGGCTAAAACCACTAAAACCACTAACCACACTTCTTCTTGCACTGGACATATATGACTGATGAGATTCTGAAGTGTTACTAGGCTGTATTCAGTTATGGAGGATAAGGAGAAAATTCAGGGAACCAAAAAAACAATGTTGGAAAGATTTGCCACATAGGCATTGTGCACAGGCCTGGGCCAAGATATTTGAATTACCTAAGGAAAGGGACAAGATGCCTCCATCTTTACACATCCAAATGCCATGCAAGCTAGCAGTTAAATCTTACTCTGGTGAGAAAACAGCATCTACCATCACAACCTGGGGGAAACTAGCTAGCTTGGAGAATGCAAGCCAGGTCGTGTGGCACACCATTTTATCTGTAAGCATTTTGGCACTGCTTCCCGCATCTGCACCTGAGGCAGTTGTCCCACAGTGTTGAATGTCAGGGCCGGCTCCACATCTGCAGGCAGTACATCATGGAAAGCATGTATTTATTGGTCTGATTTATTAATTTGATTTGATATATGATGTACAGTTAAAAAACCACAATTAGATATAGAACTATTCAGCTTGTATATAAACTGGCAGTTTCGTAACCTCTGGAAATGTAAACGTTGTTAGGATTTATTTTTCAGGATACCCATTCTGGCAATTTTTAGGAAGAGTAGTGAAGAGAAATCTCCACTTTTTTATTTTGCTAACTGGTTCCTTTACTAATTTGCAAAGTGTTGAAGATTTGTGTGTTTGTATGTGTGTGCTCTGAAAAGGTCATTGTACCATCTTGCCAGCTCCTATTACATCATCTAGTCTCATCACACAGGCGAATTTGTGGTATCACATTAAATTTCACTACAGCAAACTGTGATATCATTAAAGCCTGAGATTTCTTTCTATTTTCTGAGGGTAAAGCAGAGGTACTTGAGAGAAAACTCTTCTTCACACAAATGTTATCTGAAAAGGCAGTTGTTAGGAAAGATGGCAAATGATTGACCAGTTGGTCACACTTCTATAGCACAGGTATTTCATTTCTTTAACTCTCCAGTCAGTGTGAATTCTTCCATCATAATAGTTTCACTTGCTGAAATGTCAGTGCAATACCATCTATTTTTGGGCTCTTTAAGGTTAAGGATATGGATATATATCAATGGTTGGGTATATTTATTCAAAGGTTAGAAAGTACACTGAAATGTTGACTAGTGTAGAATTTATTTTAGGAGGAAACATAAACACGAAGAAACCATAATGTTGGTGTAATGTAGGAATCTAATTAAGACTAATGAGGCAACATTAAATTTAATGTATGATGCATTTTATAAGCCTTACCATTAGAGCTGCAGCAAGCTGTTCATCTGAGCAGCAAACTTTACTGAATAAGCCCCTGAAGGCATTCTTGAACAACTTGGGCTCAGGACGCTGTTTGGCCCTTGTGTCAGCTAGATTTGCTGAATGGGAAAGAGGAATTGTGCCAAAACCTGTGATTCTTCTCGGTGGTATCTAAGCCCAAATTCATTTATTATCTGAGATGCGTGGTTGCATTCCTGCAGCATGGCGCTCATGTAGAATGGGCAGACAATGTGGGAAGTTTCATCATCACTCTGAGGACAATGGCAACAACCTGAGAATTTCCTCATTGCCTCCTCATTTCATCTGATTCATTCTCTTATTCAAACATTCTCACAGTGACATCCATACTGCTCTAATAATGTATGAATCAGCTCTTCCTTAATCAAGATGGAGAAAAATGAGCTTGCCTGTCTACTAGGAAGGGAGAGGGAGTACCTAAGACTTAGATGGTAGTGGAAAGTAGGGGTGAAGATTAGTAAGGCAGAATTCTGAGTGCACCTTCTCTGCTTCTCACCCCTGAGCGAATGTGCTGCCTTAAGGTGAAGTGGGAGCCATTGTCTCTTCACCAACACTGATATAAGTATCGGATGTCAGTCTGATCATCTTCTGTATGTGAACTGGGCAGAGAGGTACCGTTTTATCCTTCTTTTCATGCGGGAAAATGAAAGAAGGGGAAAGAAAATGTTAGCATCCTGTGGCTATGAAAAATAATAGGTGCTTAAGGCCTGACTCCAGTACAATATATTTATGTTTCACAACAACAAATACCTACACTAATGTGGATTCTTTGTAGGGACAGAGAAATAATAGACAGTACCAAACATACTCTTCTGATCTTTTAATCCACATGCATTTACCTAGTCTGAGTAAACTACAAAAATATTCCACATTCCTTGGCAACTGATTGCCTGGAAGGTGGCATTTTAGAGCTATGGATTCCCATGGTTTATTTTGGTGACAACATTGCTTTTGGTGAGATAGTGAGCAATACATAAATAACAGGTCATTTTGTAATATGAAG
Source organism: Iguana delicatissima (assembly GCA_948472985.1). Taxonomy (NCBI): domain Eukaryota; kingdom Metazoa; phylum Chordata; class Lepidosauria; order Squamata; family Iguanidae; genus Iguana; species Iguana delicatissima. The sequence continues at coordinate 203,195 of CAOKZL010000413.1, read as the reverse complement.
GTTAGAGAATTATGTCTGGGGATAATTTAGTCAAAGTTAATAATTTTTAAACCCCATTTGTTTCAATGGAAGAATTCAACATGAATGTAACGCTTATTAAAATCAATGGAACATAAAAGGGATTAAACTGTACCATTCCCTCTTTAGTTGTATGGATTTCTAACCCAACTCAATGGGTAATGATGTAGGTAATATCAAAGTTCAATAAAATCAACAATATAATATTCATATTAAAACATGCCTACAATATGTACAATATACATTATTCCATACTTGCTTAACCATGACCCTGGAAAGCTGAAATTATTATGTCGTATTGCAACTGTGTTTTGATTTGGGAATATTTCTTTTCTGACTAGGAAAGGAGGTTATGGTGTCTTGCAGCACTAGAAGATGCTTGGCTTTAGGTTTTTGTTATTTAACTATCACTAGAAAGGAAGGAAAATGTCTTCAGTAATTATATGCAGAAAGAGGAAACTTAGTGAAGAAGTTTCACTGCATTACATTTCCACAAAAACACACCCCAAAAGGTACGCAAATTACATTTACATTAATGACAGGATGTTTATTATGCTTGTGTTAATTCCGTGATGACATTTAAATTTACGTTACCTCACTGCATTAAATACCTTTCTAGAATAAAGATGCATCCATTGTTTTACTCCTTCCATCCCCCAATCCTGTTTTAAGCTCGGGAAGGAAACAGCTGCATGAATTTTTAGGGAAAAAAATTCCCAAACACCCACCCACTGAAAGGAAATGAGTGAGGTAAAAAAGAAAAGAAAACATTTCACACACAAACATACACACATACAAAGAAGAATGTAGGGAGAGAGAAAAAAACCCTGTAACTGAAAGTTAGCCCCTCCACTCCTATCAATAATACCCATAATAAGAATCAGAATCTTAAATGATCTCATGTACATGATCAATATTGGCTGAAATTCAATATCATGTCTACTTGTGTAGCTTTATTCATACTTAGCTACACAGTAGAGCTTCTAAGGAGCTCTCCAAAGTCAAGATGTATATCAAGGCCCCAGCAAGAATCTTGTAATGAATCTTGAGCTCTATTGATGTGCATTGACACTCCCTGGCCAGTGTCCTGATGTGCATTGGGAGTGTTCAGTCTTTATCAGTACCCACTATGCCTTGGCACCCATTGTGTATTGGTTCCAATGAACAGTGGCCACTTCACCAGCTCCCCTATGTAGTAACGTCACAGCAGCCTCTTACTGAATACAGACATTGTGAAACTGCTCAGTTCTATTTCCCTCAGATTTTAGTTCACTTCGAAGTCATAAGTCACATTGAATTCCTATCATTTTAAAAGAAGCAACAGCCAATGAGACCATTCTTCCTTATTTATTTATTTATTTTTGAGAAACATGCCAGTCCTATTTTCGGTTCCATTCTTTCTCAATGGCTTCCATGACTTCTTTTTCCCTTTGGGGATGTTCTCTCTGTTAGACAAAAGAGAAAGAAAGACGCTTTTCATTTATAACACATTCGAAAGACTCTAAATTCATCTTTGTTGTATGAAAACCAAAAGCAACTTTGCAAAAACTGCAAATCTGAACAGGACTTATCTTAAAATATTGCTCTGATGAAGAGTTTATTTGTGCTCATATGGCTGTACTGTGTGGTGACAACAGCTATATTTCACGAGCAGATATTTCTCCTTTCTTGTTATCAAGATTAAAGCTGTTTCCTACCTTTTTTCAAGGTACCATGTTATTCAAACTGAAATCTTCTAAATGCCACAAAAAAAGTCCTACACTATTTAATTTAATAATACCATGTATATTCCTTGGTAGTGTGTGTATGTGTGTGTGTGGGGAGAAGTATAGTTCTTTTTAAAATAGCTAAACTGTGTGTGTCTATCTACAACGGTAAAACAAACAAACAAAAAAAATCTTTGTTTATTTTAGACCCAGAATGCATTTGCTAAAATATTGAAAATTTATTATAGCACTTAAAAATATCTAATGTTATGAATCCTGCTATATTTGGATCAATCCACTTTGACCCCCATATTCTCCTCTTCCTCTCCAGCTGCTTGGCATCTTTCTCTCTTTCACACACATATTTTCCACCTCTTTCAAACTCTCCCTCTTCTCCCTTACTGTCCATGCCATTGTCAGTATCCATCTCTGGGATTATGTTACCATGATACTGGGAACCCATCCTTTTATCTTCCATTTAGTACCACTGTGTGTCAGCACCTCCTGTCCTTTGAGTGCCTACAGCCTTCTGCATTTCTTTCCTTCTTTCTCCTTGTGTTCCCTCTCTCTTCTGACAGTACTTTTCTCTTTTTATCTTGCTCACATAGTATAGTCCACCCCTCACATAGTCCACCCCTCTCATGTCTCCTTATCTCTCTCATCATCTTTCCATCCAAATTCTCCTTCTCTCCCTCCCCCTCTCCAGCTTTCTTCCCATGATGCAGTGAACTGAAGATCTACTCTTCTTGCTTCTCATTCCCTCTTGCTCTTTGCTGCTTACTACACTATGCAGCACCCACTATCATAGTTGCTGCTACCCAATATCGAGTCAAAAACTTCAGCAAAGACTGCAGGGGAGGCAACAAAGATGGAGGATCTTTCAGAAATCAAAATATGAAAAGAAAATGTTATCCCCATTTTGTTCTCAAGAAAGGGAATGTTGGAGGTGGGGATGTACTTTACATTTTGATTGTTCTCCCCCTTTTTGAAATATAGCCAGTGAGATAATCAATATTTGTTCCAATATTTGGTTTTTAGGCAACCTTCAAGACCAGTTCATGCTATGCAATCTTGAAGCACAGGTGGTACAAACAAGGAGAAATGTACTTCAACAGTAGACTTCCTGTTTTGTATGAAAAAAGCACTATGTTCTAAATTGTGGCATCTCCACAATAGCAGGTGCTGGTAAGTACAAATAAATAATACTGATCCAGATATACCAATGTATATACAGTAATTTTCTGTGTTCTGGGTTGACTAAGACAGGTAATGATGAATTACATAAAATGCTTTTTCATGGGACTCAGTTAAGCTCTATTTTCTCCTGCGTCTCCCACAGCTGTGGCTCAGCTGCAGGTCCTTCAAATGGAGGCTTACATGCCCATCTCAAATAAGCCCCATCCTACAAATGAACTGTACTCCAATCTGTTTCTCATGTGTTCAGCAGCAGTACCATAAGGAAGATGGGCTGCCCTTAACCAGTGGTGGAGCTTGGAGTGTGTGAAGGGGGTGCGGGAGGGGGTGCGGCCAGGGTGCATGGGGTGTAGCTGTGGTGCATGGGGGCATGGCCAGGGTGCACGGGGGTGTGGCTATGAGCCAAGACACCCCAAAAACATTGCCACTTGGGGGGAATTGCCCCTCCCCCGCTCCCACGTCCCTACGCAACTGCCCTTAACAATATTCAATGAACTACATAGGTCTGAGTAGTTTGAGAAAGAACCTTTCTTCCATTTCTGCATTGTTCCTGGAATGCCTCTTCCCAAGAATCACCAGTCTGCTAGAAGAGGGGATATATTATCAATTAAGCATATCAAATTATTTATTTATTAAACTATTTTCATCTCACCCTACGTCATATAATCTCAACCTGGCATACAATAAAATCAATCTAACAAATTTGAAAAATATACAAGAGTCAAAATAACTCAAACGGACTAAAAACATGCTGAAAAATTTGACAAGTTGAAGCAAGACAGTTAAAGAGACATCAGATATAACAGTTTCAAACAAGTTAAAAACACAAGGAATGTGCAGATTTAGATAAAAGCCCAGAAGACTTTAATATGGAAGCTATGTTTTTACTTGATACCAAAATGATGCCAATGCTGTCACCAATGGGGCCACTAAAAGGAGTGTAGTCCGCAATTGGCTTGGCATGTAGCAAATATCCTCTCTTTTGCCCTTCCACAGCATATTACTCCCACTGATGGTACACAGAAAAGTATTCCTGCAACTCTAGTCTGTAGACATTGAGAAAGAGAGGGAAGAGGGAGGGAGGGAGGACGAAGAAAGGGAGAAATGCTTCTCCATTGTTTCCATTTCTACTCTTTTCTTTGCTATTCCTTGTTTCCCACACATGCTATACACACAATATTATAAAATATTCAAAGAAATGGTTGACAATATGTACATTTTTAAAGTATTGAGGATCCCGGGCCCTTTCCACAACTTACCTCTTCTCAGAACCATCGCGTTGGGATCCAGAGAAAGCCTCTTCTCTTGAGCTTCCCCTCTGCACTGGCTGCCTGCTGGATGGGAGGAAGCATGATGACTCTGCCCCTCCCTTCTATAGCACAGCACTTTTCCAGGCTACACTGGGGGAGGAAGTGGAGCCATTGCACTTCCTGCCATTCTGCATGACAGAGGCAAGAGGACTCTGCATTTGTGTGTCATTGTTGGGAGAAACCAAACCATGATTTAATCTGTGATTGCAATGGGTTACCACATGATCGCCACAGGATCGCAATGATATCATGCAGATCCATCATCACAATTACATGGTGATCCTGTCCCAATTATAGGTTGGAGGTGGTGTGTGAAAAGGGCACTTGATGACAAGACTTCTAGACTGTTGAGATTCTTTGTAGTTTGGGACTTATTCTGCACAAAATTCACATGTGGTTGTTTTGCACAGAAAACAGCATTTTCTGAACAGGGGACAGCATTTTCTATGCGGAAAATATTTCTACGCATATATAGGAATTTTGCATAGAATAAGTACTGAATTGTGAATAGTCTTTGAAGACTGTGTAGTTTTTGAAGACTTTCTATCAGTGGGAAGGAAATGGCTAAACTTACTCATTGCTTGCTTTGAGAAGAAACTAATGAATAATTAAATCCTTAGTTTTATGATTTCCTGGGAAAAAAATGAAAAGGAGTTCATATGAGAAATGAATGTAATTGAGCTATTGGTAATCTTAAAATGGCTGGCATTCTTTTTCTTACCCCTGTGTATGTCCTTTTGTAGGCACTATGGAGACTGGTATTCCTCTGTTTGCAGTTCCCAAAGCTGGTCCTGTACAATCTCTGAAGCCCCTCCTCATGGCCTTTCCATCCCTCTTGGAGAGTGGACAGGATTGGAGAAGCATATAACTATGACTCCATAATCAGATACAAAATAATTAAAGCAACACTGGGATTTAAGAAAGACCCAGCTCCACACTGTCTGATGCTGGAACTGCAGCCTATATTTCTTGCTTTTCTCTTTTAAAACACAAAGTAAGTACTATCTGCATAATTTTGAAACTTGATAACTTTGCCTTGAGTTGTTTCTACCATTGCACAGTTTATTGAATCAGGAAGGGGATATTAAAGACATGGGCAAGGAATGTACCTAGAAAATTGCAGCCTGGGATCTGGAACAAGTGTGCCTACTTAATCCAAGACATATGGGGAAATAGTTGCTGTTAGATCATGGCCAATGTTGATGGTGGTGATGACCCTGGACAACAGATTTGGGATGTCACGAAAGGACAGCAAGTGGTTGTTACTCTTATACTTTCAGTCCTGAACAAAGGCCTAAATATGGTGTGGAGGTGAACCTGGGCGCTGAAAGACAAAGTCCATAGAGTTCAAGCTCTGATAGGTTCTGCCAAGCTGGTAAAGCTTTGAATGCAGTTTGCAGATTGTATGGCTGCCATTCAAGGACTGGCCAAAATGAACAGAGATTTTCATCACCACAAGATTGCCCATCAAGAGATCAACTGGTCATAGCAACAATGAACACAATGGCAATATGAAATAGTTTTAATGTACCTGCACTGATAAAATCATAGTTTATCAAAGCATACTTCTGGTGGATAAGAAGAGGTGCTTGTTGGATTTCTTCTTTCAAAATAAATTGAGAAATGCAACTTGACTTGAGTGCATGGAAATCATGTTTTGCCACTCTGTCCTGGGAAGCAAATTGTCTTAAAATAGCCTTGGCCATGGTGAACGAAAGGCTCTAACTCAGTACATACCTAGGAATACTATCTTCATTGTTACCTTACAGGTATAAAAATAAAAATTCATGAACAGTTGTGTTCTGATTTGTCTAAAATTCTCATCCTTCAGTACCACTTCCTTTCAACAGCATATCAACACATCCCTGAAAGAAATTCTGTCTATATTTCCTGGCCATGCTAGTCACCAGGACATTAAGTAAGACATTAGAATGATTAGGTAATATCCACATCCACTTTCCTGTTAATCCCTCTTTTCCTCAGTGCCCTGTTAGCTCCATCTTTACTCACTATATTTAATTGATATACCTCCTCTGCCTCAGGACTCTTGCTTCTGTGTATTGATTGCTGCTTCTTCTATTCTTCTTTCAGGTCATAGAATCATAGAATCATAGAGTTGGAAGGGACCACAGGGGCCATCCGGTCCAGCTCCCTGCTATGCAGGAATACCTATCAAAGCATTCCCAACAGATGGCCATCCAGCCTCTGCTTAAAAACCTCCAAAGAAGGAGACTCCACCACACTCTGAGGCAGCATATTCCACTGCCAGACAGCTCTGACCGTCAGGAAGTTCTTCCTGAGGTTCAGGTGGAATCTCCTTTCCTGCAGCTTGAATCCATTGCTCCTTGTCCTAGTCTCTGGAGCAGTAGAAAACAAGCCCTCTCCCTCCTCAATATGATGCCCCTTCAAATATTTAAACATGGCTATCATGTCCCCTCTTAACCTTCCCTTCTGCAGATTAAACCTACCCAGCTCCCTAAGCCACTCCTCATAGAACATGGCTTCCAGACCCTTCACCATTTTGGTCGCTCTCCTCTAGACACACTCCAGCTTGTCGATATCCTTCTTGAATTGGACACAGTATTGAAATGAGGTCTATCCAAAGCAGAATAGAGTGGTACCATTACCTCCCTTGATCTAGACACCATACTCCTATCGATGCAACCAAGAATCACATTGCCTGTCTTGGTTGCCACATTACACTGCTGACTCATGTACATCTTGTGATCTACCAAGACTCTTAGATCCCCTACACACGTACTGTTATCCAGCCATGTGTCTCCCATCATATATTTGTGCATTCCCTTTTTTCTGCCTAAATGTAGGACCTTATATTTCTCTCTGTTGAAATTAATTTTGTTAGCTTTGGTCTAGCTCTCCAATCTGTCAAGCTCATTTTGAATTTTGATCCTGTCCTCTGGCGTATTAGTAACCTCTCCCAATTTGGTGTCATCTACAGATTTGATCAGCATGCCCTCTACTCCTTCATCCAAGTCATTGATGAAGATGTTGAATAGCACTGGGCCAGGACAGAACCCTGTGGCACTCCGCTAGTCACTTCTCTCCAGGATGAAAAACAGCCATTGGTGAACATTCTTTGAGTTCAATCAGTCAACCAATTACAAATCCACCCAATGGTAGCACTGTCCAGCCCACATTTTACTAGCTTCTTTGCAAGAATGTCATGGGGCCTTACTGAAATCAAGATACGCTATGCCCACAGCATTCCCTTCATCTATAAAGCTTATAACTCTATAGTAAAAAGAGATAAGATTAGTCTGGCATGATTTATTTTTGAGAAATCCATGTTGACTTTTAGTGATTATGGCTTTGCTTTCTAAGTAATTACAATCTGACTGTTTAATGATCTGCTCTAGGATCTTCCTTGGTATTGATGTCAGGCTGACTGGGCAGTAACTATTTGCGTCCTCCTTTTTTCCCTTCTTGAAGATGGGGACAACATTTGCCCTCCTCCAGTCTGCTGGGACTTCTCCTGTTCTCCAAAAGTTCTCACAGATTATTGCAAGTGGTTCTGAAATAACTTCATCCAGTAATTTTAATATCTTTGGATGTAGTTCATCTGGCCCTGGAGACTTGAATTAATCAAGTATAGCCAGGTATTCCTGTACTACTGCTCTACCTATTCTGTGCCACATTTCGCCCACTTCCCCACCTTCTCCCCATCCTTCAAGTTGAGTACTTCTATCCTTTTGGGAGAAAACTGAGGCAAAGAAGGTGTTGAGTAATTCTGCCTTCTCTCTTCCTCCAGTTAGCAATTGGCCATCTTCTCTGCGCAGTGACCCTATCATTTCCTTGTTTTTCCTTTTGCTGTGGACAAATCTAAAAAAGTCCTTTTTATTGTTTTTAATGTCTCTGGCAAGTCTGAGTTCATTCTGTGCTTTAGCTTTTCTGACCTTCTCCCTACATATCCTGTCTATTTGCTTGAATTCCTCTTTGGTGGTTTCACCATTCTTTCATTTCTTGTACATGTTTCTTTTAACACTTAGCTCAACTGAGAGTTCTTTAGTCAACCATTCTGGTTTCTTTAGACACCTCCTATTTTTCCTCCTTATTGGCACAGTTTTAGATTGTGCCTTCAGTATCTCACTTTTAAGAAACTCCCATCCATCAGGTATTCTTGACCACGGAATTTCAGCCAGTAACTCCCTAAGTTTATAGAAATCAGCTTTTTTAAAGTCTAGAATATGTGTCTGGCTACACTTGGTTTCTCCTTCCCACTGAATGACAAATTTCAATAGAACATGGTCACTTCCCACCAAGGATCCCACCACCTCCACCTCATCAACAAGGTCATCCCTGCTGGTCAGGAGCAGATCTAAAACAGTTGGTCCCTTTGTCAACTCTTCCACTTCTGGACCATAAAATTGTGTGCAGGACAAGCGAAGAACCTGTTGCACCTTGTCGTCTTGTCATTGTTTGACTGCCAACACACATCAGAATAGTTGAAATCTCCCATTACTACTGCATCTCTCCTTTTTGAATGTGTGGTCATCTGTTCCAGGAAGGCATCATCCAAGCCCTCAGGATGGCTTGGAGGCCTGTAGCAAACCCCCACAATAATGTCCCTATTGTTTTTCATTCCCTTTTCTTTTCTTTTCTTTTCTTTTCTTTTCTTTTCTTTTCTTTTCTTTTCTTTTCTTTTCTTTTCTTTTCTATCCTCCATGATATTTGGGCTTTTCTCCTTCCACTCTCTACTTGCTTGTCATCCAGTAGGTTCCTGACATGTTACAAAATCTCACCCCATTGATTGGAATCATAACTACAGCACTACTAGCAAGAGTAAACCAGTCTCTGATTCTGTTTCCCTTTTCAATCTCTTGTGACTTTTGAAAGATGTTTTACAAAAATTGTCAAAATTTCCCAACAAATATACCTGTACTCAACAATGACAGCTGATTCATGCCTATTCAACCATAGCAAGAGATCAAAAATGTATAGTCCAGCCAATACATTTTCTCTTTAAGTAAAGTATAAGATAACACTACTCTATAGCATATACCAAAACAGACCATATTGGCAGCTGAATCTTAAGTGCCCTCTCTCATACTTGAAAGCAGTAGGCTAGCAGGTTATATCAGGGGTTTCAAGGGGGAGGAGAAGGATAGCTCTACTTTCCTCATAATGAGGGGGAATGAACAGAAATGATGAGAGCTACATGCCCTAGTGGAGGAGGAAGCACATCCTGTCAACCAGTTTTCCAAACCATCAATGTTAGTAGTTCAGAATTAATATAACAACCCAAGTCCTAGTTTCAACATTTTAGCTTCAATAATATTGATTAATCCCAACCAGAATAGACCTACCGGATCAATCATTGAAGGTATATATAAATCTAATTGAATCCATGCCTCTACTCTAACAGTGGGATCCAGGAATCTGTGTCCCACACCTCAACCTCATTTATAGAAGGAATTATTCCACATGGAAGGTGAAGGGATGGAAAAAACCTGATGCTCTCTACAACTTCAATAGGTAAATTGCTCTTCAACTATGCTGCTGCATTCATTTTTCATAAATTGCTTTAAAAAAAATCTGCTACTCAGGCACTTCAGAGTATTTTTCTAATGTCATTCTAAAGTTAAAAGATAATTTGCTTTCAAAAGTGGTGGTGGTGGTGGTGGGGAATACTGCCCAGCTTTAGGGGAAAAAAAATTAATAGAATTAGTCATGAGAGCTATTTTTAGCAAAAGTTCAGCTTTATCCATGTATTTTAATGTGGGAAAAGTGTGTCCTTTTCCCTCTGCTAAAATTTGATGCTTTCCAGCCCTCCAGTGAGTGTGTTTGAGTATCTTAGGGGGCTCTGGAGTGGAGGAGAACTTCCTCTTGGATCCTCTCTGTTTTCTTTCGTGAAAATGACATTCCTAAGCTGTTTCACTTTCTGACAGGAAATGGAACCTTGCCAAAAATGATTAAAGTCCAAGAAAGCATAACAGTTCCAAAGCTGCAGCAGTTCTTTAGGAGTTCTGAGTTTGACATTATGTCAAACAAATATGAAATATTGTTTATTAAATTTGAATAATACAGAGAAAGGGGAAAAATGGGCCTTGGCTTATTGTGCTAAGGTTCTTTATTAAGTCTGTAAAGGATTTCCTAGCTCTAATAAATTGAATTATATTCATAAATATACATGCACGTAAAGATCACTATTTTGCATTGGTTTATACTGTAATGCCCATATGCATTCTCATGTTACCATGAAGTGAAGCTTTTGCATGAAAAAGAATCCTTCTTGGTTTCTTTTTTTACCCTAAAGGCTTACAATATGAGGAATTGATTCTGATAATTAATTGTTCGGATACCTGACTGTGTGGCTCACACAGGATTGCATTCTCAAGAGAACATAAAGTGAAGTATAGAAAGTGAACTTCCATAACGTTGGTTAATACACAAGATGTTAACTCTGTAGATTGCATGAGCTCAGAATTCATATAAAAGGCATTATGTACTTGTTTGAAATTGATAAGTTATGGAGCATACACATGCAGAGGACCCTACTGTCTTCATTCCATGCATGTTCAGTGAACCAGGAGGCCTAGCAGGGATAGCCCTACCACTAGGCAGAATGAGTTAGCTTCCTCAGGAAGCAGATTTATCATGAAAGGGCAGGATGTGATTATTTATTTATTATTTAACCATACCATATTTCAGAGGAAGGAAGTGGCAAAACCACCTCCAAGTATTCCTTGTCTAAGAAAACCTTATGAAATTCATGAGGTTGCCACAGGTTGACAGGCAACTTAAAGACACACACACACATTTTTATTACCAACAGTGAAGAGAGTAGTAGCTTATTTTCTCCTTTGTGGTGCAAAATGCCTTTGTTGGATTTGCTTAGTAATGACCAATGATGCTATGTACTTTGATGAGGCAGGTGCCATTTGCTGCTCCACCTCAGGGAGCAAAATATCTTGAGGTGGTCCTGAGCCCTAAGAAGACAGCTTCCTCCCCTAGACATGTCTACCAGATTGATTTAGCATGTCTGTCATCTATAGGCTACATGGTGGACTACTGATCTCCACAACAAGTTCAAAATGGGAGATGAGATGCTGTCAGAATGTGCATGGATGATATTTAATTGTTTTTGTTACTGTGGCTTTGGTTTAGAGCAGTGGTTCTCAACCTGTGGGTCCCCAGATGTTCGTGGACTTCAGCTCCCAGAAGCCCCAGCCACTATGGTCAATGCTCAGGGCTTCTGGGAGCTGAAGTCCATGAACATCTGGGGACCCACAGGTTGAGAACCACTGGTTTAGAGGATGTGTTCTCATTTCTTGTCCTACATATGGTAGGAAATTGAATGAGGAATTGAAATGTGTCTTCCTGCCCAACTGGGGCCATCTGGCCCATCTCTGAGAGACCTGAGAGACCACATGTCAACCATAAAATCCAGCATTCTTAGCTCCCAATTATGTTAGCTTTTTTCTTATTATGAGTAAAGCTGTTCTGATTTCATTATTTTAAATCTTATGCATGGGCACTCTATTTAAATGTTACATTTGTATTAGGTTGCTTAGGGTATTGTGGGGGAATAGGTATTCCTAGTGGGTAGAAAACATGGCTTTCTTTCTCCATCAGGCATTAGGTAGATGGAGGATGCATTGTCTAAAATGTGCATATGCTCCAATCTCAGCTTCAGGCAACTTCGCATCTGTGTCTCACTTGCCAAAGTGTTAGTGTACAAGTATATATGTCTAACCTCCTTTTAAAGCTGTTCAAGCTGATTGTCATCATCGTATGATTTTATAGAGCCATGTTCCACAGTTGAACTGTATACTAATCAATGGAATTTCTTGGAGTGTCTCACCATTTAGTTTTATCAGATGACCTTAGGGTTTCAGATTTATGTGAAAGAACTCCTCTTTGTCTAATTCTTCCTTATTGCCCATAGTTGTATATACCTTTACCATATCCTACCTTACTCACTTTAAAATAAAAAAGTTTAAGCCCTCCAAATGTTGTAACCACTCCCCATAGGGGAATTAGCTCAGCCTGTTGTTCAGTTTGGTTGTCTGTACTTTTGTTCTTTTTCCACTCCTATAATATTCTTGTTCAGATGTGGTAATGAGCTGTACATAGTATTCTACGTGTGGGTTACACCCATAGATTTGTATAGAGTAGTATGATATTGGTAGATGAAGTTCCAGATACAGGGACGGTGATATTTTATCTCTGTTTATGGCCATAGTGCACAAAAGGATGAATGTACAAGGGGTTGGCTGATTTAAGACTGTCTACTCATGCCAAACTATTTTATGGACTGAAAAGAAACTTTCCCAAAAGCCTGTTGATATGAATGTGAACAGAGCCAGAACAACAGGATCTTAAGATACGAATGTAAACAAAATGAGCCAAATGACCCAATCATTCTGTCAAAATTTAAAGCATCTATACCCATGGAGTTTCATTGCTTTCCCTCCTTCCAATGGACATTTTTGTGTGTGTGATAAAATAAACCAGTCTTTCAAAAGTTTAGTGTGGGAACACAAACATCCCAGTGACAACAATCTCTAAGACAAAACATTCTTGAACTCAGAGAAGAACCTCTGGACAAAACTATGAAAAGCATTCTTGTTTTTCAATCTTCACTCCAGGACAGTAGTGTTGCTTGTTCAAGTGCTGTCATTTTTATCAGTTTGCCAGTGTCATTTGAGATGTGTGTGTGTGTGTGTGTTTGCGCGCATGTGTCTATGTGTTTGCAAAGTTTAATAGGGACCACTTGTACTGTCATTCAGGAAGGACAGCAATTCATGTTTACAATTTAGACAAGCTAAATTGATCGTACAAGTCAGTCAATGTCGCCAAGCACTATTTGTCACTCCATAAGCAGCCACAATCTGTTACACTATAAATGCAGGAGGACCAGTGAATAAATCACATCAAGCAGTGGGAGTAGATAGTATCCATTCATCCATAATTGGTGTCTTCTCATCACATTGACTCATTTTGCCATGATTCCAGTATGGATTGACATTGAAAGAAAAACAAAGCTCCTCTGCTGCCAAAAATATTAGAGTGTCTGTTGCCCTGAATACACGTGTTAGCCTATTATTAAACTTCAGGATAAGTCTTTGGTTTGGTCTGCCTATAGCACTGAGACAAAACTCTGATGGTTACCGAGAACATATTGTTGAAAAGCTGCAAATAGTCCTGTGAGCTGTGTAGCTCTGTGCTGCAAGCAGCTGCATTTTTTTTACTGTCACATTCAAACATTACCTGTTTTTAATATGTGTATATAAAATGTTAAGACCACTAAGAAAAAATAGAGGTTTTTTTTAATTACAACTCCTAGCATGCTCTAGGTGCTATGGACACTGGCCATATTGGCTTGAAGATTGGGGAGTTGTAATGTGCAAAAGTAACTTTTCTAAACTCTGAAAACATTAATATTGCACCTCAACAATGTAACATATAAAGTATGGCTCATTTTCGCTCTGATCTATTTTTTATAATAAATACATACATCTCATCTTTCAATTTGACTATTCAGAATGGATTTCCTGTGAATGGGGCCGGATGAGGACAGTTTGCTGTCTGAGGCACAGCAGCAAATGGTGCCTCCCATTCATTCAACTCAATGTCTCTGTTAGCCAAAGTCAGCCAAGTTATTTTATCAAATAAAGTCCTATAAGCGTTTCTTCATTTTGCTGACAAAATTAACAACAACAACAACAACAGCGACAACATAAATTACTAACAATTCGCTGTCATTTAATTTTATGGTGTCCCAGATCTGCTTCCTAAGGCAATTGCACCACTCTTCCTAATAACAGGGCCAGCCCTGCTTGTGAATTTCATAGTAGTCTCCCCATCAAGCAATGAACAGACTCATAACTAACTTCAATAATACATTCTTCTAACTTTGGGTGCTCCCGGAGTTCACTTGACCTTTAGATTTCCTGATGGCAGCAGTGACCATAGTTTGTTCCCCTTCAATACAGAGGAAAGAAATGTAAGTGAGGGATGGTCCATTGAGCAGAAAAGTTACTGTGCATCTTACTGGTTCATGAAGTGATCTCTGGGTCAGCTCCAAATTCTGTATATATAACCAATGATACTAAGAGCAGCAGATTCCCTACAAATATTCCCAAATCTCATGGAATCACCCTGGACTAATTTAGACATAATTTTGATATGGAAAGGGTATCTACATATAAGTAAAAATGAAAATATGCAAACAGGAATGAAAGGAAGATACTGATTGGAAATAGAGAAGAAATTAATGTTTATTTGAAAGTCCCTTTGAAGCTACCAATGAAAAATTGCCATCAGATTTAAAGGGGGCCAGGCAGTTTTATGCTGAATGTCCACTTGCTAATTTTACATGACGAGTTGAGACAATTGTAAACAGTTTATCCTGCATGATGGCATTTCCACACATTAATTGCACTCATCAATATGTTTCAGAGGTTTCTGCTGATGCAGAAACATCCCCTTTTAGCCAGGAATGCTCTAATCTTATAAAATGATTGCATGTCTCGATACATTATAATGTATATGCACATTCTTTTTGGAAAGATGGAAGATGATGCTGTATATTTACATACATCTTGCAAGAGAATTGACATGTTTCCAATAGTGCAAATGCTTTCCACATGATAGATCATTAGGAAGAGGTCAGGAAATGAGCCATAGTTCTTTCTACCTTTAAAGGTAATAATGCTTAATGGTCTTGCCTTCTGCAAGCTATCACATTCAATAGTGTATGTTGGTATCTACAATTAGCAGATTCACAACTTTGTTCTCTTCTCCTCTGATTTTAGCCCTCCATGTCACCCAAAGCCTCCAGAGTGGCAGAGTTTCCAAGTTTCCAGAGTGGCAGGAAGGAGGAACAGATCAGCACTTCTGGGAGAAGCAATGGGAATCAGAAGAGGTACACTATCCAGACCTGGCCTGTGTGTCTTTCCCCAGAGGTGTAAGATTAGGTTCCAATAGAACTTGAGAAGACTTTAGCTAGTTGTGCCATTCACCAATGTGAGCCTGCAATCTGTCGGGGGCGGGCTTTAGGCTGGCGAGCTTCAGCGGTTGGTTGAGACCCTTGACCAACCGGAAGCTACCATTTTCGACACCAGAGCAGTGTGGCGCAATGAGCGCGCACTGCTCTGGAGCAGCCTGGACCAGACCGGAGAGCCAGAAGATCCGGTAAGTAATGGCACGGGGCAATTCCCTCACCCTGTGCGGAAATGGCCTTAGTCTCAAGTAGTCCTCTGCCATCTTACTTTTTCAGTTGCTCTGAAAATGTTCCAGTTTATCTTTCCTGCTCTCACTTCCCCCCTTTCCTCCTCAGCTGTTTCCGTTGGGTGTATACTGAGTTCAAAATGTAGAAGTAGTTTTTACTCAATTAACTATTGGGTGGGGGAGAGGAGAAGGGGGGGATTCTTGCCTTTCCCTATAGGTTTATGGAAAAACAAACTGCTTTAGTCTCTCCCACTTTCTCTCTCCTGTTTTTTTCCCCATTTGTCCTCAACTTAACTTAAGTTTGTTGAAAACAGAATTCGAAGTGTATTCCCTTAACTCACCAAGAGGGAAAGGTGATGAAGGGGCAGAAATTTGTCCTTCCCAGCAGGCTCAGGCAAAAACAAACTCCCTGAGCCTCTCCTAGCTCATCTGTTCTTCCTTATTAACAACTTTTGCCGTCATAACCACCCTCTGACACTGTTTGACCACATGTGTTTCACTTTTCATCTGTGAAATGTTGGAAGGGATGTAGTTAAAGAGGCAGTAAGGCCTGGATATCTTTAAGTGTCTGTAACACTTAAATTATTTATAATACTTAAAGAGATCTAACTTTAATATTCTTAGGCTTTCTCTTTGCTACTTTTAGGCTATCTCTGCACATTACCCATCCTCCTGATATGAGGATCACAGCAGGGATGAGGACTTGGATAGGCACAGGAGCAAAGACAGGCAAATCCAAATTAAGGTGCTTGGGACCCTGGGACACTTGTAAGAAGTTACTGTCTGTATGCATGTGTGAGCTATTCCTGGATGCTCTAATTAATACAGATCCAGTGGATGCTACTTTGAGTCCTGCTTGTCCAGGATACTTTTCAGTTTGTTCAGTTTGTAGGAACAGGACTCTTGGAGAAATGAGGACTAACGCATGTATATTAGGCCCTTACTCTCCCTGGTTTATTAGAAAAGCCAGAGGGGGACTGGCTGAGTAAGTACATGGAGTGGTCAGTGCTCCAATAAAATATGGCAGAGATCTATCATGCCTAAAGAAGGAATTTGTAAGATTGTTGTTCAAAAAAACAAAACAAGACAAAAAACCTTCCCTTGATCATACCATATTGGACAACTGCAAACCAGTTTCCAGTATTCCATTATCAGAGTGTGTAATGGCCAGAGTATGTAAAGCTCCAGGAGTTTCTGGATGGGCTAGATTATCCTGGTCTCTACCATGGAAAGTATCAAAGTCCTATTCCTCTCCCCACCTTTGCCATGCAAGTCCAGTTAGCATTCTTTGCCATGCAAGTCCAGTTAGATATTGATAACCAATGAGACCAGACACAGAAAACAGGGTTAAATAAGGGCCACTGTATTTGATCTAATCTATTTAAGATGCATAAATAAAGCAAGAGGAGGTAGCAACCTGATGCTGGTCCAGCTGAGGGCAGTTGTCAACACCTTGACCACCTCCTCAGCCTTCTCTTGAGCTAAACACATCAACTCCAAGGGCAATCCAAATACTTGGGTTGGGCAGGATGCTGGTAATGCTGATAATAGAGATAGTGGTGGTGGTAATAATGACGATGCTAGTAGTGATGACATAGGTATTAAACAAATAAATGAATAAATTATAAATAGAATGCAAGCACAACAGATAGTAGCCCATACCGTTTCGTACGTGAGCCCATTTTCAGTTCTGAACTTCAGTGAGATTGACAGCCTGATCTGATGTATTTTTATTCAATGTAGCACACAATATGTGGATGAGGATAGAAATTCTGAGAGATCTGGAAAGTGACTGGGGAAGAAGAGGAAATAAGTAACGCCTTGCTTCAGCACTGGGCCCTTAGCTCGTGGGGTCTGGAGCAGTTGCACCAAGTGAACCATTGATGATGCAGCCCTGAGGACAATTGCTTTTTTCCAGTCCACTAGGTTCATTCCTTGGTGATTCCTCCTGGCTGCTATCAGCAACTTAGTCTATTCACTTTGTATTCTATAAGAAGAAGCTTCAGTTTTAGTAATTTCTTCCTTAAGATGCCAGAAATATTACTTCTTCAGTGCTTAGATTTTTATGCACAACATGACTGAAGAGTACACAGTGTACATAAAAAAAGAAAAACCAGGACAAAGTGTAAAATGAAGTATGCTCCTTGTTAGGATTTTAGAGCCTTTACCACTGGTCTCTGATTTCTGTGGCCTCCCAGTGTTTGGTAGAAGCTGATAGAATCTGTCCTCCTGTATTAAATGCAAAAGAATATGTGTATAAATTTATTTATTTATTTATTTATTTATTTAATTAATTAATATGTGTCTAAATTAATAAATTGTATGTGTATAAATTAGAGATATTAACTTTTGTTTGTTTCCTTCTCATAAATTTTCTTGTCATGGTCAAAATGACAAGAACTTTGTATTCATACTTGTAAGACCTGTGTGCAAATTGCTGGTCAATGGTTACTGCCCTGGTGCATGGATATTTAAAATGTACTTGCATCACATGGCTTGTCCTTTTCACTAATTCTTTTCACTCTCCTTCTGCGCTTGCTTTGTGTCTGTTTTATGAAGGGAAAAGAGACTAGTTTTGTGCAGAGAATTCTTGTACAAAGGTAAACCTTGGTGCTCCCCCGTCTGTGCTTGTTGTCCCATACAGTAAGTGGTCAATCACATAAGGACTGTAAATTTCTTAAGATGGATGATGTCAAGAATGAGAAATGTTGCAAATATTCTTCACATCTCTAATATTTTTCTTTCTGTCTGTCCACCTGTCTGTCTATCTATCTATCCATCTCTATCAATCTGGAACAAAGCAACAAAAGGCTTTTAATAACTGCACTTTGCTGTTCTTATTTCTAACTTTTTAATGGGTAAACTTTAAAATTGCTTTCATTTCTGTTGACAGTTGATGTTGACAGCCAATATATTAACTTTTTACATTTTTTTCATTGATGACAGAATTGGTTTTGATTTTTATAAATTACTTTGAGTCCCAGAGTTGTGAAAAAAGGTGGGATATAAATAATTGCCACCATCAAGATCTAATTATTTTTCTTCTTTGATTATCCCATAGCATGGTAAACATTCTCTCCCTGCCCCATTCTCCTAGCAGACTTTGGTACCATCCAGAAATGTTTCCAGAGGTGTTCTGCACTTTTTGGATCATTTGGGGGGGGTGAGAGAGGGGGCATCATGGTAGAATTTTCCCTTACATACTGATTCACTGATGGAAGCAGCTGCTTCACTGTCTGTTTTCTATTTGATCTTTGGTACATATCCACACCCATATTCTGCCCCCCATAGTAAACAGACATTGTATAAATTGTACCACAGAGCAAGATAGTGCTTTTAATAGCTAATACTGACTCTAAGCTGAAAGCTTTGAAAGGCACGATATTCTGAAAGCTAAATGTATCTTCGTGCAGAAAATGGCAATTACAGAATAAAAAAAATCTTCCTAATCCTAAATTATAAATCTAAATTTATTTACCAAAACCCTGGACTACTTAAATCTTAACACTGACACAAGGAGAATGGGAAAAAAATGCACCAGGAATTCTCTACAGGAACCTAGATTCCTCAACACTATTAGGATACATACTGTGGTTCTAATTAATAAAGCACCATTGTAGGTAGTAAAAATATTAATAGTATTCAAAGAGAGACACTATTTATTTATACTAGGAAGTGTAAAACATTTCCTCCCTCCTGCTCTGTGAAGAGCACAGATCAACATATGACACAGATTTGAACAAGTTTCAAAGCAGGGAACTTTAATAGGAGTGCATTCATTGTCAACATATGATACAGAAAAGGTCAACAGTTAATTAAATAATCCATCACCTTAGGATAGAGAGCAGCTCTCAACTCTGACAACTCATGACAGAAATATTAAAAGGTCAAAAAATGAGTTACTGTAGGATTCTATTTTGTTATTGTGCGTTATAAAGATGTGGTGTGAGTTGCGAAACATGAATCTAAACATGGGGGAGGGGGAGAGTGGAAGAATGGGCAAACTGTCCTCTGCTCCTCTCAAAATCAATTAAGTTTTCAAAAATCTTTTTTGGAGAAGACTCAAGCATTCTTTCTTGCTTCTTTCAAAAAGATATATGAAATGAAAGAGGCCTGATTAGGCCTAAGTAAGCCACATGACGTCCTGTGCCCTATGTGTTTGCAGAGAAAGCAGATATCAACAGTATCAGTCCTATGATACTTGTCTGTTATGATTCCCCAAATGAATAACCCATACAGTCAGTAGGTTAACATTTCTCCTCTGCTTTCTTCCCTGCCTGGTTGTGCCTCCTTCCACATGATCTGTTGTAGAGTGTATGGATGGGGCAAGGTGCAAGGGGACGCTTGCACATCACAAAAAAGAGGAAATGTCTCCCCAGAAAGGAAAACAAAAGAAGACATATTCCTGTTGCATAAATGAATATGTGCAACTTGCATTCGCTAATTGGACATAGAATCACATTTAGAAATGATTGTTATATACTGGCTATATTGCTATATTTAATAGTAATATATGTTTAATAGTAATACAGTGCCTCTCTCGTTTTGGGAAAGACAGTGATCAGAGGATGTATGTTCCTGCTTAGTCTGGTGTTTAAATAGTCCTAGCACTTCATATGATTCTCCAAACTCCATGAGAGTTCTTGCTTGCAGTAGAAGAGTAAAGCAACATAATATTTTTAGTAATTTTTGTGCAAAAACATTTTGTGAAAAACTAGAGTCTTTTCTGCTTCCATTGCTAAATATGAACACACACACACAAATAAAATAATAGAAGAAGGCTGCTTGACAGAAATGATGTGAACAACCTTTCGTATGTTAGCACTTTTGAATAGCCCATGCAATGAGGCAACATTTATTATAGTATATAAATGTGTGCATATTTGTGTACATAGGTATGTAGGTCTATCTGTCTGTCTGTTGAAAAGGATGGAGATACTGATAGAGATACACATAAATGCAGAGTATTTTCTTGTTTACCAAATGAAGACAGACCCCCGTCATGATTTATATTCCTATGAATAGCTAAGTAGTAAACATTGTTTTAGCATATTGATATTTTAAAATAAGCATGCAACAAATAACAAATGCTAAAATAAGCAATGCTAACAAATAGGGGTGTGCAACCTACTCCCAAATCAGTTCACACCCTGATTCACCAATTCAGATCCTTGACTGCTGCCGTCCAGACCTTTTTGGGCCTAATCTGACTCAATCTGGATCCTGAAACAAAATCTGGAAACCCAAGTCTTCATGACTTCTATTGATTTGCATTTGGAAACCAACATTAACATAATTCTTTGTTTTTCACAGAAGTTCAAGAAAATTCAGAGGCATGATAGCCCCTTCAAGAGAAGATAAATCCTACCAAGTTTCAGACAAGGGTTTTTTTTTCTTTTTCGACCCTACCACTGTCAAACTTTCCTTTCTTGAAAAGACAGAGTAACTTTTTAAAAGAAGCATGTGTGGTTACTTGAGCACTCACTTCTGCCAATCATATTGCTTTTATCCTGCCACAGCTCTTCTAATATAGGGACACCACAGATGAATTCCTATGAATATCCCAAGTTTAAGAGGTGAAGTATTGATGCAAAGGAGGGCAAATGCTCCTTTTCTTCCCTCTAAGTATATTTTAAACAAAGGTGTAAAAAAGCAGGATTGGATTGGGAAAGGACTATTGAATGCTGAGTACTGATAGGATAAAAAATGTAAGAGCAGCAAGCTGAAATGATAAAAAAGAGAAATGAATAAAATGAACTGCCACAAGAGCTCTTCAAAACAGTATGCTACTAATAGGCAAATCTAACAGAAAAGCACAAGGGAGAGAGAGAGTCAATAATCAAGTTCCATTCATTTATACTGATCAGCTTTAAATATCTCTAATATCAGGTTCAGGCCCAGGTTTGCATCATGTCCTGTTTGTTCTAAATGGGTTTTGCCTAGGTCTGGTCAGCCTGGAGTGACTTGGACTTATTTGTTGATCTAGACTACCAATTCCATTAAAAAAAAATCATACTTTTCTTCCCTCTAAATATATTTTGCTTTTTTGCTGTTGTCTCATATTGTCTCCTCATATGCTCCTTGTGCATACTATGCATAGTACTCACACACACAAGAAAAAGTGAAGATGGAGAAAACTTAATTTTGAAGCCACATTCAAAGACTAATTTAGCCGTTTAACTAGGATCAAAATGGGGGGCAGGGGGAATACAAGAGGACAAGCAGAGTGACACCACCTAAAAAAAAATGACTCAGCTAAACAAAGATCCTAGAGCAAATCAAGCCTGAACTCTCCCTAGAAGCTAAGATGCCTAAACTGAGACTGTTGTACTTTGGCCATATTATGATAAAGACATGACTCACTAGAAAAGACAATAATGCTTGGTGAGGTAGAAGGCAACAGAAAAAGAGGAAGACCACATTACAGATGAATAGACTCAATCAAAGAAGACACATGTACCTGAATCTGGAAGACCTGAGTGTGGTTGATTGATGATAGGGGTAGTTGATGAGAGGGTGACTTGAAGTCTCTCCTGCATAGGGTTGCCATTAAGTCAAAGTCAACTTGATGGCATTTAACAACAACAACAATTACTTTGGGTTTGTAAATCCTTATTCACATGTATGCTTTAGGATTCAATTGACCTTACTTAGTCTACTAAGTAACTATATGAGAATTTAACAAAAAAAATTTTTTGTCCCAACCAACAGTTTTCCTTCAGGAATGCCACAAAATGTAGTCTGAATGGCATCTTTGGGAAATAGTACAAGGAAAATGTTCTTTTTCATGTTCTGATAACCTCTCAGGTGGTATCATGAAGAGCACAGGTTGCCTGGGCTAGTAGGCTTCTAAACATGCATTCAGTATTTTCTCTAGAGATGGAAATGTATTATCACCTCAGATTTCAGGTAGTCAATTGGCCATTTTCTCACTCTACTTTAGGGCAATACAACTGGGGAAATGGTGTATGTATGCTTTAGATTGGCTTTCATATTGTTGTATACCTCACCACACTGTATCTTCTACATTTTTGCCCAGTTAACTGTCTATAATCCAAAAGGTTTAAGATTTCAAAACCTCTAAAGTATTAGGGCAACCTCCAGTGCCTAACTCCAACCAGAGCAAACCCAGTGGACACAAGTTTTGACTTATGATTCAGCACTTGAGCTCATGAGTCCAATCTAATTAGGACTAGCAGATTTAGGCCTAAAAGCATGACTTTATGCTTGCTTACTCAAAAGTAAGAGCCATTTATTTCAACTGCAGAACTGCAGAGTTGATTTAAAGATGGTGGTACAGTAATTTTCAGGGCCATTTCTGCACTATACTTTTATAGTGCTATTATTCCGCTTTCAGCATCCTTTGGAATCCTGTGGTTTGCAGTTTAGGGAGGGGCTTTTAGAATTCCCAGCCATAGAGCTCTTTGGCCTGAGTAAACTACAAACCCCATTATTGAATTGAAAGGGGAATAATAGCACTGTAACAGTGTAGGGCGAAAAGGCCCCAGCTTAATGAAAGGAAACACAGTTCAGTTGTTTGGCTGTGTCCAGCTTCCACCCCAAGTGCCTGAGCAGCATCCACTTATGGACACAATTATTTTCCCCGTTATTTATCTATTTATTAAACTGAGAAACTGAATCCTCTGCATAGCAAATGTTCAGGAGAGTGCACAATAAAAAGAACCATGCTATATAATAGAATTTGAATATCAACATAAAATTATTAAATACATATACAGAAGTCTGCTTCCATACCTATATCATCTGTCCCCCTGCCTGCATATACATGCATATATCCTAGCCGGACCAAACAAATGTGTCTGAAGGGCACTGACCAACAACTTTCATCTAACATTCTTCATCTATAATAGCATGATAAAAACATCATTTGATATCATAGTGAGTGATGAGTGTATGACTACAGAATACTCTGGCTTCTCTTCAAAGCTAACAAAGTGATGGACAGGAATGTGTGAGTGTACCTTTACAGGGTATGAATATACTTCAAGCAAATGTGTGTGGAAGGCTGCTGTCGTGTCCTTTTAAGTGAATATATAGCTGAAGTTAAAAGCTGTGCTGGATCATGGCATATCAATATATTTTCATCTTTTCTTTTTCTCCTGCTTATTCATTTTTGACTGTTTTGTATAGCTCAGCAGAGAATATGTATCCAATATGTTTGTTCTTTCCCCTCTATCTCTGATTCCCACCTCCTCTAGACTGACTATATTTGTTCTTTATTATTTTTCTTCCCCACTGTAAGTCACAAAACTGTAAATATCTTGATTCTCTCCTTTCCCTTTTCTGTCATAAAACATAACTGGGTCACCTTCACTGATGCTTTATCCTCCCCCCCACACCAATTCAATTACCCTCATCTTTTCAACACTCTCAACAGGCAAAATTCTCTCATCTCCTTAAAAAAAATCACTTTTGCTTTTTCCCAATAGCTTGTTCCCTAAATATTTTTAATACACACACACAAATACATTGTCAGGTGTTTGCCCTTTACTTATTACTCTAAATGGATCTGTTGCCATGTTTTGCCAAAACTGATCCTTGGGGGCTGTCAAAGTTTGAGATAAATACATTTTTTAAAATTGTTACAGATATTTCCTTAGAAGGAAATTCTCTCTCATATGGGTCTTTGTACTCCTGAAGACACAGAGGCAAAGAAAGTGCTCTGAGTTGGCTTGGGTGATGAGGTATCGGGAAGCAGATGTGTTGTCAGAATTACCTCTTTCTTTGCACCTATGCTCTGCTTTCATAAGCCCTATTCACATTTATGTAAGACCTGTTATCTTATTTGATCTAGACATGCTAGCCCACACCCAACATCCCTCATGTGTTCCAGGCCCCATCTGCTTGCTTTTTGGATTCAGACCCCACTATTTAGTATACTACATACTCAGGTTTTAGGAATCTCAAGTAAAACATGGTCCCTCATTTCCTATGATCTACTCATGTTCATGTTCAGTGAGTAGAATCCAGTATACAGGTAGATAAGGGAATGAGAGGAACCTGAGAATTCATGGTGAGATCAGGGAATGAGAGAGAACCTATTTCTACTTTGAGCTGTAGGGTTGCTAAATCTAAACGTTTGGTCTGGAATGACAATAATTGAAATCTTCCTCCAGAAAAAAATTCAATCCTCCAGGTTTGGCTTGGAATCTAGGAACTGACATAGATTTTCAAGAAACTTTCAAGGCTGGAGATGTGACAAGGCAACGTTGTACTCTCACACCAGCCTGTCATCTCAGAAGGTCTAAGCAGGAAGATGATAGAAAGAGATAGAAAGCTGGGTGGTGGTGGTTAATAGTCAATATATATTGGGAAAACCATGAAAATTAGTTCTGGATAAATGATGCTGAGGTGCAAAATGGAGTTTGGAGACTGGTACAAGGGCTGAGACAACTAAGAGTGTCAGAGCGGGACAGCTGAGTGTTAACCTTTTATTCTGTCTTTCTTTGTAGTAAAACATGCTGCTGAGCCAAGAGATTTCTCTATACTATACTGAAAGGTTTTTCTCTGCATTATACTGTTTTTTTCTTATGTTAAACCTACACAAAGACTTGACATTAACTGAAGATCCTTCACTACCACCTTAAGTTATTGTCAGCTGTTTGTGTAGTTTTAATCATAAAGGGCACAGGAGAGAAACATTCAAATATTTAGCCAATGCAAAAAGCATGAAACACAAGAAATCAGAGAAACAATAGAAAAGAATGTCACAAATAATTCATTACTTAACAAAAGAGATTTGTCCCAAGAAAATCAATTACAATAGCTGAAGCAGAGCAACTTTTACCTTGGTGTTCCCCATCTTTTCAGTTATACAAGTTAAGACTATGCAAATAAAATGCCTCCAATAACATTTTTCTGATTTTGAAATTATGAAAAAAATCTTGAGGGCACTCAAAAACAATTAGCATAGAAAAAAATATTTTGGCAGCAAAATTGCTAGAACTTTTGCTTATGAACTTGGATAGTGCATATTTTTTCAGCTGCATGTGAAAAATAATCATGGCTTGCTTGATTTTTACAGTAAGCAATCAGGAGACAAGTGAGACAACTGCATTATTCTATAAAGGAATGGACTCAGCTACTCAGTCACTGTAAAGTCTGTCTTCTTAAGAGGTTGACAATGGAGGTGTAAATTGTGGAAAACAAAGTTTAATGACCGCCTGATATGGAATAGCAGCTTTGGGTGCTGATGGAAAATACTT
The DNA here is from genome assembly GCA_948472985.1 of Iguana delicatissima. Taxonomy (NCBI): domain Eukaryota; kingdom Metazoa; phylum Chordata; class Lepidosauria; order Squamata; family Iguanidae; genus Iguana; species Iguana delicatissima. Next base: position 177,548 of record CAOKZL010000413.1, on the reverse strand, counting down.
ATCCTTATGGTATACAGTGAGTTTAGCCTATCGAACAAGAGATCAAGTCTCTTTTCTCCTTTTTAGAGTTGTGGAAACAGAATATAAGGATGTGCTTCGGCAGATTACGTTAATGTGATTGTTACGTCTACTTGCTATTGATCACATTATTACAATGCTGGTCTGTATCAAGATTATACCTTTTTTAGAGTTGGAAGAAGAATGTATGAAAAGGTATGGACAGCTTTTAGTGAAGAACAACATAAATCTCTCTCTCTTTGCTGTATTTACTTTTTCACAGTCTGATGATAATCAAAGAATGCTTTGAGGAAACTGGAGTGTAAGAGTGTCATCTCCACAGAACTCTATGATGTCACAGAAGACCTCCATTCAAAACTGAGGAGTTGACCAACCTAAGTCATTTTGGACAATATGTCTCCAAAGAACAGCAGAAAATTCAGAGATGAAGCCTGTAAAACATTGACACAGTACAGTGAACACCTGGAGAAATTTTATGATATGGAAACATCACATTTTTTAAACAAATGCCAGTTCTCTCACTTCATAATGATGTGAAATGGCCACATTTATAGACTCTTTCTACTGTATTCAATACTGGAATTGACAAGGACAAGCTTTTTGGTGAATGATCTGTTTTACAACAAAGAAAAGGAGAGGCTGTCTCCAAAGAGTAGAATGTAGATCAGAGATGAGTGGAAGTTTTGAGACAAATGCCAGAAGGTAGCGATAACCAATTTTTTTGAAAACAAAAACTAGTTTCTTTTGCATGTGCAATTTTTGTAGATAATACCTTTTGTGAGAGAATTTTCATTTTAATGAAAATTGAAGCTGCATGTTGATATGACCTGTACAGAGCTTCTAGAGTTCTTTAAAACCCATATCAGCTAAAAACAGTGAGAGGTCAGCTCAAATATAAGTTTAAAAGGCAAAGAGCTAAGGACAAGCCGACTAAGTTTTTAAGTAAAGACATCACATTACATTTTGCCCATGGTTTAGCACAAAGTTTTCAGACTGGCCATCTAGATAGAGATAACAGAATAATCTTAAGAAGGTCACAGAAAATAGCCTGAGTTATCTTTGAAGACAACTACCCCCCCTCCGTTTTTAAAAATAGTACTCTTTAGTTAAAAGATTTTTCATAGTTTTTACAGAAAGACAACAAAATTAAAGGAAAAAAAGTGCACTCAGAAAAAAAAGAAAAAAGATTTAAAATAAAGCAAGATCAATCAAAGATTTGTGCTCTCCGACCTCTTACCATCTGGCTTTCTAAGTAAAACCAGGTAAATAAATTTAGACAGGTAAAAAATGTGTAGACATTGGTTTGAAGAAAAAATCTGTAGGGATTTCTTCAGTCACAGTTGACAGTCCTGCTGAATCCTCTTTGAAATGTGTGAATGGGCTAAAGTGGTAAAGTGAGCTAAGATTACAAAAAGTCACATTTCTAGTATTCTTTCTTTCAGTGCGGGTGGATGGCAGTGTACATATTTTACGGAGGGGAATCTTCTGTTTGAAGGATCCTCTATTTGAAGAACTGTTCCATCCGGGTCTGGTTTAAAATAATTGTCCCCCTATATGGCAGTGTGCAAATTCACAGGAGGAGGCTCTTTTGCTGACCTCACCTGAAAAGAGCCCAGTAAATACAGGACAGTTTCATAAGCCTGTGTTACCCTCTTCTCTCACTTTTCATTGTGATGCTGTGAGCTGTTTGGTGAGTTAGTGGACACCGAGGTACGTGTTGTCGATGCGTCTTGCAGAGCCATGATCTTTTGGCAGAGAAACCTTCCCCCCCCCGGCTTTCTTGACTTTCTTTATTCTTTGTTTTACTTATCTTCCATTTTGGATGGGAGAGCTTGGAACTGGTTGTACAGTGGTGATTTTGGACCACTACGCCATCGGGCTCATTGCCCTTGCAAGGGAAAGAAGCTGCTATTGACTTTAAAACTACCTGTAAACTATTTCTCTTTCTTTAGTTTGGTTTTGGGTCTCTCTTAGCACTGGGGATTGGGTCAGTTGTGTGATAGTGGTTTCATGCCACCATGTGATTCAGCTTATCACCCTTAGAAGGAGGGGGGTAGTTTCCTTGTTTTATTGGCTCAGTTTGGGGCCAATTGGGTCACATTGGTGGGATTCTTTCGGTAAGGATATCAACCCCTTAGTGAGGCCCCTGTGGCCTGATCTCTTGTCCAGTGGGGAAGAGAGGATGTGTGTTTGCAATCATTGAGTGCCCAGGTATGCCCCATTCAAGCTTAGCTGGTATGTGCCAGTGGCTGTTATATTTCTACCTGATTCAGCTTCCCTCTCCAATCTTTCTCTCCTTCCGCATACCAACAGCAATTAGACCTTTGATTTGGTTACCAGGTGGCATTTAGGACCTAATTTGTGCAGGATTTATTAGCCTTAGCAGGCCTCTTTTAACCACCTGGTCCAGTTTGTGTCAATGCAACTCTGAGGAGACCTGTTCAGAGTGCTGTTTTCCCCTTTGGTTTTGGTTATTCAGTCCCTGATAAGCATATGGTCTCCATTAGGCCTATTTCAGGTGGGATTTAGACCATCTAGGCCTCTACTTGGCAGGTGGCCACCTCTGAGGCCTCCTTGGAAAGCCCTAAAGCCTAGTTAGGCCTCTACTTTAGCATGTGGCCACTAGTTTATCTATACCTCTTGGATACATTGCATCCTACTAGGCCAAACCCTATAGGCTTTAGGTCTACTTAGGCCATGTTGATGCCAGGCCTCCAGTTAGGCTTGCTTGCAGTGATGTAGACTCGAGACAATTGACTCAGACTCAAGTCAGACTTAAATCACTTCAGTGACTCGACTTGGCCTTGACTCGGCAAAAATTACACACTGACTTGACTTGGGACTTGCATATTTTTAGCGACTGACTTGCTGCCCTTGGTTCAGTAACACAACACATTCATCCAAAAATCTTACAACTTACTGGTTACATGGCAATCTGTCTCAAGCCCAACACGTAGATACATTTCCTTGAGGGAATAGCAAATGGATTTGAGGTAGGGTTGAGGTCTGCTCTGCAGTCTGTCCCTACTTCATATAGAAAGAGCTTTCTCAAACTTTTCCTAAGAGCAGAAGGCAAGACTCATGCCCAGACTGCAGAGTGCATATCTCAGAGGGGAATAGAAAATGAGCTAGGTGATGGGCTTGAGGAGGAAAGATCCTTCCTTCTAAAGCTCTTGAAGCTTCAGTAAAGAGGAATGAGAAGGATCCTATTCCCCACTTCCGAAGCTGCAGATGGCAAAATCACAAAAGTGGAGAGCTGACTCTACTTAAATTGTTAAAACTGACTTTATTCTGGCATACAGGTCGGGGTATAAAGTTGGCGCCCAGACTCAAGACTTGACTCAAGACTTGACTTGAACGTATTTTGCAAGGACTTGAGACTTGAAGGTAGAGACTTGAGACTTGACTTGAGACTTGGAATAGAAGAGCTAAATACATCATTGCCTGCTTGATTATGCAGAAGGCCTATGCCTTTAGCTCAGTTGTGTTCTTGAACTCCCAGTGTAGCTGGTACTGCTATGGCCTTGTAGATTCCCTTCAATTGAGCCTCAGTTATTGGCTTTTGTTTTTGGAATTTTATTACAGTTATTGTTGTTCCTAAATAACAACAACAATAACAATGATGACATAATAACATTAATTACCTTGATTAATAGGTAGAGTTTTATTATACTGGGACTGTGTTAAGCTTCTTTGTTGCATCAATATAGCCTGGACACAGATTTTAGGCCTGCAGATGCCTACAATGGTTTCAGTTTTAGACTAGGAACAGTTCTGCTTCATTGCTCCCAAGAAAGGAATGACAAGTCCAAAGGGCAAAGTTCCAGCCAAGAAGACACCTCCTCCTAAACACCTTCCACCAGATGTTTCATCTTTCTTTAAGAAAGAAGAGAGCATCAACATTACCAGTGCCATCCTTTCAAAATTACAAGCGTTAGAGAAGGAAAAGCAAACCAACACTCAGGAAAAAGGGTGCAATGGGTTGGAACCTCCCATCCCCAACTTGAGGGTATCCACTTTAGGGCTGGTGCTTAAAAAGGCACCAGGTAAGTTTAGGTAGAGTCACCACCTCTCATATCTTAAAGGGGAGTCAGTTTCCTATATTTTGACACAAGCCTTTTTGTGTGGTCTCATTGTTTCGTGAGTTGGTCAGCAATTCAATCCTCCCCACATTATGCCATGCAGCATTGCAGGGGGAGGCACTTTTGCTGGCCTAACATGAAGAAAGGCCATCATGGCACTGAGTCTAAGACCATGGGAGTAGGAGCTTATGGCTCTGTAAGCCTGCACTACCCTCTCTTCTCTTTTAATTTTGATGCTGCAACTCATCCTCCTGCCAGTGTAAGCTTGCTGGAGTTCTTTCCCTTTCCCACTAGTTATTTGCTTACCCTACATTTTTGCAGGAGACTCAGCAATTGGCATTAGGGTGGTGTCTTAAATAGGTTCCCAATGACAGGCAGTGAGGAGAGAAATTAGGAGTTTGGTGAACACCTATGGTACCCCTTTTGGTGAAGGATAGGCCTCTGAAGCTGCCCCTACATGTTTTGAAACCCAGGAAATAGGGAAGGTAACTGTCCTGGCAGCTGGTCTGAGGTTTTCACCCTCACTTCCAGTCCTGCAACAAGGAGGGATGTATCCTTGGGTCCACCTTCCAGTAAATGGTCAGCCAAGGTAGTGACCCAACTTCCGGGTTTGCCTTGGGACCTTGGGACCTCATCCAGGGGAAGCTGATGAAGGGGTCTAGCTGAGATCACTTGCCTCATCTGCTCCCATTCTAAGTCTCTCCCCTTTGGAATTTCTCTGAGGATAAACTTAAATATGCAATAGGTCAAATAAAATTGCCCATATTTTAACCCAAGTCGTGTTGTGTGGTTTGTTATTTCATGGGTTTAGTTAGGAAAGATCAATAAGAAGGGTGAGCCTTAATGTTTTCCATGAGCCTTTAATACTTCCCAGCAGACTGGTCATAGTTTGACTGGTCAAAGTATTTCTTTTTAAAAGTGGGCCTGCAAATGTACAGACTATGTCCTTTTTTTCTTGGTACATTATGTTTTTTTTTTGGGGGGGCATAATATATAAGTCATCATTTAACATTTAGAGGATCAGATATAATTGGAATGCCAGTGAAACTTCTCATTACTCAATAGGAGAATGTACTATTATGCAGGGGCACAATAGCAGTGTGTGTGTGTGGGGGGGGGGCACAGAAAAAGAGGGAGGGAGGGAGAGAGAGAGTCTTCACAGTGCTTTAAAACTGGTGTCTATGTTACAACAGTGATCAAATGGCAGATTTCTTCTCCTTTTTCTGATTCCAGGAACTCTTGCTGGCTATAGACTTGCAAAATAACTATAAATGAAAACAAATTGCACTTTTCTGTCTTTCTCTACACTAGGGAGCCTTCACCAATGCTCTCATATAAAAACATTTTAAAAATCCAGTCTGTTTTACAGAGTTTATGAAATTTGATTATATATACGCATGTACAAACAATAAGTAACATTTATAATTGTGTTATGCAAATACATTTTGTAAGTAATTATAGCATTATTGTGCATATCAAGGCATAGCTATGAGATACAATAGCAATACAAATTGTATGAATGAAGAGGAATGAGTAGCTCATTTTTTTGTTCACTATAGTCTGAGAAGCCTAGAATAAGTCGGTGTTTTTATTGGTATTAACTCCGTTTCTAAATTTTCTGTGTTCCTTTATTTTCACTGCCCTAATGCTGTACACAGTTTTCCCTTTGCCACCCGTATCAGTCTCTCTGCTGAAATCTGGCAAGTGTTATATGATTATTTTATCTCTCACTGTAAAGTGTTTTGAGAGACTTTGTATGAGAAGCAATATAAAAATAAATTGAATTGAACTATGGCTTCACCTCCTCACTTTTTAGTGCAGAAAAACCTTTTAGAGCAAAAACTGCAATACTGTAGGGAAAAAAGACACAAGATTAAGAATACTCAGGATAAGAGGTGACATAAGATGACGGTAGCACCCTTGCAGGAGTAGCTTAGTTTTTTCACAATTGGCTATTTGCTAGGACCAGTTCACACAAAGATGTGACACTCATTTTCTCAGTGTGATGGTTCACTTGAGTGCATGACCAAATGGAATCATTTTGCAAAAATCTGTTGCTGATGCAGGACATCCACAACCAGGACCAATCCTAGCATTAAGCAGGGTGAGGTGGAACACTTTTGGTGTCATGAAAAGGTAGCAAAAAATTACTTTTTTAATTTGATGTTTTAGTACCAGAAATTGGGAAAGGCTCATGTGGGAGTTTCTGCCATAAATGTCCAGATAACATTGCTGGCTTTGGAGCTATTTATCTTGGCTGCAATCCTGTTGGTGACTTACAGCAATCCAATTATGCAAGCCATTGGACTTTTTACAAGCTTATATAAGGACAACTCTAAAAGAACCTTGTACAAGCATTCTCCTAGGTTATGCGATAGTTCACAGAGTTTCTGAAAGCTGCGTGGACATGGTTCCATTCTCCACCACTCTCCATCAGTCTGGATACCTTTGTTCAGTCTATATCCTGCAGAATTACAATGGTGACTCCCAAAATGGTCTTGGTCCTTTACTTCTCTCTCTCTCTCTCTCTCTGGCATTATAATTTCACCTCATGCTGCAAAATATATTGAGTCACATCTATGCACAGCTGTATCTATGACTGTGGTACTCTTCTCGGACAAACTTAAGATGTTCAGGTAGAATGAACACTCAAGAGAGGAAGTTATCATAACCATAGGCAACCTCTGTAACTACACACATTCATGGAATTTGCATGGTTAGCAGGAGGCATCACCTTGCCCTTCCTTCATCTTGCATTCTGTATTTGTCTCCACTTTCCAGAAAGCAACACATTAATTTATCACTTCTCAATGTGCTGTTACTTTTATTGCTACAAACATGCAAAAGCACTAGCCCTTTCTATGTGGTCAATTTAATGTTTCTAGACTAGAGAGGTATGAAGTTTTGAAGATAACTGAGTTTTGGGTTGCATATTGGTTCAATAATTGTGAAACTAGGTATGTTTTCATTGACCAAGTGAACTGAATGTGTATCTGGAGGTATAAGTTCCTTCTTCTCCTCCCTTTTGCTACTCCCTGGCCCTCTAGGTTTAATTCAAATCCCTTCTTAGAAAGAAAAGGCAAGGTAAGCAGAGGCTGATTTTCCCCCACTTTTCTTCTGTAACTGCTCATGCATGTAAAAGAAAGGCAGTGAGAAGAAAGAGGAGCAGGAGTGGGCTTTGTGGGATGTTAATCTAGACCTGTTTCATTCCTTCACATGAGACCCAAACATGTGAAAAGTTTTCTCCTTGTTGAGTGAGATCACAACAGTAGTGTCAATGATCTTTTCATATTTCATGTTTTGCATATTTCATGTTTCTTTCCTAAAAGGTTCATATGTACAAGACATTGCATTTTTGTTTAAAAACAACCTTTTCTAACAAACTACAGTATTTTATATGGATACAAAAATGTAGAGCATAAAACAAATTTGAGAACATAATATCAAAAATTATTGTCTTCTGTGCAAGTAAAATGTTAGCTGAAATGTCCCAACAAGTGAAAAACCTAAAAATTGCAAAAACTGTTGTGATGTGTGAAGATATGTCAAGATGCCATTTCCGTAGAAGATTAGGAAACTATGAATATTTTGTGAATTCCTAGTTGGAGCAGACTTTGCTGTGGCATTGTCAGGATGATGCTTATTCAGGATGAAAAATGTTTTGGAGTCAGCAAGACTACTTTCTCGTTTGTTAGAAATAATTTCCTGTACCCTACTTTGCCATGATACCCATAGCCATTTTACCCTTGCTGCTGTGCCACTGCTTACCCTGGCATAGTTATGTTACCAACAGGATTGCATCCTTTAAGTACATTTAGCAAAAACTGGCCAACTTTTTTGTTTCCTGCTTATATAAATATTAGCCTGAGCACACAGTGTTCCACTGATGACAAATCTCCAGTGGGCCTAGGGATGAAATAAAACAATGGAAATCACTCTCTTTCTCTTTGTTGGACCCCCGTGGCTTGAGCTGCTGGAAGGATTGAGAGAAACTGAAGGAATGTCAAGTAAGTGTGGCAATGAACAAGAGAAAGTAGAGAGAGATAATGTGAATAACCTGCTTTCTTTCCTCATGTGTGTGGCAAAGCTGAGGATAAAAAGAAAAGGTTATGTAAGGTTAACTGGGAACCTAGAAATGAGGTAAAAATACAATTCAACAGTGGATAACCAAAATGCAGTGGACCTCACTGACCCAATGAAATTATAAAGGGAGTGAGCCAGCTAAAACTAAACATTTTATAATCTCTTGATACTTTAACATTTCCATCGAAATTTCTGGGATTTAAAAGTACTTATCATTGATTGGATCTTCCTCCTCCCCAGTTTCTAATCTGAAACAAAAAACATGCTTCTTTTATACATTTATAAGCATTTACAAATGAACAAATGTTGTTCTACTTCTTCAGTACAAAGGTTGGATCCTTTTGGGTAGTTCCAACCAGAGGAGATTCATTCAATCAAATGTTGAATGGTGATTCAATGTGTAAGTAAATACAACTCATTCAACGGCTCTGCTCTAGTCAGGACTAACAACAGGATTTAGGCCCATGAATTGCATCTCAAGGTTAGGGTTGCCTAAATTCTCCAAAATGTTGGCCGGAATTCACCAAGGCAGTGACAAATGTGTAACCTAGAGTTATGCATTTGTGACCAGCTTGTTTTCAAAATCCCTACATAATCACTAGTTTAGGGAATACATAAGAACCATGAAAGTCCTCTGGTCCTCACTTACTGGGTAGGAGCTACTGTGCGTGATAGCGGTCTGTTCCTCTGTTGTCCAGGAAGCAGCTGACTGACACTTCCAATCTCCCTCCAGAGATCTCTGATGTGAAGAGGAATTGTGATAGGAACCCCGCTCCTAACTGTCACACCAAAGATCTTACGTGAGGCAGTAGAAACATTAGTCACCTGTTTCCTGATTAGCAGGGGAACAGATCTCTGTTACTTGCAGCAGCTGCCTAGTAAGTGAAGATTGTGGTTGGTGACAAGGAGACACTATTTAACTGAGGTTGTCTCAGTTCCTAAACTATACAGTATGGGGCACTCAGGAATCATGTTTCAACTTCCTAGCTTTGTAGGTTTAAGGCTATTTTGGGAAATGAAAACGAAACTCAGTCATAAACCACCTCTCTACTCATGGAAGGTCCTAGAGTCATCATATCTCCAGTTGTTAAAGGAAAGGTTCACAGAGTAAATAATGGGGAAAACCCCTCTGGCTAGACTTTGTAGAACTCCAGCTTTTATGAATAGAATATACTGGACTGGATGGGCTTAAGATGTGCAATTTCTTACATATGGGTTTATTTTGGAAACTAGGCTGAGGGATAATGCAAGAAGAAAAAATAAGACAGCTACCTACCTCTATATTGCTCGTTAAAAATTGTTACTGTTAGTCATGGAATGCTACATTTCAGTATGAAAAATCTACTCTCCCACATGTAGCCATTCTGTTTTTAATGGACCAATTAGTACAGCAGCAAAAACTATCAGAAAAACAAAACAGCACATCCTATTTCTTGTGTTTCCTAGATTGTTAAAAACAAAGAAAACCCTTCCTGAATACTCAGTACAAATGCGAACATGCTACCATTCCTTCTGCTCTTCAGTTTTTATGTGTCTTGACTTAACCTTAGAATAATTATTGTAAGTAGGTTTTTTTTGTTGTTGTTGCTCAAGAGTAATGATTGCTGTTATAGCAGATTGTAGAACAAAAGATATATGATATTGAATGTTATGTCAAGGAATTATAAACATGTTTCATTTCTTCATTAGATAATGTTTATTTATAGCACACTATATGTTTACCTCCACTGTACCATTAAAGTTTTGACTGCTTTTTAACTATAAAATTTGATATTGTTGTGGCAGCTGTACTGCTCAAATGATTGCTATAGTACAGCTGTTATCAAAGAATAAGATTTATAGCTACACTACATGGTGTAAAGATATGTGCATATTTACTTTGTTTTTATTACTTGAGCTCTATATTTTAATGATAGAAGGTGCAATGAAATGGCACAATAATAAATTTTTGAAGTTTGAAAAATAAAGAACAATTTCTTTAAAGGCAGTGGTGGTGTTTAATTTTGCATTGTACAAAATGTAAAGTAAGAACACTTGCTCTCTTGAAGTGGCACAAATTCCCATCCTAAAGAAAGAACTCAGAGGTCAACCTGGTATGCATCTTTGGTACAGACAGACAAGCATGATCAATTTAAATTGCTTCTTCCTGGCACTTTCTGCTTTTGTCATAGTGGCTAATCCTTAGTCATGGAAAAGAACTCTGTTGGTTTTTGACTATTTTTAAAATCTATTTGCATAAAAAGCCTTTTCCTAAAAACTTTAAAGCATTCTTAACTTCTTAATGCTTAAAGCTTAATGTGTTCTTCTGTTTTAGTCTATTCTAATATCTTTTATAGAACCAGCATGGTGGCGTGGTTTGAGTGTTGGATGACAAGTCTGGGGACCAGTGTTCGATTCTCTACTCAGCCATGGAAATCCACTGGGTGACCTTGGGTATATCACATACTCTCAGCCCCAGAAAACCCTGTGATAATCCAACTTAGGGTCACCAAAAGTCAGAAACAACTTGAAGGCACACAGCAACAACAACAATGGGTACTGCAATGGTAGAATAAATATATTTATCCTTTTTTTTTCTTTCATTTAAGTTTGACTTGAGAATCTTTTTTGTGTTTCAGGAAGTTTGCGTTCGTTGTTTCAGTTTAATGTGTTAGTATTGTGTTTCAGTTTCAGTTTTTTTTCTTTTCTTCTTTCTGCTTTCCCTTTCCCTTTGTCCAAATTTGTATCTCATTATGAATTAGATTGTTAGTGTTAAAACTAATAAATAAATAATTGGAAAAAGTGGTGGGGCAATGGATAAGGTGAATTACACCAGACCCGAAGCTTCTCTCCTCCGGGACACACCCACAGCATTGAAACAACGTTAGGCCAGGGCAAAGGTAGTCCTAAGTATTTTCAAAACACCTCAGTGCTGGGAAGGGCTTGGTACTGCACAGCTTCATCTGGCCTAATGTCACCTAAAGGCAGCTTCTTGCATTTCCACATGACTGTTGTCTGTCTAGCTTCTTGTAATCAAAACAGAAAAGAATGACTGGAAATTTTCACTGTTGTAACATGCAAAGCTCTTTATTCAGTGATGGGAAGACAATAATTATTCTAATGATATTAAACCATGTATATACTGTTCCAGGATATATATGAAATGTGGACAACTTAAGCTTCAGTGGATAGAAACCAGATACTGCACTAGTACTATAAAATAGTTTTATATCACCTGTTGGGCTGATTATGCCAGAGCATAAAGACAAAACAGGCAGTGGTAAAATAGACAGAAAATAAGTAGCAGAGAAAATGTTAAAATAACACCAGCAGTGAAATACTAAAACTGTAAAAGTAAAGGAAAATTTGAGTTAAGAGTAGGAAAATATATATACCGCTGTTCCCTTGGGGCTAGTCTTTCCTACAAATGGCCCCAGGCACTATGTCAGGAGAGTCCAATATGCTGGACTGAGTTTAAGTGTTGGGTAATTTTTTAAGAAATGATGATAACTGAGATAAACTGAGATAAATGCAATGAACTATTTAATGTGAAAGCAAGAGAGCCTGAACAATGGGCTTCTGAGATAGCTGGTGGGAAAGAAGCTTTGATTTGGCTGTCCAGCATACAAATCAACACAGATTTTAGGGTCTTGTAGTGTCATTGCTTAACAAAGAGTGGAATGAATTCTCTGTTTCTGTTTCTGAAGTGGATTCTTCACTTCAGATCTATTGTGATTGTGGGCCTTTCAACACTACGCTGTTATAGTGCTCTTATTCCACTTTCAACCTCCTATGGAATCCTGCGGTTTGCATTTTAGGGAGGGCCTTTGAGAACTCTCAGCCAGAAAGCTCTTTGGCCTCAGTAAATTACAAACCCCAGAACTCCACAGGATGTTGAAAGTGGAATAATAGCACTATCACTATGTAGTATGGAAAGGCCCTCAGACTCTCTGTGTATGCTCCAGTACGTTATGGCTGATGACTTATTCTCTGGGCCAATCCTGGCTTCCTCCCCATTTGCTCCAAAATGTAATGTAGTGAAGGAGGCCATCTCTATGCCAAGGGAACATGGCACTCACTAGGCATGCTAGAGGTGTCCTGTATGCATTCTGGTGAGTGTGCTTTGGCCAGGAACACACTGAGGCTGGAAATAAGGAGCTGCAAATAACATCACCACATGGAACCCACTTCATTTTTGACAATGAAGGGAATGGGCATACAAATATTGATCTAAGTGTAGTGAGTACTGTTTTCCAGTTTGAAAGGGCCATTTCAAGGCATTTTGAACAAAACTTTGATATCATTCTGTCTTCAGCAATAAGGTTAAGAAAAGCAATGATCATGTAAGGAATAATGCAATAAGCAGCATAACAAGCACAATTTTTTTTTTTAAAAGTACACTCTGCAATAATACATATTCTGACACCATTTCTTTTCTTCTCTTGCATGATTTTAACAACTTTGCCTGATGAAGCCAGTGATTTTCAAAAGCCTCCATAATCTAATTTGGATCTTCTGGATTTTTTTCTTCAAGAGGGGACAGAGCAAGGCTGTATCTTGCCTCATATCCCAGCAAAGACACATACACACTCACAAAAAGAACCAGTACAGGGCATAAAAGGGTTCAGGCTTTCTTTTTAAACATCTGATGGAGCCTAAAAATCTTTCTAATAGTATCTTATGTCTCATTCCATGCTTGCCTGTGCTGACACAGCTTCTCTCATTTGGATTATTGAATGTCCTGAGGAGCAAGAAAGATGCAGTGTCTGATCTTATAGGAGAAAGCTGTTCAACAAAGAATGGAGAAAGAGACTGTATGACAATTTTAGTTTCAGGATCAGGATTAGTTCTCAGACTTGGAATAAATTTTCAAAATAAATAAGACCTTGGCTTCTGGGGAGTTTTTCAAACTATAGAATGTAATTAATGCATATGGTTCCAAACTCAAGTGTAATATTTCTTTACTCCATTGAGAAACAGTAAGTGGGATCAATGGCATTATTAGGAAGGAATAATGCAAGAGTTTAAAAAACAGAAATGTATTCATCCATTACATGATATAAATTAACGCAAGCTGTCAAAATGCAAGCACAACAATGCATCTTTACAAAATCACTTCCCATGCTACAGTTAAATCAAAGGACTATTATAGGAGAATTACATAAGAGATTCAAGTTGGAAAAAAAAAGTCTGAATGCAAAACCTAAGGATTGGGGCTGTCTTGACGAATTTCCATGGCTAGATTCCACTATAAACATACACATGTACATGAATAAGCACAAGAAATCATGATAATTTATATCACTGCTAATTCTAAGGAAGAAGCATCAGGGGTTACACTTGAGTCACACTTCATATTACTCAAACTGTAATTATTTTCATTAAAATCTAAAACTGCTTATGGCAAATTTAATTCCAAACACACGGCCCTGCATGTTTAGTAGCGCACACAACAGTGCCACAAGTGTGATCAAAATAACTAAAGTCAAGTACAAAATAACAACCAACCTTCTGATTTATACTTTTAAATCATACATCTTTGCCGACACACAATCAAAGCACTTTTGTGCACTCCTAATATCCCTCTTTTAAGCACAACCTCCAACTGCCTCGTTCAGTTTGCCGTTCTGTTGATTAAAAGTCACTGTCGACTTGTGAAATGCCGTCAGGTGCTTGTAAACACTGGTTCTTTAATGGTTTGAGCATGTCAAGAGGGCACACTTTGTTTCAGAAGGAGGAAGAAAGTGGTTCAGTCACTTGTGGGAAGGAGAGTGCAGCCATGATAAAGAGACTGCAAGAGCTCTTGAGAAATTCTAATAAGCCACAACCTCACCTTACTGCTCTCTAATGCTTTCCCTCTTGGAATTTCAAATAATTTCAACAAACATTTAATTAAAGTTGATACATAAGGTACAGGCTGTTCTCATTAATTAACACTGAACACTATCTCTTTATAAACTCCACTGAAATCAATAGCCATGTACCGGAGGTGGGGGAAAAGCAGGAACTAGAAGCTTGGAGGTAAAAGCTGCCTTATATCCTGACACACTTTCAAGAGTTAACACATATTGGCACTGCTGTTTTTCCTTTCTCTATGTTGAAAGGAATAGGGTATTTAAAACATCAAGCAATCCTTGAAATGGTAACAAGGTGGAATATAATGACAGGGGAAAACATGAAAAGTTCAACTGGAGGACTTCTCTTTTTTTCAGAGGAGGAGTCATCAGCTGGAGTCTCAGGTTAACTGACATATCCTTTTTCTGGCAAATGAAGTGATAATGAGGCTTCCAAGTTTCTCTGTTTTTCACAGATTAGTACAGAAAGTGTCAAGGAATGAGGAAAACAATCAAACAAAGCCTGGAAAGTTTTTTGTCTTTCTTTAACTGGATATCTCATTTATCCCAGACAAGTAACACACACCTTTCCAAGATGGTTTGCAGTTCTTATTGAAAGTAGAAGGTTGTACTGCAGCTTGTTGAAGATCTTTTGTTAAAGATTTGGTGAAGTCTTGTTAAATTGCTTTCAGTCCTTGTGTTAATATGGCATCAAAATACATGTGGTTGTAAGGTAAATAAATTCAATATTGTTCTGTAGCTGACACTTACTAACCGGAATATTTACCAATCCAAATGCAGGCCATTTCTGCACTACACTGCCATAGTGCTATTATTCCACTTTCGACATCCTGTGGAATTCTGGCTGAGAATTCTAAATGCCCCTCCCCAAACTGCAAACCCAAGGTTGTTTCATTATATTAGGCCTCTTGAGTTTCAGTTTAAGATAGGTAAGGAGTAGAGAGATTTTATGCAATGGTTTATGCCCCATGATGTCTCACTGCAGTTGAGTTCACCATTTTCTTCAACAACAGCCATAACAGCTTACTATACAATTGATCAAATAAACAACAGCAACATGAAGGTGGAGGGCACGATTTTCAAATGAAGTCTCTTCATTCTGAATCCTGAGTCTATGGAAACATCAGTTGCAGGCTATGCCTAAAGAGGAGCTAGCAGTGTTACATTTGTGTCATCTCATCAATGGAACAATGTGAATAATAGTTTACAGCATATCTTATTTACGTAACATGTACCACTAAGCAAGGTCAGACTGGTTAGTACTTGGCAGAGAGACCGGTATAACTTGGCAGGGAGGCTGCCATGTTATTCTAGGCTCAGTAGAATGTATTTCAGCAGAAGGCAATGGCAAACTATCTCTGTGCATTCCTTGCCTAAGAAAACCCTGTGAAATTCCTGAGGTCACCATAACTTAATCAGGCAACATGAAGGCACACACTCCTGATATCACTATAGTATCTACTGTAATTGGCAGAAGGTGGGAAACCTGCTTTGGATTTTAATACACAGGTAACTATAGCCCTTCATTAGCAACATCAGTGTCATTCTCCAATATTTTACATAATATTACATAATATTAGAGAAGGAGATAGGCCAGAAATCTTTGGGTGCAGTATGCAACTGCACCTTTTCAAGGATGGTGCAGCGCTGGTGAGAGAAAGCAGAGAAAATCTGGCTCCGAGCAGTCTATTTCTCATACCTTGTTTTCTTCATAGTAACAGTACCCATAGCCTTTTCTTCCTGTTGTCACCGACAAAGCCAGTGTAGTTACCCAGTGTTAACGCTAGGAGGATGCCAGTCAACAGTATCTATACCTACACAAAATATTTTATCTCTGTAATTAAGAAGGTTCCCCCCGCCCTCAGATGATGCACTGGATTAACTTGGGTTGCGTGCAAAGGCCTCTCTTTCATTTGCTAATGAAATTCCCTGTACTAACTTCCAATGAAGTCTCATACTTGAGGTGAAGACAGCTGGTTGCAAGGACACATTGAAACCACTGTGGATATTGTTATGAAGAGAACAATAGATATTGGCAACGTTGTTTGATCCATGATCCAATGGGAAAAATTAATGCCACATGTTCAGCGCATCACAAAGAGATCTGAATGAATGTTTGTATAAACAATCAAACAAATAAAAAGAAGGCATAGAGGTAGTGGAGACAGGCCATGTTATGGCTTTCATTTTAGAGCAGGTACATTAGAAGCAAGATCATATATTTAAAAAAAAATTAGGAAGACACACACTCACTCCAAGAAAATATAGTTTCGGTTCAAATTGATATACTAATAGCTGGACCTTCAAGAATACCAATGCATTTACCTGACATAAGAGTATAAGAACATAAAAAGGCTTGTGGGTTCAGACCAAGAAGGAGATCCTTCTTCCACAAACAATCCCAATATCTGGTATTCAACTCTATATTACTTATGAATATGGAAGCATGGCAACCTTATCACTGGACAGAGTGAGACACCAAACTCATATAGCAAGTTTGAGATGCTATGAAAAGACAGCTAGATGCTACTTATTTGCTTGGTCGTTATTATTACATTTTTACAGTCATGGATAAGAAGAGCTGCTTGAGGAGCTTTGTGTTTTATGTGCCAAAATACCTAGTTCTATCCAATGACGTGGGCTACAGACCACAAAAAACTTATGCCTACCAAAACTGGTTAGTTGTACCAAAGAACTTTTCTTTCTTTCTTTCTTTTTTCTTTCTTTCTTTTTTTTTGTGGTGCAGCAGACTAATATGATTAAACCTACCCACTTAATCATTTTGGATGGACTTTGGACACAATGCACCTCAACTGGGGTGAATCATGGAAGTGCCATTTCCTGCTCTACCTCAGGCAGCAAAATAGCTTGGGCTTCCCTGCTTGGGAGCTCCATTTTAGCCATAAAGGCAAGTTGCAGTGAGGGAGAACTGACAGAAATTTATCTAGTTTATTTACTTTATCTTTGCTGGTGTTTGTGGTGGTAGAAGAAATTTCTTCAGCAGAAATGTGTGTTCTTCGCTGCCCCACTCAGAAGTCCATTGTGAATATGACAGAATAGGAGTTTCATAGGAGGAAGAAAATGACAATCTGTGACTACTTGGTGCTGCTGCTGCTGAGACAGGGAATGGAAAAAAAATAAAGGTAGGAAGTAAAAAAAAAACCTGCTGGCACATCTCTCAAAATGAGTCAAGGAAGCATTTTGGCTTTTCATCTGCCTAAATCTGGACATGGTATGAACTTTACAATGTGAGGAAAGCTCATGCCTGTTTTTCTTGTTTTTCTTTTTCCTCCCCATCTCCTTTTTTTCCCTTTTTCAGATTGTAAGTCCAAGAGCAGGAAGTGCTTTTCTCGATATTACAACATCTAAGGTACGAGGGCCTCAACAGATGGAGAATGGGGTAGAAATGCTACAAATAAATAATTTAATAAAATAATTTAATAAGTAAAAGCTGTCATTTACTAGGGCAGCTATGAATGCATAACCACCTTGGCTACATAGCTACATAGTGTCTTGTGGCCTGAGCCTCCCCCCTTACTGGGCATTAGCTATTGAGATCAATGGGAGTTTTGTTCCCCTGTCACTTAGGAAGCAGCTGGCTTCCATTTCCATCCTCTCCTGTGAGTGATCTCTGGTACAACAGGCAGAGTCAGGATCCCATCTCAATTCCCCTTGTGCCAGAGATTGCTTGCGAAAGGGGGTGGTGGGCCCATTAGCCAGAGATTTCCTGGTCAACAGGGAAACAGACTCTCCCCCAATCAAAGAGGCTGCTGCCCAGTAAGTAGGGATTGGGGAACTTTCATGTTTTCTAAACTAGTGGATACCTAGGGATTGTGAGTACAAGCTAGTTAGAAGTTCATAACTGTAGGCTACACATTTGCGACTGCCTCAGTGAATTCCAGCCAAAATCTTTGTTTAGTTTGATTATTCTCCCTCTAAACCTAAATGTCAAGTCAAAGGTCTGACACCCTAAGGTGTCAAATCAGCACTATTTTTAAAAAATAACCCATGAGTTTACTGAACCTCTTGAATTCTGCTCTTCAACGTCTTTCCAAATTAGTCTATCATTTTTGAAAAATTCCTGGAGGTGAGGTTAAATTAATTGTGACTATGTGGCAGACTTCCTAGGCATTTCCTACTCACATGTCTGTTGAATTTGATACTGCTGTTCCAGTTCTGCCACACTTACATTTCTAGCCCAGTTCTGGGCATTGCTAAGTGTTCAATCAAAGGCTGACTGCCCTCTTGTCCACTCCATGACTAAGTGTTCTAAAGTATAACCATTTATTGTATCCAGGAATTTTGTCTTTTTGTTGCGTTCTGAATGAATATTTTACTCAGCTAGTGTGAGGCTAATTGAAGTCACCCATTATCACAACATTTTCCCTTTTGGTTGCCTTCCTGAATTCTTTCTCCATGTCTAGAACACCATCAGAGTTCCAGCAACAATATGTCACCCAGTATTGCATTGCTTCTTTTAAAACCTGATATTTCTACCCACAGTGATTCTGTGACTGAACTTGTGCTTCCTAAGGTTTCTAATTTATTGGACTCAAAATGTGCTTTGACATACAGACCAAATGCTATTGGCAGTAATACCTCCTCTTCCAACTGAACTATAGTATATCCATCTGGGCTTTGAGGTTTATTACATTAGTGTCCCAAACATCTTCATAGTGTATTGAGTTTTGGGAAGAATCTTCTTCTCCACCTCTCCTCCCTCCTCCTCCTATGACTCAGTTAAATTTCTGTAGATATAACTACCAAATTATTCAGGTGGATTACCTTGAGACCACAGCCAGGATCCTGCATTGTCAGATGTAGCTACAATGATGGAGCTTCATTACTATAGCAACATCTGTCAATGCCATGCCCCCCAGAAAACTGTCTCTTGATGGTTGGATGGCCATCTGAGTGCTCTGATTGTGTATTCTTGCATGGCAGGGGGTTGTACTGGATGGCCCTTGTGGTCTCTTCTGATTCTTTGATCTTTAAGTCAGGCAGCACTTCAGTTGAAGAGATTCCAAGAGTCTGCAGATCAGGGGGCCAGGGAATGATAACTGCAACATTCTCCTGGTCATGGGGCACATTGAGATGATCAGCTGGAGAGCCTCTTCAGGCACCAGTTGAGTGTGGAAGTTGTTATTCTCCCAACAGCCCAATGTGCAGTGCCTCAGAAACACTTTTGTTGTTGTGATAAGTTTTTGAGGTCATGTTTGGTCATTAATGATTGTAAATGTGAATTCCAAAGATTACAAGAATGTTAAATCCGCTTACAGTTTGGTAAATGTTGAACAGGCTGCCAATCATGATCTTCATATGGCCTGGGGAAAGCCTGGATAGCCCTTGACATTCATGTGATGTTTCTCAAGGGGAGCTAGGATGATTCAAGAACATGTAAATGATGGGTAAAGAAGGATCATTCTTAATTCAATCCCTACCCCCTGCCATGCCAGACAAGAGGAGATGAACTACAGCTCCCAAAATCTACTGGTCATGCTGCCTGAGGCAAAATACTTTCCCCCCAAACTTTACTAGGTAGTGAATCATAATTATGGGGTCTTGTCACTTTGGGTAAGATAAAATGAGTTGATAACACTCTATGCACAGTGTTGACTCTAAGAGGACAAGGAATCCATTTTTATATCTTTGGCATTTCTCATATCAGCAACAGTGCTAAAGATGAGATGGTTAGCACTGTCCTGCTGTTGCCCTGTTCCTCTAGGGCTGTTTCCAGAGAAGCCCATCTGTGGTGTCCAGTACTTTTGGAGGATCAGAGGAATGTTTGGACTAGCTGCATAGAAAGCTTGCAAGCTAGAGTCATCTCTTTTTCTCCCTGGGTTCACAAGAACGGTGACAGTTGCACTGTTCTTCCTCATACAGATGATTTATGCATTTAGCTTGATGAGGGCAGTTGCTGCATTGTTTTGTACAACTGTGGTTCCAAGTAAAGAAATGTTGTTCATGTTACATCTTTGCAAGCTTTTATTCCAACTAAGCCCCAAAGGAACCACACAGGCAGAGGTTACATAAACAGGAAGGGAAATGACAAGACTGCAGTTCTGTGAGTAAGACTAGGAGAGACAGCAAGAGAACTGAGTTGCTGTCTTTGAGAATCCTGCGGTGTTGAAAGCTCCTAGAAAATTAATAATAGAGTAATATTTATTGGGCAAGGAATGCTGTAACTCAGGCTCATCCTGTATAGGTGGGTGAATAAGCTGTATTTCACAAAAGCACCATAAGCCTTCCCAGGGCTTAGAAACATTAACTTTTTTTTCTTTCTGGACTGGAACTCCTAGAATTCCTCCAACTAACATAGTTGGCTAGAAGAATTCAGAGAATTTCAGTTCCAAAAAGTAAGTTTCCCAAGCTCTGTGCTTTCCCCATTCCAAGGAAACAGAGCAAAATCCCCCAGGACTGACCAACTGGAGTGACCCAGGGTCTGACCAACTGGGGAGATGAAGGGGTAGGAGTACAACGATATCTTGTGTTGCATTATAGGCTACTTCTGACTATTGCCATGGCAGACTCATGATCAACTTTTTCTTTACTCTCAGGCTGAGGTCACTGAAAACATTCAGGTTATCTCTTAAGGATACACATCCTAAAACTGGTATTTCCTCCTCTCAGCTCATGTCAGTGTGCTCCTCATCAACATTTTAGAAGTTATTCTGCCATCTAAAGAAAAGTAAGCACCACTGTTGTGCCAAATCTTCAAACTGATTTTAGAATGTGAGCATATTAAAAAATAATTTAACATATCATAATTTAGGAATGCTGAACTTAATGAAAGAAGGCAAGTGTGAGGTTTCATATCACCAGTATGTTCTCTGTCTTATTATCATCTATGGGTCCACAACTATGAAAAGGAAATTTCTAACTAAAGTAGAAACCTATATAAATAACCACTGGAATCCTATTGGAACCCTTCATCTTTCTAAGTGGACTTATGTCTGGAGGAATTAGAATTGTGCAGTTGCATAACTTCCATATCCAATTGAGGACTGCTCTTTTATTACTACATAGTAGAGTTGGCAAAGTGTGTGATGTCCACTGGTGTTAATGTGCACTGATGTGTCTTGCACACCAATGTGCATAAGGCAATGAGGTGCATAGTACTCTGATGCACCTGAAGCATTTTGGGCATTCTTGCCAATGTCCCTTTCTGCATCTATGCAACTCAGTAAAGGGGTTTCTTAGCACTTCTGCAACTTACCTACATAACAAGTTATATAGGATTCCAGCTAGCTTTTTATTTTGTTTTAAAAATAATGGTCAGAATCCTCTTGGGCAGCTATGAATGCATAACTACAGAGCTACATACTGAATTCTGGTCCAACCCCCCCCCCCAATCCTCACTCAGCAGGCAGCAGCCACTGTTACTGGAAGCAGCTGACTGACCTTCCCACCTACTCTTGTAAGTGATTTCCATTGTGACAGAGAGAAGCAGGGTCACTGTCACAAATCCCCCTTGTGTGGGAGATCGCTTGTATAAGTGGGTGGGTTGGACTATTAGTCAGCTGCTTCCTGATCAACATGGGAATAGTCCTCTGTTGATCACAGTGGCTGCTTCCTGTTAAGTGGGGATTGGGGGACTTTATTGGTCCCTATCCGTCCCCTAAATTAGGGAATATATGGGGATGATGAATACCACATGGTTCTGAATGTGTAACTCCAAGGTACATGTTTGTCTAACTCCCTAACAGGATTCTGGGTATTTTATCTTTTATATATTACTTCTGGAGCCTTAGTGGGCAGGGAAGTGATAAACCAACATATTAATCAAACAAATAGATGCAATAGCCATTTAATCAGGACCACTAAAAGAAATATATCCAATTAAAATTAATCCAAATAATTTTTCCTACTTGAGGCAAGCAACACATTGTGCTGCTTTCCCCCTAAAACAATGTTCATAGTCCAGGCAGTCAAGTTATCTTGACACATCAGGCATAAAATTCCACAAACTTATCTCCCTATCTTAGTAAGGGGAAAAAAATACCAAAATAATTACAAATTACAAATTTGCTGTCTTTTCATGTCATTCAAAATGTTCTGCCTGAGGCAGTTGACTCAATTTACCTAACAGCAGGGCTAGGTCTATATTTACTTGTTCTCTATATCGCTGGGCCGGTTGTGAAGAAAGCAGATGGGGAAATCCGCAAGAGCAAATGATAAAACTGGCAAGAGGGAAAGGGAAGGACTGAACTAGGTGAGGATTCAGTCTAGCTCTACTTTTAACATAATTCCAATGTATATGTATACAGCTACATGGTGAAAAAAACAATCTCTGCCTCATGAAATGAACACTGAAGAACACATATCACTAGGGATGGGGAAATCTCTCACTTTCATTTTCTCCCACACTTAATTTAAAAATTCATCCCTATTTGCATGTGCCAAAATGGAGAGAACAGCACTATACCTGTCTTTAGGGATATAAATCTTCATAAATTTTGTTCTTGCAAGCAAGAATTAATAATTTTACCATGCTTCTCTTCACTGTGAGAAAACCACATTGTGTTCAAAGACTATTTGTAGTTCAGTATTTATTCTGTGCCAAAAAAACAGTATGCTTTTTTGAGGGCAGAAAACAGCATTTTCTGCACAGAACTGGGTCTGCATAGAAAATGCCATTTCCTGTGCAGGATACTTCTTTGTTGTGCAAAACCTGCATTCTCATAGAATCAGAGGATCATAGGCTGAGTCCAGTTTCATAGGCTGAGTCCAGTCTCTTGCTCAGTAGAGGAACTCCAAAGCAAGTAGCTGTCCAACCTCTTTTTGAAGACATCCAGGGAAGGACGCCTCAACTCCTCTCTAAGTAATTGATCCCATTGCCAAACTGCTCTTACTGTTCCATCTACTGTTCAACCTATTCCACTTAAAACTATTAGACCTGGTCCCAATCTCTGGGCAGCAGAGAACAAACCTGTATCCTCTTCTCTGTGACAGCTCTTTAAAAGTTTACAGAGTGCAGGACACTTGCTTTCTGTGTAGAAAATGCCATTTTCTGAGCAAAACCCCTTACATGTGCATTTTTATGCAGAAAAAACCCTAAACTTTAATATTTCTCCCTATTCTAGGATTCTTCTCAACAAGGTTTCTCAACAGTGGGTTGGACTTGATAGCCCTTGTGGCGGACTCCACCACTATGGCCATTTCCACACTACATTGTTATAGTGCTATTATTCCACTGCCAACATCCTGTGGAATCCTGGGGTTTCCAGTTTTTGCAAACCCCAGGATGCCATAGGATGTTGAAAGTAGAATTATATCATTATAACAATATAGTGTGGAAAGGCCCTATGATTCTATGAACAGTCAAGAAAACTGTTTCCCAGAATTTAAAAAAAATGTTTTGAAGTACATTTTTAATCTCTATCTGCCTGCCAAACAAGTTTTAAAAACAAAACAAAGCAAAAAAAAACAACTGAGGAGCCTTTCGGGGAAAAAATGTGGTGTCACCCTTAAGCTGGCACCATTATAATGGCTGAATGTGCAGGAATTCAAACTCAGTCTTTCAAAAGAAAAACACTCAAAAGCTCTAGTCCTAGATGCAGGAATATACCAATTTTGAGTTTTCCTAATTTTTAATTTTTGTGTTCCCAAATCTTTTAAGACCTGAACATGAAATGTGGTAATTTTTTTAAAAACATTGTATTTAAAAAAATTAAGCCAAAATGAAATTCTCACCTAGCCCTGCATGCCACTGAAAGGAAATCTGGTCCAGTGGCTCTAACGGGTGTGATGCAGTTCTTCTCATCTGCTTGCAGAGATCTGAAAGCTGTTGGAGAGATATCATTGGAAGCTCTGGGATTTTCCTCAGAAGTCATTCTGAATTAACTGCTAATGGGGAGCCTTCTTTGATAGCTCTTTTATAATTAAATGCAGCTGGATGAAAAATCAACCACAAAGGGAACTCAAGTTTGTTTATCATTACTCCTGATTTTGTGAGCAGATGTTTTGTGAGTACCTTCGTAGCCTACTTAATTTGTCTTCGTTTAATATGAAGCAGGTAACTTTGATGAATAAACTGAACCATACATTTCTTAGTCATTTTTCAGAGGTTTCTGTCTCTCTCAGCAACCTGAAGATGTTTACATAGCTGAAATATTTACCAGATCTCAAAGTACACACATATATGGGGGGGGGGGGTGAGGAGAGAGAGAAAGTGAATTAATTAGTACTGTGAATTACTCTAGGAGAAAAGAAACTTCAAGAAATGTTCAAACATAGGTCCAGGGTTTGGAAAACTTAGGGAGTCTGGACTACAAGCCCCAGAATCCCCTAGCCAGTATGGTCAATTGTGTCTGAAAATTGTAATTTTCCCAAATTCTGGATGTAAATGTATGCTTGCAGTTATAGTTCTAGTTGTCATCTCAATGGCAAATTGAGTAGATTAACAGCCCAATCCTATGGAACAGTTTTAGAGTCTGCAGTATAAATAATTATTTACTCCCTGAAACAGAAAAGTAACATCCTCTTCCCATAGGGAGAACAGCACTTAGTGTCGTATCATGGTCTCCAGGGCCGAAAAACTGCTGAAAGAAGGATGTTGGGAAAGGAACTGTTAACACCATACTGTTTTCTGCTTCACTTTAGAATAGTTGTTTTTAGGACAGAAACTTGAACAAGAAAAAGAGAAGAAATACTCACAAAGTAGTACTGTTCATCATGGATGCTGAAAATTCCTTCCCAGTCATGTGAATGGAGTTGTAATTGTGTACTCTCTCTCTCTGGGATTCAGATACACACTTCTATGAGTGGTAGTAGCTAGAATGAACTACAGCAGCTAGGAGAATGTTAGCACTTGCTAAGCTCTGTGATGGGCCACATGGTCCAGGACCAGCTTAGACTGGGAATTGGTTCTGATCCTGGTACGGGCAGATCAAGACTCAAAGGATCAGAACAGAGCTTGGAAACACTACTTTTTTGGACTTCAAATCCCAGAATCTCCCAGCCCATATGGGTACTGGGCTCAAATTCCAGAATAAAAAAGGAAAGGTAGGGTGAAGCAAATCAGCAGTTCTCTGTGACATTTTCCTTCGAGTGAAGAACCAGGCTTATAGCAACAATTTTACAGTGCCGGCTAGGCTCTTGGCTCCTCAAATTATCTGGTGTGCCTGGGATGCAGAATTGCAGTACCTTTTCTGGCCTTTACTTGAGTGACAGGATGAAGGTGAGACCTACATCAGTTTGAGAGGTGTTCCATTCACATTAGGAGTAAGATACTTTGGCCTTACTATCAAAAGTACTGGCTCAAGGGCCAGCGACATTCCAGAAGATGAGTGGTCCAAATCTCACTGTGTCCACTGATGTACTGTTGTTGTTGTGTGCCTTCAAGTAATTTTTGACCCTAAGGCGAACCTCTCATGGGATTTTCTGAAGCTGAGAGTGTGTGATATGCCCAAGGTCACCCAGTCGGTTTCTATTGCTGAACTGAGAATTGAACTCTGGTCTTCAGGGTTATAATCCAATGCTCAAACCAATATACCATGCTAACTCTTATCAATGTACTAGTCAGCCTTAAACAATGCAGTATCTTTTCAGCCTCAGTTATCCTACCCCATCTTAGATTTGGGAATGATAATGCTCATCTGTGTTTCAAGGTGATAAAAAGACTACTGAGAGACACCCTCAGGACACTCTGAATACCTGTACTGGATGGTAATGTAAGTTAAGTTACACGTCTGCAAGATACGTATGAGCGGCAGAACTCCCTCGATTTCCACCATACTATGACCTCTAGAAGGCAATGCTTGTGTTAAGCATTCAATAACCTTTGTGTTTTTTCTTTTTCTATATTAGTATTTTTCTTTCTATCTGGTAGCTCATGGGACTACCAGTTTGTTAGCAGCTATATTTACCTATTACATTATATAAGTTTTCTCTTTTTACAAAAAATTCTGCACCCCTCCTGACAGGTTGCAGGTTTCTTGCTATAAGTAATTTTATAGTGACTGCCCTCACAAAAAAGGAGTGGAATAAGCATTACCCTCTTTTAAACCCCTAAACTGTAAATTTTGGCTGCTGCACTGATTTTTCTGAAACTTGGCAAGTATTATAAATTTTGTGAGTGCATTCATGAAATAAATTATCAGCAATCCCATCTCCATATCTTTAAAGATGAGAAGGACAATACTCCATGGTTCTAATTGCTTGAAACTTGGCAAATGTGGATCTATTCTTAGGCCTTTTCCACACTAGACTATTATAGTACTATTATTCCACTTTTAACATCCTATGGAATCCTGGGGTTTGTAGTTTAGGGAGGGGCCTTTGAGGAAATGGCCTTAGTCTTAACTAGAAGAGACCCATTGCACCAATGGTATTGACCAATCAGTATTAACGATTCACCATTCACCATTCAACAACTGGATCAATGGAACCACTCGAGTTGGGACTAATCAATAGTATTCAGGATATCATTCTCTTCAAAGGACTGCAACACCTGATGATTCAGCCCAATTCTGACAAAAAGACCCTGTCCATGAAATAAAAAAAAAAAAAAAGTGTTACTGTCTCGGTAGTTAAGGTCAATGATAGTTAATGGAAGACACAAATAATTATTTTCTGACCCAAGATTCTATTTGTGCTGGAGTTGGTTCAGACAATAAGCATATTTGTAGCCAGTTCAGTGCCTTCAAACAGATGCTATGTGGTTTCAGTTAACAGTCCAGCTACCGCAGTTTGCACTAGCTGCATTTTATGTTTTGTCTTCATAGGCAGCCCCAGGAAGAGTGCATTTCATTCATCTAATTTGGAAGTTGCCAGGACATGGAATAATGTTCTAAGTTATACATTAGAGCAGGGCTGGACAACCTGAGGATCTGTTTCCAAATCTGGTTTACCTGGTGTCCTCAAGATGATCCTGCCCCCTACCCCATGGCATCATTTTTGGTGGTTTCTTAGCTTTTGTATTGAGTTTAGGCTGAAATTCTTCTCCTGACTGTCAGTGGTGGTTAGTGGCTTCCACGTCAGCAGGAACGTAAAGTTGTGCTAGGTTTTAGCTTGAATTTTAAAAAACCTGCCCAAGATGTTCAACCAATTTGAGATATGAGGTTGAGCACTATGGATATCTCCTTTAAGGTTCAAACTAAGCTTGGGCTGGATGCACTACCCCACAGACATGGAAGTGACCAGGAACCAGCTGCCACAGCTAATTGCCAGCTTATTACTGGCAGTAAGAGCTATAAGATAGAGTATGTTGTTTTTGGTCTTTTTCCCCCACTACTGGAATATGTCTCTCAAGAACTTCTCTGAAATGAAAGTCAGCTCTCACATTAAAAAAAGGCCCCAATTTTAGATTAAATACAACTTTCCTGTAGTCAAAGACACTTCAGTCTCAATGTTGCACCTTTCAAAATATGGTGTTTTATAATGCAGCTTCAAGATTGTAAGAATTGGAGTCATTGCTTAATGCAGAAGTCTCATTTCAAGCATTGCTACCTAGTTGCACAGAAGTCTGGAAAATGCATTTAAAGATAGGAGCTACTTCCTACAAAATGCTTCAGATTAGCAGCTGGGGTAAATACAGACTCAAGTTATACAGAGGAAACAGGTACTCAGGAATGGCTCCAGTGCGAAAGCCAAATTGTGTCTGTCTTATCTTTGTCCAATGATTCTATTTTTCCTCCTTCCTCCTACCCTTTCTATCTGTTCTCTCGTCATCTGTTTTTGATTTTTTCTTAAATAACATCTGCCTCCCATTGTCCCCCTTCCTTATCCTAGAAGCAGCCCAAACCACATTTTCAGTATTTTCCCTTTCCTTTTCTACTTTCTATAGCAAGGTGTATGACACACTTAGACAGAGCCAAATTTTAAATTGTAGCAATCAGAGCTCCTGAGAGAGGAGAGGAGAGGAGAGGAGAGGAGAGGAGAGGAGAGGAGAGGAGAGGAGAGGAGGAGACAGGTTTAAGAATATCTAATGAGGTAAAACAATTTTTGAGCCATTTCTAACTTCATATGTCACAGTTTAGGTCAAGATCCTACATCAAGCAGACACAGCCTGACTTCACACTCAAGTTATGCCTCAGTTGTGCTATGGCCCCTTGCTAAAGAACTACAGCGTGAAATGATGCACAATGCACAACCAAACCCAACTAGGCAATCAATCCACACTATACAACAATGTGCAATGTGTAATATGTAATATGCAACGCACAATGATGCAGAAGGCAGCACATGCTTATCTCCATTTCTGTACCCTTCCATTGGATGTGGCCATCACCTTTTGGTCCAAAATATCTACCTGCTTGCACAAGGAAACTTATGCCTATGTCATATACTGACAAGATACACAACAGTGAGTCTTGTTTCAAGACATATTTGTGACAGATATCTATCTGTCTGTCTGTCTGTCTGTCTGTCTGTCTTCTATCTATCTATCTATCTATCTATCTATCTATCTATCTATCTATCTATCCATCCATCCATCCATCCATCCATCCATCCATCCATCCATCTGTCATGCCCCTGCTCCACAACCCAGACTCCCAGGACCCAGACAGTTCCTTTCCCAGCAGCCACATCCCAGAAACATGAAAAGGCAGTTCTTACGGCAGCCAGTACAGGCCTCTGGCAGTGCTCATATGGGAAGGGCTTGTTAATCAGGAGACTATTGGTAGTTACAGTCATGGTGATTCTTGCTTTCTCTACTTGTGTGCTTTGAACCTTGGACCTTGACACTTTGCTTGGATTATTGGTTTGGCTCTGGACTATTCCCTTTCTGGACTATTGTTGTGTTTTTTGGAGAATTTACTTTAGCCCGGAGCCTGTTTTATGGAGCTGATGTTATCTAGCTCATTAGATAGCTGAAGAGCCTTGACAGGCTGCCAAACTTAGGACACCATCCCTCCCTTCCTCCCAGGTTGGTGTGTATTGGTGGTGCGTGTATCTCCCAAGTTATCTATACCTATACCTAAATCTATATCCAACTCCCAAGTTGTTGAATGGCCTCCCACAGGGGGTCTTATTGCCCCCTTCTCTCCTCTCCTTCTGCTGATGGCCAAGCAAAGCTCTGACTCCTAATTCATGTGGCAGAAGGAGATTTAAATGGGACAGTGCTTTTACCTTTTTAACTATGTTTAAACATTTTAAAAAAACTGTTTTAACTTTGTCTTTTTAATAGAATTGTTTGGGTTGTTTTTTTTTTTGTACTAACAGGTTGTTGTTGCTGGTTCTTTTTAGCTGTACCTTTCGCTAGCTGGATGTAAGCCAGTATGGATCCTGTATAGACAGACTTGCTAGCACTTGGCCCTGAGCCTCCAGTTTTTGTGGATCATCTCCAGATGGAAGATGTGGGTGCAAATTCTCAAATTTTGGTGGGCTCAGCTTCAGACAAGGGGAGAGTACTGTATGCAAATCTCCAGCTCAGCCATTAGAGCAGGAGCTTGCTACAATTTGCAAGGTTTAACTAATTTATTGCTGCAAATGGCAAAGACTGTAGAGCAGATCTGCATATTTACTTAGCTTTTTCCTTCCCTCCAATTTGTTTTAGTGACAGGGCTCACCCTCTGATGTGCTCTGTGCCCACCTTCTGGCTAGAAACAAGCAGGCTAGATTATGTGTTCCTTATCCCATCTCCCTAGATAAGTGAGATGGAATAATCACTGCATTTTACCTTGAGCTGGGAGGAGCCCCTTAGCTAAGATTTTGGTCTTAGCTTCCAGACAGAAAAGATGAAGTACACACTCGTGCTTGAATGAAAATCTGTGAATAACCATGGTTGATAACTTAATGTATAAGGCTTAATTATATCACCAGTGAATTTGGCCTCAGCAACAGAGACGATTCTGAACTTGTTACTCTAGTTCTGTGCAAGGAGAAAAGTGGGATACAAGTCAAATAAATAAATAGATACAGCTATTTATCTCTGACCAGGAGCCATGAGAAATTTCAAATATACATTCAAGTGTATTTTTTTCCTGCGAAGTTTTGACCACCTTCATCCAAAATCAGGGTGGAAGAGATATAACAGTGGCTGTTGCTACTCACTAGCTACCACAGGGGACTTCCCCACCTCCTTGTGAGGAAGTGTTGTTAAGAAACAGCAGTGGCAAAAGGAGTGGAGGCAATGTTGTGCAGGAACAGCAGCATCCTATGTGCAGGCACAGGTGAATAATGCCAGCATCCTACAGTGGCATGACCATTGCTAGCTCTGCTTCCCCAGCATCAAAGCAATGGCCACATGATTCCTTTAGTCTAAAGGCTCAGTGGTGTTAGTTATTCTGTGCTTGCTCCATTCCTGCTCTCACATCACTGCTGGTCATTCTGGCAAAATTAGGATGGACTCTGGAATCTAACACATTCTTAGTATCAGTCCAGCAGATCTGCTATATGCCTTAACCGGGAGACATAAACCTCTTCTCTTAATCACTCATTTTTAGACAGCCCATTTGTTGTTCCTTACACTATGCCTACTATAGCGGATTTTTAATAATTGCCTTTTACATTTTTTCTAAATGGGTTTAATGAGTCAGAAATTGAATTAACTACAAAATCTTACTTTAGTTTTTTGTATGAGCATATTCAAATTACTCTTTTATAATTTCAGATCTATGCCTGATGATCTGCTCAAAAAGATACATTCATTGTTATTAGGTTGATTGTGTTTCTTGTGATGTTTGAAGCCTTTTCACAGCCCTGTTGTGACTGTTGTAGCAGTTTGTAGAATATGAAAAAAACATAAGCACCATTTACACAAACCCTGAACAGTTGAGGGTGGAATGCAGAGACAGTAGTTCAATACAGCATAATATAGAGGTA
This sequence comes from Iguana delicatissima, assembly GCA_948472985.1. Classification (NCBI taxonomy): domain Eukaryota; kingdom Metazoa; phylum Chordata; class Lepidosauria; order Squamata; family Iguanidae; genus Iguana; species Iguana delicatissima. The sequence continues at coordinate 146,764 of CAOKZL010000413.1, read as the reverse complement.
GTGGGTTTATATTTTAGCAGTGGTGATTTGTGGGGAAATAAAGCAAGACCACGCGTAATGACTGAAACATTATATTTTGGAAGCTATAATGTTAATGATAGCTGTGGCCTAGGAAAGAAAAGAAGAGAATTCAAAAGACTGGGGTTGCCACTGAAGTTTTTCCTAGGTGAAATTCAAAACACATTTGCGGGTTACTTTTCAAATGAAACATCAGAGGAGTTTTGAAGAATGCCAACAGAGTTTTCAGAAGACTAGCAAACTTTCTTGGGTGGGGGGAGGAGGAGGAGGGAAGACATCTCTCCTGAAAGATGGAAATGGTTACAGCTTGGCATGAACTACTGTGACTCAGTATGGTTCTGAGATGTTCAGGACTGCAGCTGCCTTTTTGTTCCAGAACACACCAAAAAGGGCAGCATCACAAAGGAGAAATATGCAGAAATCCAACAAAGGCAACACATTTATTAATCCAAGTATTGTCAATCCAAATGAATTTCAAGCCATTAGCTTTCCATGAAAGAACTGCCAGAAAACAAAAACAAAACAAAAGGCATAGTAACATCTATTGCAGTTTTTCTTGCCTGAGATGGAGCCCAAATGACACCCCAGCTTGCTAGGCCTAGCCCTTCAAGAAGTTATTCTGCAGTTTTCATTTATTGTTTTATCTACTTTCTGACCTTCAATAGGCCATTTAAAGCAGGTTGCTTTACTCCATTGTCTAACAGGCCATTCCTCTTTCATAGGGCCACATAATTCCCACCTGTGCGCTAGAGGAACCCACAGAGGAACCTGTCCCCTGTTTTTTCAGAAATGCCATACTCATTAGGGAGAAAGAGACTACAGAGTCTGAACCCTTCTTATTCTGATATTGGTAGCAGATGTTAACCCAGCTGTTCTTGGCAGCTGGCAGACACCAAAATATTTGGAATGAGGAGGAAGAGGTGGGAAAAGTGAAGGGAAGCTGTACCCAAGGGACTCTATCTTTTTGCTCCCATCTCATGAGCCTTGAAATGATTGGTTCCCATGATGCCCATGCATAGATCTGCTTTGTCAGAACAAATTGTCCAGTGGTGACTTGATGAAAGGGAGTGGAAAAAAGAATATAGTTGACTTGATTATGCAAAGAGATAGTGGCAGCAGCACAGTAGGTCGTGCTCTAAAGAGTTTCAGCATTCCCTCCCCCTTGCAATATGTTTTTTATCTGGTATTTTAAAGTTTTTAATTTTGCTTTACTGTTTTATTTTAGTTTGCTTCTCCAGGTCCTTACTTTGCTTCTGTTGCCAGGAAGAACAGCAGCAAATGGTCATTTGCCCAAGTCACAGTTGTACAGTCTTTGACTGGACTCCAAATATTGGCACATAAGTCAGACAAAAAGTGCACAATCAATTGTCACTATCTTTGGAAGCTTTTAAAAAAAGAGCAAGAATATAGTGTGTAAATGAAAATTTGCTGCCCTTTCTTGACACCCCAGATCTGCTACTTGAGGCAACCACCTCATTCTGCCCTATGATAGAGTTCTCAACTGTTGAAACTTTGGCCCTTTCCACACGGAGGGGCATGAAACGTGCGGAAACGGGGCAGCGCAAGTGGAAACGGAGCTTACCTTTATCCGGGTTGCTCCGTCTCTGCGGGGAGCACCACGCATTCGCTGCTCTACACGGCGGCGGTGTCCGGCGGCGCCTGGCGGTGTCTGGCGGCACCCAAAATGGCATCCGGTGGCTTCTGGCAGTGCTCCGCCAATCGGAGCAGCACGCCAGCCAGAAGCCCGTCCCCGGGCAGCTCTGCAGGGACACGCTTGCGCGCCCCTGCAGTTCTTCACAGGGCGCTGCGATGGGCTAGCGCGATCTTGTTTTAAAAAGACCGCTTGAAAGGTTGTCTTTATAAAACACGGGGTGCCACCTCCGCGGCTGCGCGAGGGCGCTTTGAGGTGTAGAACCTCCACTTTTCTAATCGCCCTAGCGCACTCCACGGTGGGGACGACCTCCATCCTACCCCGTGTTACCCCGTGTTTCCCCCCTTGTGGAAAGGGCCTTTGAAAAGAAGAATCCTGACTAACAAGAATTTTCACAGGACTTATTCTATGCAAAATTTGCACATGATTGTTTCATGCTGAAAAGAGCATTTTTCTGAGCAGAAAAAAAATCTGAACAGAAAAAATACTTCTGCAGAGAAAATCAGTATTTTTGCACACACATGTGGTTTCCTGTGCAGAAAATGCCATTTTCCACTTGGGAGAGGGGACCGTATATGATTTCTGCACAGAATAAGTCTCAAATTCCACATAGTCTTTGAAAATTGTACTGTTTCTCACAATGAGAAGAAAACTGCTAAAATTACTCTTTGCTTCCTTCATGAAGAAAAGTAGGAAAGAATTACATCCCCACTGTGCCCAATGAGAGGGTCTCCTCCCATTCCCATTGTAGAAGGAAGGAGTTCAGTGATGCCTTTGGTAGCTAGTTGTATATTAACCAATAGATTCTTTTTTGTAACAGTCCCTGATCACTCGTAAAGCACTGAGCAGACCTTTATCACTTAAATTAATACATCTGTTTCTACTACCTGTTTGATTTCTGTTTGTATTCTAGGCTGATAACAATCCTTAGTAAGAGGGTTTGAAAGCTGCTGATAAGCAGTAAGGACAGGGATGTCATCCCTTGAGAAGTAATATGAAGGGGATAATTTTAGAATTTCTTCTAGGATGGTAATTGCTATGATGGGTCTCTGTTAGAGGTTTGCATGGCAGGGCATTTCCTAAGGCTCACAGCCTCATAGGGGCCTACTACTGATCCATGAACCTTCCGGCCTGTTGTTACACCTCAGATGTAGTGTCAGTTCATCTGACAAATGGAAGTGAAGAGAAAGAACAGGATCCCCTGACTTGCCTTGGTCTCTCACTCTGGGGAACTGTGATGATTTGGCACAGAAAGTAAGAGCAAGTGATTGGGCAGTTGCAAACATGGTTAGGAAGAGAAAAGGGACATACTGAGCCATTCCCACAGGTTCTGATTTGGCATTAATGAGAAGCTATGCCAGCTTCGACAAAGCTATTTTTCAATTGCCTCCCACTTTACCAAGTCTTATAATCTTTTCCAATGAGTCATATCATCTCATGATGTGGCCAAAATACTAAAGCCTCAGTTTAGTCATTTTGGCTTCTAGTTAGAGTTCAGGCTTGATTTACTTGAGACCCATTGATTTGTCTTTTTGGAAGTTCATGGTATTCATAGGATTCTCTACTACTTCCTTCCTACCTTTTGTGTATGCAATAGGATTTTTTTTTGATAAGGGGATTTTTAAAAGATGAGTTCTCCACATACCCTCCACAAAACATTTCAAAAGACCCTCTATATGGTATTGCAGTAAAAGGGTCTAGCAGGCTCTGACAGGAACCCTCAAGAGCCAATCACATAGTGCCTGTGGAAATTCTTATTATTTGCAATATTTTCACATGTATTTATTCAAATAAAGCTTTTGTTTTACCAAATGGCACAACACTATGTTGTATTTTGCTGTGTCTTTGAAGTAACAACACCAAAGAGGTTATGTATAGGAGAGTTGAGGGCAATGGTTTGAAAAATAAAGTTATTACTTAGTTCATTTGGAATTCCTGGCTTATATTTAGAAGTTACACAACTGAATGGTGAGCAGGTAACAGAATGGCTAAAACTCCGACTTTGTTTATGAATATATATATATTCAAGAGTAAGTCCTACTAACTGAGATAATGGTCATTTCCACACTAGATAGTTATAATGTGATTATTCCACCTTCAACATCCTATGGAATCCTGGAGTTTGCAGTTTAGAGAAGGGCCTAGTGTGGAAAATGCCAATAATAAAAATTGATTGGAAAGCTCTCTGGGAGACAGGCCTGTTAGTGGATATTAGATAAGCAATCTGTTGTTCCTCTGGTCACTTGAAGGGGGCAAGCAAAAGGCCAAGTTTCTTAAATCATGGCCTGCCAGTGAGTTTCCAACTGACCATTTTTCCTCAATGTAAATAGGAAATGATGTTCTTATGAGTTTGGTAGTCTTAGGGATGCATCCTAAAAAGGTGATGCCACTGCAAACAAATGACATGATCCAGCCCAAATTAAGCCCCACTGATTTCAATGGAAAAGGTATATGACCTGTATTTAGGGCCATTTCCACATGAGGGTAAAACCCCGCGGTGCGATGACCGGACACGGAGGTCGTCCTCACCGCGGGGTGCACTAGCGCGGTTGGAAAAGGTGAGGCTCTACACCTCAAACCGCTGTAGCGCAGCTGCAGGGGTGGCGCTGCAAGTTTTATAAAAACCACCTTCCCAAGTGGTTTTTATGAAACTTGCCCGTGCTGCTCTGTGGCAGCTCCCGGTGAGGAACTGCAGAGGCGCAGTAGTGCGTCTCTGCAGATCTGCCCAGGGGCGGGCTTCCGGCTGACGCGCTGCCCTGATTGGCGGAGTGCCGCCAGAAGCCGCTGGCCACCATTTTGGGCGCCGCCGAACGCCACCGAATGCTGCTGAAATTCAGCGGCATGTAGAGCAGCGAAACCGCGCTCCCCACAGGGATGGAGCAGGGACGGAGCAACACGCTACCATGTAATCTCTGCCCCTGCGTGCACCGCCCCGTTTTGGCCCCCCCTCCCATGAGGAAAGGGCCTATGTCTCTGTCACTTTCCCTCTTGGAAGTCAATGAGATTTAAGGGTACTTACCCTTGGCTAAGAGCATACATCTTTCTTGATCTTTGTCTCCTTTAAGTTTGAGATATTAGCCTCTAATAAATTGGCTTATTTTTCTATTAATGCTAATAATAAGGGATCATTTATTCAACTATGGATTAATGAATAAAAGTTACATATTATTCTATGATTACTCCCAAAGTATATGATTGCAGCTTGAGCATCATACTAACCCCATGGTTCATAGCATGAAAATGTAACTAATAGTATGGACTTCACTCTTGAGGAGGGAGAGAGATATCAATACTCATTCTGAATACACTTAACAAGATTTTGGAATATGTGCCAGTAAGTCAAAGAGACTTACATTTTATCTGAGGAAATATGCATAGGATTGCTCTTGTTACACAAACTGTCACTTGTCAAAGTTTTGCTATTGAAATCAACAGGATGAGAATTCTACTACTCACCTGCTTTTGAATAAAGTGTCTCCTTTGTTTTTAAAAAGGGTCGTTTTCTATAGCTGGAGCTCTATTTGTTCTTTTAACAAATAGTTCACAATTCTGGGGTTAGGGTGTATAACAAGATGGGCAGATCTAGACTTGTGGATTACCTGTGTTATCTATTAAAGCTATCTAGTAGGACTAGCTATTTAGCAGGACTAGACCTATTTGAACAGAGTCAGGTGCAAAAGACATACATTTGGAACTGAAGACATTCCAAGTGTTACCACAGTTTCTAGCCTGGGCTTGTGGGATATTACATATCATTTGATATCAATAATCTGGCCTTCTTTACCTATTCCTCTCCACGTGCTTGTGAGACCCCCAGACAAACACGCATACAGGCACGGCCAACAATAGCCGAAACATTCCAAACAAACCCAGGCTGGCCAGAAATAGCCAGACTGCTGCTTTAGGAGACCTCAAGGCAAGTACCATATTATGTATGCACGCTACTTACAAAGGACTCCCTGCCCCGAGCAGGCAGCTTGACGAGCCGAATACTCAATTGTCAAGCACTCTGCGTTTGCATACTAGCTACTCTAATGACAACGCTGTCATAACTCAATCATGTAAATACTGACCTTTCGGAGGCTTTGTCTCCAGCCTGAAACTCATTGTTATCCCTGAGAACAGACTAGCCTGCGGCCACATTTTCCCCTATAAGACCCCCTGACTTTGAGCGCTTCCTCGGATCGCTCTTGGCTTCCATCCCACTTCACTGTCACTTTGTTCGACGAACCTTCCCCTCAGCTCCAACTGCTGAGAACTCTACTTCAACAGACCTTTTCCTTCAGATTTTCCGGGCTTCAGGACAGGTGCAGTATTTCCCATACCAAACCTCCTCTCAAAGACCCTCTATCCAACTCCTACCTTTATTTCTATAGTTATCTGTGTGAGTGTGTTGCATACACGTGTTTGACTGTACATCAATAAAAACAATTATTATTTACTTCTGTTTGCTCCTTGACTCAGCCTGACCCCACAGACGTTGGGTATGAGATCTTGCTATGTTGCCCTGCCTCTCGCAGTGCTAGCTTGTGCTCTTTTTGTAATGTTTGGAGCGCATTTAGGTGTCCCTCACGGGACCCCCAGAAATCAGGGTAACAGAATTCAGGAATTTGTTTTTTAAGCACCAGACCTGAGCAGAGAACAGTCCTTCCCACAGAATTCATTGATAGGTTACTATCCCATTTTCAAGCCTTTTTTTTACTTCAGCAGAATAACTTGGTGAGAAGAACCATTCTGTTGCTGGTAAATAACTGGCAGTCTTCAGGCCTCATCCGTCTACAGCAGATCACCCAAAATCTTGATATTTGTCCACCCTCTTGTATGCTATTTTATGCATATGTTTTGCTCTACTAGCCAAAATGACATTGCCAAGGGTGTTATGTGTATGTGTATGTATCAGTTATTAGCTTCACAACTAAACTAATGCAGCAGAGTTGTCTAAAATGCCCCCACCCTTGATTGTAAGGCCATTGTATCCAGGTCCAAAAATATATAAACACAGCAGTGGAGATAGGCTATATAGCAGGTGAAGACCACATGATATTGGCAGACTACCAGGAAAGCCAGTAGTGAGGAATGATGAGCAGTGAAGTTCAACATCTGAAAAGTGACATGATGCCCATCTATTGACCTACTGGCGGTAAAGTGCAATGGTCAGCAATGCTACTCAAATGTTTTAGCCTGTTTGCATCATAGTGTGTTAGATCTAAACCTCATTAGGCCTTCCTAAGAGATTCTAATCTAAAAGGTTTTCAGCAATGAGCCGGGGGGACCAGACTTCCTGACAAACCTAGCAGTGAAATTCAAAACATCTCACAGACTCTAATAAATGTCTCGGCTCCTGTGTATATTTACTTCTTACAGATTATCATTATGATGACACACTGTATAGCACAACGAACCCAGACTTTTGTCTGGTTCCAACAGGTTCTAGAGAGCACCATTTAAAGACCTGAGAAGATCGCAAAGAGAAAAATATACTGGAATACTCCAGCTCATTGCAGTGAAGATGTGTATTGCTGTGTAAAGATCAAGAGGAAGAAACTGGAATATTTTGGGCGCTTTTGAAGGGGAGATGGAGACCATCTGGAGAAGAGGATGCTGCAAGGAAGAGTGCCAGGACAGAGATAAAAGTGACGGCAAAGGAAACAGTGGCTTGGAAACATCAAAGAGCAGGACTGAATACATAGCTGAGATGAAAAAGTAATCTTGAACCAGAACAGGCAAATTCATGATAATGTCAGGATCCCAAGACAAAGGATTAGATCAAGGTGATCAGCTGGAACTAGATCAAGTGTCAGAGAAGTATGGGTACAAAGTCACGTTTAGGAAATGAGAAGTTGAAAAGCACAGCCAGGAAGCCAAACCAAGGAAAAAAAGCAGGTTGTTGGAGCCAAGAACTTATTGCTGGAGCTTCAAAAACAGTACCATATTAAATACCACTAGGCACTCAAGTCAGTGCCAAGGCAGCTAGGCATGGGCACCAGGATAGATGAGTGTCAAACCAAGCAATGACTGGACTACAAGGGTATTTCCTGCAGTTCTTAATAACCTTTAGGGAATGGATTTATGTGGTGGAGTCTGCTAATAAGACGCAATGGGCTACAGAAATCTAGTGCAAGCCACTGAAGCCAGCTTACAACAAATTCAAAATTCCATTAAAAAGTTGTCTTCAAAGACTTGGGTAAAATACCGAATATGAACCACAGAAGTCAAGCTCCATTCAAAATCCCAGAGCTTTTGAACTGCAGCTAGAAATTCAACACTTCAGTGGACTGAGTTTTGAAAGCTACTATTTTGCTTCTTTTGAAACAAAACTGTTAAGGATTTCAGAATCATTAGCCAAGTATGTCCTTTGACAGTTGACAGAGGAAATCACCGGACATAGAACTATATAAGTCACTTGTTACTCCACAGGAGAATCTAGATACTACTTCTATTACTGTGAATTTCTATCTTGTCAAAAGGATTGTATAGGCTTACCAGGGACCCTTTTATACTTCACAGCTATAGCACAATGATTCCATTTTACCTATCCTGACTGCTCCTGAGTTGTTATAGATTTCTCTGGCACTAAACATCTCTGCAGAGTATTATAAGCACCCCTCCCTAAACTGCTCTCCCTCTCTCTCTCTGTCTCTCTCTCATCTATCTATCATATTTGTATGCTGCCTTTCTCTCAAGGTGTGATCTAAGGTGACTTCCAGAAAGAGTCAAAAGCCCTCAAACATTTACAATAACATTTTAAAACAATAAAAAATCAATCATATAAAAACAGTATAAAATCATTTTAAAACACACACAAAAGTTTAAAGAATAAATAAAACATCCCAATAAAATTAAAAAGGTCTCCTGTTCACATTAAAAGCTTGCTTAAACGAAAACATCTTTCCCTGCCACCGAAAGAAAGCACGGAGAGGCCAGCCAGGCCTCTCCGGAAGAGAGTTCGAGGGGGTGGGAGCAGCCACTGAGAAGGCTTTCTCCCATGTCCTCACCTGGTGGGCCTGAGATGGTTGTGGGACCAAGAGAAAGCCTTCCCGCCAGATCTTAAGACTCTGGCAGATATGTATAGGGAGATACAGTCTTTCAGAGAGTGTGGACTTAGGCTGTATAGAGCTTTATAGGTCATGACCAGCACTTTGAATTGTGCCCAGAAATGAACCAGTAGCCAGTAAAGCTATTTTAACAACAGTTATCTGCTCCCTATAGCTGGCCTGGGTCAGTGTTCTGGCTGAAGCATTTTGAACTCATTGAAATTTCTGAACAGTTTTCAAAAACAGCTCTTGTATTCCATGGGATGTTTTATAACAGTTAAGGTGGAATAACAGAGCTGTAGAGCTATACTTGTGTAGTACAAAAGGGTCCCAGGACTCAGCTCTGTTGAAATTCCCATAATTCAGAGCATGATAAAACCATACTTCTTCTATTACCTCCTTAGAAGCTGAGGAAATAGGGACATGGACAGGAAGGAGAAAATCTTTTAACTAATCTTGTTTTTAGCATTTGTAAGTTGGTTTGCTGGGAAAAAGGTGGCAAAAGAGTGAATGAATGAATGAATGAATGAATGAATGGAGGCACATTGTTTCTGTGACCCATGGAGTTTTTCTGAAGTGTCTAAACCAGGCAGAGATGGAAGCATGCAAACAGGGCCAAAGAGGTATAAAGCCCAGAACACAATTTGTAGCCCTCACAGCTCCTTAAATTCAGTGCTATCCCTGAGCATGAGGCTACTGTTTCCTGACTGTTAAAGATGTTTGAGCCAATAAAACTACAAGCAGTAGATTCCATTAGTCGCCTGAGTCCTCTTAAAAAAGATAAGATAAGATCTAGGTTATGACATAATAAGTTTGATTCAAAGAACTCTGACATCAGTAAAGGCTTGCCCAAAAGTGAGATTAGACTTCACTTAATGTTGAGATTTTTGGAACAAAAGAGACTTTTATGTTTTTCTTCTTCTTTTTTAAAACTGAGCTCATCTTCCAACTAGCTGTGTGATGTCAGACAACTGGATATCATATAGTTAGTAAAATGGTATCATGTCACATAATCAGTCACATTGGCCTACATGATGATGTCACAATGCTACTTTAGAATGATGTCAATGTTCCCTGCTTTTATTTGAAGATGATTTCAAAATGGTGCCATATATTGCTGATCAAAGTTGCCTGTGTGATTGGGTCACAATACCAATTTAAGGTGAGTGTTGCCCATGCTCAATGATTTTTAGGAAAGGTGCCCTTTTGTCCTTGTATGCCTCTCCCTAAAATCCTGAACGAGGAACAATTTTTATAGGGCAAAATGTTGAAAAAAAGCCCTTTTCCCCAATTCAAACAAAGTCTTAAATTCTTTAGCCGTGATTATACAGCTTGATATTTTCCACTGTGCTGATAACAGTAAACGATAAACTAATCCCCCAAAACCCTCATTTCCCCCCAGAAAACACAGCATGCTGTGGTGCCAAACTGTTCATTGTTAATGATGACAGTAAAGTGCCTATGTAAACTTCTCAACACACCCTACCATGGATCCCATTTGAAGGAAAAGCGTAGATAGATAGATAGATAGATAGATAGATAGATAGATAGATAGATAGATAGATAGATAGATAGATAAATAGATACTTCCTTTGCTGTGCAAAATAACTTAATAAATACTTCCTTTGTTATACATCTGGTCATACAGAAGTTGACATTTTAAATCTTTATTCAAGAGGGTGATGAGTTGGTATGCGTAGCATGTGACCATTACTCCTGTAAATATAATTCAAAGCCTGATTGTGGCTCATGGACAAGGATTTCTCCACACATGATAACAGTTCAGAGTATGACAGTTCAGAGTGTTCCATAAAGTGAGGCACAGATAAATGCAGTTTCAGGTTTCTGATGATGTCCTTGAATATGAGCAGAGCTTGAAAACGTTACTACATAGGACTACAGTTCCCACAGTTTTCCATCTAGCATAACCAACAGCATTCTAGGAGTTATGGTCCAAAAAAAGGAAGTTTCCCAATATTTGAATATAATTAGCTGTTTTATTCACTGTGATTTCTACGTCCATTTAAACCTAAGTGACCCAAATAGATGGCCTTTGTAATTCTGGCCCTTTCTGCACAATGTCGTTGTGTTGCTTCTGGGACAGGATGGCAGCAGTTTGGCATGACGTCATCGCCATCCCGTTGCCATCCCATCGCAAAGAATTGTACTCACGCAGTATTGAAAATGGGGAAAAAAATCATTTTACACCTCCAATCACTCAGCGCTCCAGAACTTACCATTGTGCGGGAGCCATGGAAGCACGATTATGACGCTTCCTACCCCAGTGCAGGAATGGGAAGTGCCCAGCTACGCTGCAGAAGGAAGAGGCAAAGCCATTGCACTTCCTTCCATAGGGAGAGAGCAGTTGCGGAGGGGAGCCTTGCTGACACGCTCCCTTCCGGACCTGAATTGCAGCATGACAACGCGGAAGAGCGTTGTCATGCGGAAATGGCCTCTGTTGCACCACTGCAATAGACCAAAGCCCCTTCCCAATCCTATTCATAAACCTGGGTAGAAATGTATTTTGGACTGTAAGTTTTGCAAGTGATAAGCTGTGGACCTTCGTGATGGCTGCTACCAGGTTGTGGATTTTCTTTCCACAGGGGCTAGGCTGGCTGCAGGCAAAGAGCTTTTAATTCAAGCAGGTTTTTAGTGACTAATTGGCTATTCTGAAAGGGTCTTTTTAATGGGAAGGTGCTGTGCTTTTGCACCTTTCTTGTTTTTTAAAAAAATTAAAAATGGTTTTAATTCAGTACTTGGTTATAATGTGATAACCTATTTGTTTTCAACAGCTGCTTGGTATTATAACTTACTGGGTTTTAGCTATGTTAGTAAGCCTCCTTTGGTCATGCAATGGGAGAAAGATGGGATATAGATTAAACTAGTCAATAAATGTTACAAAGGTGGGTTTAAGCATGCTTCTTTACAAGGAAGTTCCAAGGAGGAACCTAAGACCAGGTTCATCCCTTACTCTAGGTCTGGATCTCATTTCAATTATCTTGTGATTTAATTAACTGTTGCCATCATGTTTAATCAGTATTCACTTAAGAGCATAAGTAAATCCATGTCACAACAGACCAAAGGCACATTTAGTTTGGTGTTCTTTTGCCATACTGGCCAACAAGGTGCCTATGGGAAGCCCACAAGTGGAACACAAGAGTAACAGCACTCTTGCTCTTGTATTTCCTCAATAACCAGTATTCAGAAAGTAGCAGTGCTCTGTTAATGAAGGTAATGCATAGATAACATGACTACTAGCCATTGGTAACCTTATCCTTTTGCAGTTCAATTTTTTTTCTGGTTGTAAACAAGCCTTAAGGCAAGTCCTCAGAGAAAATTTGGCAAAACTCATTCATTCAAGAAATGTGCTCAGAATCTGGGCATAAGAGCTCAGTCTGATAGGATTAGGCTTTATTAAACCACTGAAAGATGCTACTTATATGCTTCCATATTAATTCTGTTAGAAGATACAGGCAAAAAGCAAATCAGCTCAGAATAGTTACACAGGTGTCTGTTGACAGGTTTTCTGAAAGGAGAGGTGCCACAGAAATCATACCTTGCAAACCCTGGCATCACATTTGAAATATGTAGGCCTGCCAATCTGCTAACAGTCTGACACATTTTTGACTTGGCAGTAGGAGTGGGGTGTAAATTTCTTTGGCTCATGCTTTAATACATCTTAATACAACTGAAAGAATCTTATTTTAATGGTTAATGGTTGGACTCCTGTATGGAAGTTACTTCTTCATAAGTGGACTTATGTATGCCTGAGTTAGGATTGGGTGGTTTCCTAATGTCTATATGCAGTAGAAGGCTGCTGTTATGTTACCATGTAGCAGAGGTGACAAAGTGACCACAATGGTATTGATACACAACAAGATTGATACGCAATGGGACTGATGTGCAACGGGCACCAATGCACATCAGGTACTCTTGTTAATGTCCTGATTTCTTCTTTGCAATTCAAAGAAGATAGGGATTCTTAGCACCTCTGCCACTTGGCTAAGTATATGTAAAATTATGTGATACAGAATTCCACTATATATTTTTAACAGGTTTTAATTTTATGACAGTTTAATTGCCTTTTAAGTTTTGTACGCTCTGAATTCTTAACTATGTTTAACTGTTGTAAACTGCCTTGAGAGTTCCATACTGGTCCAAAAGTTGTGATATAAATATCAATATCATCATCATCTGTATTTACTGAACCAATATCTCAAGGTGGGCAAAGTCTACCCCATGAGCTTCACGTACTCTCTTAATGCTATTTTTCAGACCCAAAAGGCCCACCTAATTGCCCCATTTTTTTAAAAAAAATGTTTTCTCCTCCTTCCCATAGATTGACTTCTTACTACTTAAAAAAAGGAATTTCGTGGACCCCCAAACAGCCCAAGACTCCCCATCCATTATAGGGAATGTTTAACTCCCTTGTTAAAATAGCTTCACTGGCTACTGGTTCATTTCCAGGCACATTTCGGAGTGCTGATCATGACCCATTAAGCCCAGACTATCTGAAAGACCGTTTCTTCCCATATAGACCTTCCAGAATCTTAAGAACTGCAGGGGAAGGTTTTGTCTCAGTCTTGTTACCATCACAGGCTTGCTTGGTGAGGACAAACGAGAGAAATTTCTCAGTGGCTGCTCCCACCCTCTAGAACTCTCTTCCATGGGAGGACCAAGCTGGCGCCCTTACCACTTACCTTTCTCCAGCAGGCAAAGATATTTTTGTTTAAGCGGGCTGTTAGTGTGGGGGGGGAAAGGTTCTTATTGGGATTTTTTATACTTTTGTATGGCTTTCAAATAATTTTACATTGCTTTATTTTAATTGTGTTTTAAATTTTTTTGTTCTGTTTTTTAATTGACTTTTTCTGGAAGCTACTTTGGGTCCCACTCTGGGAACAAGACAGCCTATTTGATAGATAGATAGATAGATAGATAGATAGATAGATAGATAGATACCGGTAGATAGATAGATAGATACCCGTAGATAGATGGATAGATCAATCCCAGGCTAAAATGTTATTTCCCACCTTTTTTTTTTTTTAAAGAAATAGATAAAAAGAGGGTGGAATTGGTCCCAGAGGAGACCAATACACCCCCCTCAACAATTGCATCCTTTCAGTACCCTAAGCAGAATGTAATAATTAGTTGGTTTTTGGGCTTCTACGAATATTGCCATCTAGTTCTCTGATTTAAGAAAAACTACATCTCAGAGGGAATTGCCTGCAAAAACAAGGACATATGGAAAAGTACTGTGCAAAGAAGTGTATATTAGAGAGAAGTGCTTGCCAAAATGCAAGTTAGTGGAAATTATGCACAAAAAAGTGTACAACTTTGAAAAAAATCATATGACAATGTCTTCAGTCTTTTTGTGTGAATTTACAAAAACTACAAACAGAGGAAAACGGTGTGGAAAGACCTCTGATTCAAAAAGAATGCAAACAATTTAGAAAGGAGATAAACAGATTTGCCCCTATTTATGAAGTTGCGAAGTTGACCCCACCTCCACATTGTACTGAGGACCACAGCCCACTAAATGATGTTATTATTTCCCCGCTGATACATAAATCAGGAAAATGATTCATGGATCAGTTGTTTCCCAGAAAGTGACATTATGATTGAAATGTTACCTAAAGTATATTTCATAGTGAATTCAGAGGCAACAATAACATGGAGAGAATAGGGGTCGGTTTCTGCACGACAAAAGAAGCAGCTCAACATGTTTCAGCAAAATTTTTATCGAAAATTAACAATATGCACATGTGAAATGAAACAACCAAGTTAAATAAGTCTTCCACTTGTAAACAAAAATATTTTTGACTCTTTTAGAGGTCACTTGAGGGTTTCTTCCAAAATGTAGGCAGGGATGATTTCTTTCAGTACCCTTCAGTTTTTGATTGATTTTCATTTTGGTGACTATTTTTTTAAAGATAGTGTGGTGCAGCTGGACAGACAAGCTTATCTGCTTTCCCCTTTGTCCCATATTCACACATGCTAAGTAAGAGATTCTGGAGGCAGCTGCTGTGTACATGCCTCTTGGAAACAAGCACGCATAGCAGCTACAGTAGTTCGACTAAAGTAGAAGCTCTTTGTTTCCCAGCTCAAGTTTTATTACATTGTTTATTGCACATATACCGCTTCAGCTCAACATCAGAAGTTTGTGTTTCTCCATCCCCCCTTCAACATCTACCCTAATGTTGAAGTTGCTAAAACACCTTCCAGGTGGGCCAAGGATAGACAATTACGGAACGATAGGAGACCACATTAATGCCTTCCCAGGAGACCTTGGAAGGGCACCTTTCACACTGAATCTACTCCTGCAAATAAAAAATAAAAATAAAAATAAAAGTAATATGAAATGAAAATCACACCATATTTTTAGTCCTTCCTGGACCCCTTTAGGCCTAGTAGAGGCCATTTTTAACAGGTTAAAAACAACTCTTTCTTTGAACAATGCTTCCTGTTCACTCCTTGTTTCAGAAGGGGCCTCTCCTCAACATAAATTGTCCCTGGGGCCCCCAAAATGTGGTAGAAATATCCTTACATCCCTTGGAGACCAATAGGGGACCATTTGGGTCATTTTTGAAAGTTTTTGACCCCTCAGGGGACCTTGGGGACTCCAAATATCATAGAAATGTCCTCCATAGCCCCTAGCGGTCCCTTTGGTGCAATTTTGCAAAAAAAAAACAAAAAAAAAAACTTCTGGAGCTACAAAAATGGCCTCATGGGCTACAGAGGCTCCTTTATCAGAGACTTTGGCCCTTTCCACAGCTTACCTTATTCTGGAGACATCTGGTGCAGGTCCCAGCATTCAAACAGGAGTGCTCTCCTCCACACCAGCTGCCTGGACAAATGGAGGAAGTACGATGGCACCGCCTCTTCCTTTCACAGTGCAGCTGGGTACTGTCCCAGGTTGCACTGGGGCAGCAAGTGCATCCATTGCACTTCCAGGACCTTTGCACACCAGGTAAGTGCGAGCGGGCAGCAGGAGGGCTGCATGATTGCCAGTCATTGACAGGGAAAACCTGTTGATGATTTGCGGTGCAATCACGCTGCCTGGGGACAGGAGAAGGATGGGACCTGGATGATGTCATGCAGAACTGTTGTCCGGGCCCCATCCTTCTCTCATCCCCAGTGTGGGGTGACAACATCCTGTGGAAAGGGCCTTTGTTAACTGATGTTTGCCTATACAAGCATTTCAATAAGACCAGTGTAACTGATCAGGAGCAAATCTCTGATGGAGAAATAGATTATTTACAGTGCAACCCAGTCTATCAAAAGTAACTCATATTGAATCCAGCGATGCTTGCTTCCAGCTAAATGCATATAGGATAGTAGCTTCTAGTGCTTTTACCATGTGACATTTAAGAATGATGTGACTTTGTCGGGTGCAATTCATAACTACAGAAAATACACTTGCCATGTTTCTTTTCAAGCCTTCCATGCCTTTGTAACAATCAGATATAATTAAGTAGATGATATTTCTCAGCTACATTCTCTCTACACTTTCTGCTTAATTTTCACAAGTCAGGCTTCTCTTAAAGGCTGAGGAGCAGCAGGGGCAGAAAAAGGTGGCAACTCTAATGACACCAGTGGGAAGTGTTAACTAGGCTGGACTATGATGTGGCAGCAGAAGGAGACAGTTCCACAACTTTGTTTTTCTGTGTTCTACTCCTTGGCCTTATGTCTCTCTCTTATGGAGGAAAGCCCAGAACTTTCACCTATGCCAGCTCTTTTGCATTTATTTTCCTGAGAAAGGAATTTCAGAAACTCTAAATTAGTTTGTCTGATTACTCTGAATGGGGTATGATAGTTTGAGAAGCTTGAAGCAAGAAGAAGGGGAAGAAGGGGAGGGGAATCTTAATACTCCTGATACAAAAGTCAAATAAAACGGGAAAAAGAAGAGCAGAAGCAGCAAGAACTGCAGATGGTTAACATTTCCCTTTGCCTCCTCCCCACTCCCTCCCTGGAAGTATTGTTTTTATTCTGCTGTTAAATCTTCCCAGACTTTAGGTCTTGTTTGATCTGAAGAAGAAAAGGTTGCCACCACTGCTTTGGTGAGAGAGCTGCTGAAACATTGGTAGGATTAAGTAGCAAAGTGTCCCATTTTTAATCCTTAAGAAGAGAGGGAGAGAATTTGCAAGACATTTGGAAGGTTACTTTTGTGTTGCCAGCTAGCTTTATTTGAAATATGTCTCTTTTATTTTGTAAATGATGTTCCCACCCAGATGCCTGACACTGTCAGTTTGCAAGATTTGGCTTGGCATGAATCGCGTGGCTAGATCACACACTGTCAGTTGTACTGAAAGAGCCCCAAAAATGCCATTTAGGAATATTAATCATTTCAGCTGTTCCCAGAGGATCATGTTGTGTAAATATACACAGGCTGTGATCTGTGCTGGGAGCCTCCAGCAGAGAGGCTGTCTCCTTCCCCCCTCCTCCTGCCACCACCACCGTGCTCTTTACAGTTCCGAGGCTTTGTGTTACAGAGTGTGTATCATATGTGATGTTTTTGCAATGCCCTTACTAGAAAAGAGAGGCATAGGCATGCCACTTAGGACAACACAGGACTTGTCATCTGGAATCAAAGTTCAGCTGGCCACATTTGGGCAATAGTTTTACTAGGACTAGCTAAATGCCAAAAAGTTACTTTTTTTAGACTAGAGCTCCTAGTATCCCCTAGTCAGTTTGGCCACTAGTGTTAGGAAAATGTGAAAGATTCTGAGTTCACCAGAGTCAGTGTGGGGATTTAGGTCATTTCTGCATGATGACGCCCTTCCGCATTATCTCACTGCAGTCCTGGGTCCAGAAGGGAGCGCATCAGCAACGCTCCCGTCTGCACCCACTTGGTCCATGCGGAAGAGAACACAATGGTACCACGTTTTCTTTCCACAGCGCAGCTGGGCTTTTTCCATTGCTGTGCTATGGAAGGAAGCATCACCAATGAGCTTCCACAGCTGTACATGGCCAGAAGTAATGGGAGTACCGCGCGATATGAGACGCAAAATGGATTTTTTCCGTTTTGCAAAAACTGCACAAGCACAACACTCCATGACAAGATGGCAGCGGGACAGCGACGACATCATGCGGAAGCACGACCTGCCAACCACTGCCATCCTGTGGCAGAAATGAGACAATGACATCACATGGAAAGGACCTTAGACTACAAAATTGGAGACAAGGGATCAAATCTCTGTTCTGCCATGGGAACCCACTGGGCAACCTTAGGCAGTGACACTCTGGGCCTTTCCACACTACACTGCTATAGTGTATTATTCCACTTTCAACATCCTGTGGAATTTGTTTACTGAGGCCAAGGAGTTCTCTGGCTGAGAATTCTAAAGGCCCCTCCCTAAACTGCAAACCTCAGGATTCCATAGGATGTTGAAAATGGAATAGTAGCACTATAACAGTGTAGTGTGGAAAGGCTCTCTGTCAGCCTCAGAAGAAAGTACTGGCAAAGTCCCTCTGAACAAATTCTGTCAACAAAACCACATGGTAGGTTTGCCTAAGGGTCACTATAATTTGGAAACAACTTGAGGTCACATAGCAACAATGACTGATTGTGGATTTGAGAGGGAAGAGTTTCCTTCTTCATGGACTAGCATGACTGTGTTTGTGTGTCTTCAAAACATTTCTGACTTATGGTGACCCTAAGGAAAATCTATCACAAGGTTTTCTGGGGGTTGAGAGTGTGTGACATGCTCAGTGTTAGACAGTGGGTTTCCATGGCTGACCAGGGAATTGAACTCTGATCTTCAGGGTCCTAGTCCAATGCTCAAATCACTATACTACACTGGATTTCATCAGCATGGCTTCGTTTGCTTTGATATTTAGTTATTCAGACTCTCATTTTGATCCTCAGTTGCTTTTGGTGTCATGAATTGATACTCCTGTAACACTGCTGAAACATAAATGCTGTTGTATCACATGGGTATTATTATTGGTGTGCTCTGATTATAAACTAGGATAGGGCAAGTGCTATCCATGGCTGCAAGTGGCTTCTTCCATGTCTCCAAAGAAAGCTGGATGTCTCATTCTCTCTTTGTCTCTATCTCTTTTTTTTAAAAAAAGGCTAAAAAATTACCGATCCCCACCCTTTATAAACAGACTCAACATGCTACAAAGATATAGTGTTTTAACTCTTCCGAGTCTCAACTATCCACAAATCCCCTTAAGCAGAGTCTCCCAAAACCAGCTGTGATGTTGTGTTTCCTTCCCATTGCTCTAAGAGCAGCTATGAATTCTGTGGAGGTGGGGATTTAGGAATATTTGGTATCTACAAATTCGATTATTTGTGAGGCACGTGTTCGCCTCCCCCACCATTTTCCTCTCCCCATTCCATTGCATTCCTCACCCCAGGCTTCTGAGGCGTTTGTTTAAAATGGATTTTTTTTTCCTTTTGGGTGATCAAAGCCCCCTCTACTGCTGGAAGTGTGTACTCCTGCCACATTGGTTGCACATTCTGCTGTGTAACAGCTGCTGATTGGTCAGGTGTTCTCTTTCTTTGCTTTGTTTCCTACCCCTCCTTTCTCAAGATGGTGACTGGAAGTAGCTAGAACACCAGAACTCAGTGCTCTGCTCTTTTCTGCCTGAGGGTAAAGTACTGGTAAGCCCTTTACCTTTGTTGGCTGTTGGCTCAGCATTCCCAGGAGGAAGAAAAATAAGTGGGGGGGGGGTTGGGGTGGAGTTATTTGTGTTTTTTCTACTTTTGTGAAGGTGCTGCACCCTGAACACTTGAGTATGTGGGGGGTCACTGTATATCAAGCGCAGTGCAACATAGCCAGTGCAATATGAGCTTGTGGTAGTAAACAGGAGAAAAATACTTGAGATCCTCTTGTAAAGTAAAAAAGAGAGAGAAAAACTTACATTTATTGTTGAGGAAATCCATCTTGGAATAGGGAAGATGATAGGTAAAAGAAGATTACCTAAATTTCAGTAGAAGACCCCCTACAAGCTGGGTCTTATGAGTGGATGTATGCCATCCTAAGACAAAAGCCTCATGGATGCTTCTTCCCAGACAAATGGACACAAAGGCCTAACTAACTTTTGGAAGAAGGGGGAAGCAACCTCTGCAGGCAGGCAGGCAGGCAGGAAACAAAAAGGCTTGAGTACCTAGATCAAAGAAAGAAATAGAGAGGTGAAACAAAAGGGTAGGTATGCTTTCTAGAATTCCCTCTTACTAATCACTCTATACAAGTGTTGATGCTCTTTACTTTTAAGAGGGGTTGGGGAAAGGCCTCTGTCCCTTCTGCAGTTAGTTACGGCTGTTCTAAACACTTCTGCACAGCAAATTAAAGTAGGTGGAACCATTATTCAATTCTTTCACTCATTTCTCAGCTTAGAATGTTGCAGATAGCATTAAATCAACAGGACAGGACACTCTTGATTTACTAACTAAATGATGCTTATCCATTAGTGTGATACGCAGCTGTGTCCAATATGCATCCCTGGGAATGGCAACAACATACATAGCTGGGACTGTGAAGAATTTCTAGATAGCCTTGTGAAACTTTTGTGCCTGGGTGCTTACACTATTGCATACAGATTGACTCACTTGCTTAAATTATCCAATGTTTTTGCATGCCCAAGCACCTTCATGCGCTTCTTTATTCTTTGCTTCATGTATACTGCAACAATCTGGACTGCATTGCTTTGGTCATCTAGTTATTTAAGATGGCCTTTTGATTAATCCAGCTGTATATCAATGAAACAATTTAAGGATCACAGTAAAATTGTATACATGTTTACTCAGAAGTAAGTCAACCACATTAAATGATTGTTACTCTTCAGTAAGTAAGTAAGTTTTTCAAACCTGAACAAGAGAAGAACTGCCCAAATTCTTTGTTGTTTTCCAACAAATGAATACACAGATATATACAATTCCCTGTCTGTTTTCCATTTGGTTCCTCTTAGTGAAGAAAGTCTTAGCGGTCAGTCATTTTGTCTTTGGTGCAAAAAGACAAAGTAGTGAGGTTCTTTAGCTTTCTTCCCAGGGTCATTTGCCATATGACTTTCCTTAAGCCATTGAAAGGCACACTCAGATGGTTGAAGAGCCCTCGCACCACTATTTTGGGTAACCACTTTTGACATTCTGGGAAGTAGAAGTCAGTTCTGGGGGATAATTTGGGGGATACTTTTCTGTTGTTTCAGCATGTGTGTGAAGTTGGAGTGCATTTTGGCTGAAAATGGGATTTTTGGATGAAAATATTTTCAGGTGTGTAGATGATGGACTGGGGTGTGTGTGTGCAAGGCAATGTTCCCAAAGGAGTCACCCATTATCTTCAGCAAATTCTATCACTGAACAACACCTCACATTAACTGGTAGTGGGAGGGAGGGACAGATTACGGTCACATAGCATGAGTCCTCTGAGATCCAACATGAATTAGAAAAGGATACATTTTGGGTTGGATAAACAATCTACTTTAGATAGAAGGGGTGTGTGTGTGTGTGTGTGTGTGTGTGTGCGCGCGCGCGCGCACACACACACATGCATGCATGTGTGCGTACATGAGTGTCTACCTGCCTGCCTGTGCTCAAGATGCCTGTTGACTTATTGCAACCCCCTGAATTTCAGAATTTTCTGAAATATAGCCTGCACTGGCAATATTTGAACATTGGGTAGAGGCAGAGGCAGACAGAAGGTACTTCTCCTCAGTGTTCAGACATCTTGCTACCTGTCCGACATAGCTCAGCCAGTGCTACTGGGTCCCTAACCCTCTGCGTAACATTTCCCAAACCCTAGAAGAAGTACTTTGTGGCCTGCAAGACTTAGAATTTCACAGCTGCCAGATTCTAGAACTTGTAGTCCAAACATGTAACTGTCCCCAAGCTCTGGTGTTTTTAGGACATTGGCAGGGTTGCTGTGGGGAGGAGAGAAGTAGAATAGTCCTCTTTCATCAGCTAAAATTTATAGTCAATCTTCTGGATTTCCCCCCCGCTTTTCATAGAAAACTGTGTGTTTATCTGTGCATGTGGAGAGAGAGAGAGAGAGAGAGAGAGAGATGATGAGCTTCCACATACTCATTAAAAGGCAAACTTGGACTGAAAGAAGATCCTTTCAAGCTCAAGTCAAGGTACCCTCAGGACAGCCTTTTGTGGGACAAAGTAAAAATGGCTGGAGGTATATTATTCTGTTCAAGGTTTATTTTAAAAATGGGAAATTTGGAAAAATGCCGTGTCTGAATTTATATTCCCTTTGTGATCCATCAAGCAGGATTCATCTCTTATTCAAATGACTAGTCAATATGTTGGTTGGATCAAATGCCATTAATAAGATGCTAAAAATGCTTCTGAGGAACAAGGGGATTTCTTTAACAAGTCATAAAGTGCTTTTTAATCCATTTCTGACTTGTTAAATTCTTACAGATTGTTCCATCATGAGGCAGTTTCAATGACACTCAGTGTGAGGGGAAGAAAAAGAGAAGGGCCTGGGTTTAAACCAAGGACAGTCTGCAGATAACATTGTTTCTCTTTCAGACTCCTAAACTTTTGGTCAAACCATTTCAGGTGGGATGGCTTTATGCCTAATTTGACCTGGCCCCAGTACAAGCAAAATACTTTCCCTTTAAAGCTATGCAGAGCTGCTTGAGGGATGTTGTGCAACAGTATGCTCACTTAATGACTGTGCTGATCTTCCCAACACAGGATACTGAAAATCCCATGGAAATTCACAGGAATTACTTGCACTCTGTCCTCCAAATCTGTCTTGTAATAATGTCAATTGTTGTAATTCAGTGTGTTCAGAAGATATGAAGGAGGCCTTCACAATGCTCAACAGTAAGTTCTATGTAACATCTGGAGGTAAAACTGCTAGCAATTCTTCTATCTATAGAAGGAAGCAGCAGCAGAATGACCAGTTATTTGCTATTTTAGGCATGGCAAATATGTAGATGCTCCATATTCAGAACAGCAGCAGGACCCAGTGTCTTCTAAATCAGTGGGGTGGTCAATCTCTTCTGGGTTTTAGTTCGAGCTTCAAAGGAGTTATCCAAGGTGTTCAACCCTGTTCTTGAAAACAGTTCCACATACTGGATAGATCCTTTAAACTTCAGGCTAAAACCCAACATGGATTCACCACCCCACTAAGGGGAATTCTGTCAGTGACCACTGTATCTCTAAATCTACAGCAGTCAGGACATACTTAGCTAGAAGGCTGAACCCTGTTGGTAGCAAAAACCATCCTCACCACCATCACCACCACCACCACCATGATGTTATGGGCCTTTTTTTGGTATTAATATGCCTTTTAATTAAAGCCATTAGTTTTACAATCCTTGAAGACATGCATGCAACCATTACCTATATTTTATCAATAAATAAAACTATGTCCTACTGATAGAAGATCCATTGTATGCTTGAACAAACTCATTCTATTCATAGGAAATTATGTGTTTTGTTTTAATGAGCTTGAACTAGAGAATTATGGTTGCTATTACCTATCATGATCAGCATTCTGCTCAAATGGCAGTGGGAGTCCTGGGCCCGACAGACAGACCAGTAAATATGAATCCCAGCTACCAAATGCATGAAAGATTATCTTAGCAAAGCTATTGACTTCACTCAAGCCTCATAGTCAAAGTGGTTTAATTCCAAACAAACAAGAACAAAATTGGAGGCCATGTTTAGAATCATATGTTCTGTGACACACATTGATGCTGATGTTGTGGGACTTTAAGATGCAAAATGGTAAACAAAGGGAGGTTGGACTGGATGGACTCTGTGGTCTCTTCCAACTGTATTATTCTGGTCTGTGAAAGGGAACACAATATGCCAGATGGACATGGAATTGAGAAAAATGAAAGTATGGATGACAGAAGTGGCAAACCATGGGGATAGCAGAATCAAAGACAAAGAGTAGGAAGATATTATAGGATATTGAGACCTACAGAATGAGAGTCACCACCTCTGGGAGAAGAAACAAAAGTGGTTCTAAGAATATTAAATACTCTTGGAGAAATTCCAAACAGACTGACAAAATACCTGAGTGATATTGCTATAGATCAGTGGTTCTCAACCTGTGGGTCCCCAGATGTTTTTGGGCTTCAGCTCCCAGAAGCCCTGAGCATTGACCATAGTGGCTGGGGCTTCTGGGAGCTGAAGTCCAAAAACATCTGGGGACCCACAGGTTGAGAACCACTGCTATAGATGCAGTCACAATAGCACAACTGCAAAATATGAGACTCTTTGGAACATGCAACATTTTTCAACAATACTACCTCAGTAATACTACATTGATAGACTCAAAATCACTGGTGACCCAAAGCACTAGTCTGTAACACTTGGTAGACTCTGAAGGAAATGTTCTTAATAAACAGGTTGGGAAAAATATAGGGATGGGATGAATCCAGAATTTTCCAAATCTGAATCTGGATCCGAATCCCTGGAAGGTTCTCGGAATCCATGAATCTTGAATCTTTCGAATCTTTTTTTTAAAAAGGGTTTAAAAGGCAAGGGAAAGAAGGATAATCTTGGGCAAGATACACTCTCTCAGCCTTAGCAAAAGCCTAGGCAAAGGCAAACCTCCCTCTGAAGAAATCTGTCCAGGACAATTGTCATAGTTTTGACTCAAGATCTCCTGAGATTGAAAATGACATGAAGGCCCTTTCTACACAGGCAGGAAAATGTGGATTAATCCCACATTTTCTTGCCTGTGTAAACAGGACCACTATAGTACAGAGATAATCCAGATCTAAACCGGATCTTCTTTGCATAGCTCCTTATGTCATCTTGGGGTTTGTAGTTTGATGGTGCACCAGCACACTTTGGCAGAGAAGGCTGTGACATTTTGTAAAACTGCAAACCCCAGAATTGTGTCCAAAAGAGCTTTGGAAGGGAGCCATCCAGAGGAATCTTTTTCAGCTGTCCTTGAAATCTCAAGACTGTACCTTCCAGTCAAGTGCTGAACTTAAATATTAAATGTTCAGTTTAAATATCTTAGAATACAACTCCAGATGTAATTTCTGAAATGGTTAGCAAAGGCCATTATTACTCCAAGGGAAAAACTCACCTACTTGCCATCTCTCTTTATGTGTTTAGTCGCCCAGGTTTTCAGACATCCCAGTCTCCAACAACTATTTGATTGGTGGATTCGAAATATTCGGTTTGCCTATTTTGGCGCAGGGATTCAGATTTGCAAATCTCAAATCCTTGCACAGGATTCAAGGATTTGAGGATTCAAGGATTTGGTTGGCCCATTCCTAGAAAAAAAATTAAAAGCCCATTTTAAAAACCAATGTCTGGATAGCACATTATACTTGAGGTCACTCAAGAAGGATGGAGACATCCTGATTTTCCTTCTGTTCCAAAGTTAGGGTACTGTTAACAGGACATCCTCCAACTGTCCCAGTTTGGCAAGGAAAGTCCTAATTAATCCTCTATCATCCTACTTTTTCAGCTATTTTTAAAACATTCTGGTTTCTCTGTCCTGCTCCAACCTTCTCCCTTTTCTTTGGCTTACATTGATAGCTGCAAATAGATTTTAAAATGCAAAAGTATTTTGCACTCAATTAACTCAGCATGAGGGAAAGGCCCTTCCCTGTCCACTCAGGCAAAAGCAAACTGGTACAGCCTCTCCTAACCTGTGTGTTCTTCATTAATAACGTATTCCATCTTGACTATTCTCTGAAGTTGCTTGGTCACATGTATCCCAGTTTTCATCTGTGAAATGTTGGAAAGTGTAATACAAAAACTCCTGATCTCATCTATTCAGCACTGTGGCCTCTTGGGTTGGTGAAAGATGCAACAGAGCTTCTGCAGAAGAATCAAAACCTGGGAAGATTCATGTAAGAAGAGACAATTGTAACAGGAAGATTTAAGGCTAGATTAATGTTGACTTCCACCAACAAGTCGCCTCTTAATGGTCTTTGTGACTATTCTTTCTGGGACAAGTACGTTTCCAGTTAGTAGAAACAGAAACCCACTCACCCACCCACCTGTCTGCACATAAAAGACACCACTTTGGGTTTTTTTTAAAATCAGCTTTGAAACCCAGGGTAGGACTTTGAGTCTCTCTGTGAAGATCTTTCCAGCACTAGGAATACCTCCCTACTTTTCCCCTCTCATATTCCCACCCAAAGCCTTGATATTGTTTCCCTGGAAGAAAACAAAGGAAGCTGTACATGGGATGGTGAGGATTTTGCCCGCTTGGGTACTCATAATACAGACATGTATGCCAAGAGAATGCTTAACTAAACATCTAGACTTGAAAAGAGTGTTTAAACTAGAGATTGCTCAGTATTGTTTATCTGAATTCCTTCAACTATTTTTTTCAATGTGGTGGGTCATTGACTTGAGATTGAGAATCAACTGGAAGTGTAGTCATGCTCTTTATGCAGGAAAGTTTGGTTGGGCATTGTGTAGAAATTCCTTTTGACATTTTTATCTGAGCCCTATAAAGTTATCTTTGGAACTGAGACAACAGCAGCACAGGTAAACTTCCTCCATTTAAGAAAAGAGATCTGGGATTTAGTTCATGGGAACCGAGCCTAAGCAGATGTGAAAAGTTCAAATAAAGGAAGGCCAGATTAAATGCACTTTTGTGGTTCAAAAATCAAAACAGATGTTATTATCCAACCACAAAAAAATCTACACACATTTTAAGTACCGTTAGGTGACTGAACATCTAACATTCTTAGGTCCTATAATAATGAAGTCCTTTAAAAAAGATATAGCAGCTGAAGAAAACAGATTTTGAATCATAACAAAGACTTCCTCACTATTACAGCATCAGTTGGGAGTGTGTTTATATGTGGGCCTGTATATGTCAGAGCTTGGGAAAATTACTATTTTGGACCATAGTACCCAAATTCTCTCTGTCATTGACCATGCTAGCAAAAGAATTCTATGAGTTGTAGTTCAAAAAAATATATCTTAGCCAAAGTCTTTTGTACGTGAGTTTTCTGGACAACAGACAGTGATCTGTGAACTTGTGTGTATGGGATATCCTGGAAGATGAAGAAGTAGATTTTGTATATTATTTATAACAAGATATGTGAAAAGACAGAAAACACTACATGCTTCTTATCTCCACCCCTCAAGTGATTTTCAGTTGAAGGACTTAAGTGAGTCTATACAAAAGGGAAAAAAAAGAAAAGAATAAAATAAAAGCTGCTTTTTCTTCCAGAATGAAATGGATGCATATTCAGAGATGCATATAACAGAGAGGAAATAGTAGAGCATCTGAAATTTATTTGATCTGTTTTTAAGGAGCCCCCTTAACTCCTTGTTTGCCTAGATTAGAGCTGAAAGTTTTACTGCTACAGAAAAATTCTGAAGCCTGAAGGCATTCCATGTATGCTATTTGGGTAGGAAATGTTTTCAAGACTTTTTTTTTGTCCTTAAGAACACTGCGAATGCACATCATAGTTTGAGTTTATGTAGAATGAGATCTGCAACCAACTAGCAATATATCCAGAGTTCCCATTTTTTCCCTTTTTCTTATGTCTTTATCAGCAGCTGGAATGGCAAAAAAGCATTGACTCCTTGGCCCTTTCTGCATGAAGAAATTAAAACGGACCAAGGTGTCCTGGCACTGAGGTCGTCCACACCTTGTATCGGACTAGGTCCAGACTACTTACCTTAGTTCCACATCTTAGTCCAATCCAAAACGCCCCGCAATGGTCCTCCAGTGCGCTAAGTGAAGACCGGAAAAATCTGGTCTTTCAATCTTCTGGAGCGCGCCATTGCGTTCCTGCTGACTTGTGCAGATGTGCAGGCTTGCACCAATGCGAGCCTGCGATCAGCAGAGGGCAGGTTGTGGGCGTGGCCAGCGTTGGCGGTTGGTCCGGACTCACAAAGAAACAGGAAGCCGCCATTTTCAGCCGGAGCAGTGCGGATCTAAAGACCTTGCACTGCTCTGATTTGCCCTGGACTAATGGAGGAGCCCTGCAGAAGGGCTCAAGGGAAAGTCCGCGTTACATCGGACCCAGAAGACCCGGTAAGTAACGGCATGGAGTGATTCACTCGCCTTGTGCAGAAAGAGCCTACATCATACTTTAAAAAAAAAAAAATTCAGTCACAGAATCACTGATATTAAAGAAAGGAGGCATTCCCATTTGACATCCCACTTTCAGTCAGACTTCTAAACTATTGAATCTCTTGAATCTGTTCAATAATGATACAACTACACCAGAACATGTGCAGAGTGCCTTTCCTTAGCAGCCTAATTATGCTCATGAGCTAGGTGGCATTGCCTCCATAGAAATGGAACCATGAATCACAGAAGCATAGAGTTGGAAAGGAATGCAAGGGCCATCCAGTCCAACTTCTTGCCAGTGTAGCAACCCACCACTAATGCTAGCCATGAGTGAGGGCTATCTTACCACTGTTTAATCATCTCCAACGAGGTATTCAAGGTAGATAGGATTTCTTTTAGGAGGTAAATATATTCAAATGTCTTTAAAAAAGAAAAAGAAATAAATTCAATTGTAGTAGCACTTTATGGTGCACTCCTAACAGAGTGCAGGCGGAGACAACAAAAAATTTACATAAAAATACGAGTAAGGAAAATCCCACTCAGACAGTTCAAGGAAACAATGGACATGATAAGGCAGAAGGGAAAAGCTAGAATCATTGCCCAGTCTGACATTAGGGATATTCCCACTTTCCTCCTTCAGGGAATTGAGTCATTACAACAGGTGTGACTAGGTTCTGATATCAGTTCATAAATACCTATTGCTACATGGCAAATATTTGTTCAATTCTGTCATAGGCTGAATCTTAGATTAACATCAGAAAATATATAATCATTGCCCAATAAATTGGATATTAGGGTTTACGACAAAATGTTTTGAGACATTCAGGGAATTTTCTCCCTGCTTTCAAACTATTTGTAATACCTCTCTCTCTCTCTCTCTCTCTCTCCCCCA
The DNA here is from genome assembly GCA_948472985.1 of Iguana delicatissima. NCBI lineage: Eukaryota > Metazoa > Chordata > Lepidosauria > Squamata > Iguanidae > Iguana > Iguana delicatissima. The sequence continues at coordinate 118,192 of CAOKZL010000413.1, read as the reverse complement.
CACACTCTGTCTCTGGTAAACAGTGAGTATGTGTGCATGCTTGGGCTCAGAGTTTGGACAACAAATTCCATAATCCCCAGCCAGAATGCTATTAGGGAGTCATTGCTGGGGGAAAAAAATAATGTTTCCCAGCTCTGCTTGCAATAAACATCTCACATGACACATCATTTGAGTTTTGCTTTCTTCCACATTCCTTAAAATCTCAAGTTACTTCTGACTCATTGTTGGAAAAAAAAACCCTAGTGAATTTTGGTACTTACTTATCAACAATGAACCAAAGAAAACTCTCATCAATCTATCTGTGCCAAGTTCAATAGATACAACTATTCTCAATATGGAGAAGACCAAGTTGCACATATCTGCACTGCAGATGTAAAAGACAAGGAATGTGCCACAAAAAAAAGAGGGGCGCAACCCTACCTCACCACTACACCGTTGAATCTACAGGGATGCAGGCCAGACTTGTAAGTTCTCAAATCCCTCTGCTTAGACAGCTATTCTGTCAGTTTTGCTTTCTCTCACTTCCTTCATTTTAAAATCTCACGTTCTTCCTCTCTCATCTGTGAAGAATTTTGTCAGTTGTTATCAAAATGAGATCTCAATGAAATTGGGGCCCTTCAACACTCTACTGACTGTACAAGACCCGATGGACATATCAATGGATGCCTGAGCTGAACTCTTCGGCCACCAAGTGCCAAAATTCCTCAAAGGAGGTCCTGGCTGAACTCTTGATTTCTAAACTGCATTTACATTTGTTATGTAAATATGCCTCAAGTTAAGCTTAAGAGAATTTAAGGGGAAGAGGTTGTCCCCATTGTTTTTTGTTTTTGTTTTGATTTGCCGATTAAAGCAACAACTCAAACTCGCCTTCGGGTTGCTTGAAAAACAACTTATACACAACTTGGTTATATAAGTCAAGGATGGTACTATCCATGATGTTGGACTGCAACCGCAATCATCCTTCACTATGTATGCTGGAAAGGGCCAAGAAGACTTTCAGTGTAGCACTTGAAGGGTGCCAATTGTCTTCACTCAGCATTCCACTTCCACAAACTGAGGGTTGCATCAAAGAACATATTAATTTCCTAATATTATTCATTGTGCTTGTGCACGTTCTACAGACATACACACAGGCACCAGAATCAAGTTTTAATAGATTTCCTGCAAGACGAACCACAAGGGGAAAAAAAAATACCGAAGCAAACTAGTGTCTGATCTGTACTTTAATGACTAGCTGACTATAATGAAGAGCAATAATTGATTCCATAGGGAAAATATTTTTGAAATGATTAAGTAGACTTGTAAATCTTGAGGATATTCAAAAGGCCATCTGGTCCAACCCCCTTCCAGTGTAGGAATTCACAACTAAAGCACCCCTGACAGGTGGCCAAATCTATTTCTGAACGAAGAAGGGCCACCATCTTCTGAGCCAATCTATTCCATGGCAAAACAGCTCTAACTACTGGAATGTTCTTTCTCATATTTAATCAGAATCTCCTTTCTTGTAATTTGAAGCAACTCTTTCACATCCTACCCTATCTCTTGGGTTCCAGGCAGGTTTTTACATCTGTATCAGTACAGATCTTTTCAAGAGCTGAGCTAAATGATCAATAAAATCCTACATATATGATTGTTGCTGAATTATATCAAAAGTACAACTGAAGACACAGACAGCATGGGAGAGAATGGCCTTCCTACTTCTAGCTAATTTGCTGTGGCCAAAACATTGTGTACAACATTTGGCACTCAGCCTGGGGAAAGTTTCGTTTATTTACTTATTTATTTATTTACTTATTTATTTACTTTGGACCACAACTCCCAGAAACCTCCAGAGCAATTTATTCTGAGGATTATAATCCAAACGAATACATTTTATCTAGGTCTGAATTGTCCCTAATGAAAGCATCCAAAACAAAAGCAAGAGTCTTGGACGTGATAAATCTTATACTCTATTATGGCCACAAACATGTTCCTCAATGCTCACAGTATTCTGTGAATATTAGTTTATTTATTTCTCTCTTTTCTTTGTCAGTGGCTGTGTGCATGGTATCCCGTAAGATATAGTCCATTGTGGTTTACTTCTTTCCAGTCCTTGTCCCTTAGCCTCCTGTGTAACAGTTGTAGTCATAGGCCCTTTCCTCAAGGGAGGGGGCGAAACGGGGCCGCGCACGCAGGGGCAGAGCTTACCCGCGAGCGGGTTGCTCCGTCCCTGCGGAGAGCGTGGATCCGCCGTTCTAAACGCCGCCGAATTTCGGTGGCGCTCGGCGGCGTTCGGTGGTGCTCAGCGGCGCCCAAAATGGCGGCTGGCGGCTTCCGGCGGTGCTCCGCCAAACAGGACAGCGCGCCAGCCGGAAGCCCGCCCCCGGGCAGATCTGCAGGGACACGCTACCGCGTCTCTGCAGTTCTTCACCGGGGGCTGCCACAGGGCAGCGCGGATGAGTTTTATAAAAACCACTTGCAAAGGTGGTTTTTATAAAACTCACAGTGCCACTCCCGCGGCTGCGCTAGAGCAGTTTGAGGTCTAGAACCTCACTTTTTTAAACTGCTCTAGCACACCCCCCCAGTGAAGAAGACCTCCAAGAGAGGTTGCCCTAGCGTGGGCAATATGCCCGTGTGGAAATGGCCATAGTATCCTCCTTTTCCCTTCAGGGCCTTAAACTGTGCAAAATATATAGAAAACACAGCATCCAGCATATAACATAGCTTGTTCTCTCCTGAACCAGCTTTATTCTGTTCTGCAATGTGGTTCTTTTGCAGAGTTAAACATTGATAAAATTTGTTTCTAAGGCACAAATGCTTTTCAGCTTCTAATTATTTCAGATCTTAATAATTGTAATGTATGTTTCTCCCCTGATTTTCTTTTTTATCAGCTTATAAGACTTTGATGTACTTTCAAGAAGACATTTTCTTCTTGCATTATGGTAGCCATCATTACGATTTTGTCCTCACCACTGACTAACATTATGAATTCAGGGTTTACATTCATGAAAGTTATTTTAAAGACTCTCAATAATTTGTTCCTTCCTTATCTTCTCCTTTCGATTTCTCATCTAGCCTGGGTTCATCTGATTATCTTTTTTCTAGTTGAAAGACTAAAAAGATCTACCATTATATCAAACACACCCATACTTTTTCTCTTTCCTTCTTCTGCCTGAATGTTCTTCACAAACGTTTCATGAAAGTTTTCCTGGTCACACTGCCTCTTTCATCTTTTAAAATAAATAACTAAATATGTTTTTCCTAAACATTTTCTTTCCCTTTTTGCTCTTTTTCCATTGTGTTTTAAAATTAAACATATTTTGCAACTCTATCCACACTGACTTGCCAGTTTCACTTTTCCCCACTTGCATGTTTTAAAAATCTTTCCTTTAAAACTTTATGAAGAAGATCCAGGATTCTCTGTGAATTAGAACCCAACCATATGCAGTCTAGACACACCTTTGGACTTCAAGTTACTCCCTATCTATATTAGTTATTAATTAATTGATTGATTGATTGATTAGGGTTAATAAAGAAGGAGTTGTGGCACAAGATTCTCTGACCTTGTCTTACAATAGCCCTCAGTTTAAGATAACCTAATTTAATTTAGTTAAATTAATCAACCTGTGTGACATAAGGTTTCAGAATAATGCTTCTGTATCTGTGTATAATACTAGGGTATATACCTGGCGTTGCCCGGGAGTTTATTTTCTCATAAGTAATACTTGTTAGAAAGATTTGAGATCCTGTTGTCTCTAATTCCCCAAACTGTCTTGTCCAATACCTGTAACTTTTCCTCATTCCCCAATCCAATCTGTATTCAGAGTTATTAACATACACAAGTTGGTTTCCTGAGGGAATACACTGCCTTCCTCCTTCTTTCTGCTAGGCCTTGTCTCCATAGCAACAGGCCTGAGACCAAGAGCTCTTTGTGGCTGAGAATTCTAAAGGCTACTCCCCAAACTAAAAACCTCAGGATTCCATAGAATCTTCTTAGGCAGTCAATCATATGAGGTCAGGTCTTTGCTTGACACAGACAACCTCACAAACCTTGACTTTTCTGTATTAGATATTCAGTACATATCACCGGTTTACACAGTAAAGAGGCACTCATCTGAAGGAAAAAAAAAGGAAAAGAAACAGAAAAGAGGAAAGCCTTAAATATGTGATTACGATATAAGGATTCTGTAGTTCATTCCACACCCCCACAGCTGAGTCAATCTAGTGAGGCACCACTGAGAATACCTAGGCCCACTGATGGCGTCACACTGGACAGAAAGAACATTTGAAGGCTGAAAGCCAACGGTTAGCTAGTCAGGAAAGCTATGAGAGAGAGAAAGAAAAGAATCACACCAGAATCGTGGAACTCAGTTTTCCCTATTTTCAGTCAAGAGAAAGAAAGAAAAAAGAAGTCTTTCCAAAAATATCAACATTAAATAACTATGACAGCAACCATGAAAATGACCAAGGATGCCAACTGGGAAAGAGCTGCTAGTGAAAAGATTCTATAACCAGCTCATAGATGGGAAAGCTCTTTGTTTAAGAGCAACACAACAACAATAACAACATCCTGTGTCCCTGTTGCATCAGATCATGATGGAAATTCTTGATAGCAGGAAACCTCATCTGTTCTGAGTCAGAAGAATGTTGTGGCTAAGTCCCAATTCTATGGGCCAGTCAAAAAAATTCAAGGAAGCTGTGTGGCCTATATATGTGGCCTACAGCCACAGGAAAAGTTCCAGGTTCGTCCTTTTGCCATGTCTGCTGCTGACCCTCTTGGCAGGACTAAGCTGTTAATCCTAACAGTTGAAAAATAATCTGCTGATGCTTTAAAAACAACAGCCCATGTACATACTCATTGCCCACTCCCAGCCATGTTGAAAGAAACCTGTTATGGTTATATGATTTGGTCAGTACTTTGGGGTTTTTTCCAGCTTCCTATAAAAAGACATCTGTGAGAAATGAACAATTGCATAACAGCTAACACATGCCAGTTCATAAGTCTGTATTATCTTTCATGGCATTTGGGCCTCCTTTGTCCTGATTTTGGTCACTTTGGTCTTATAACACTTCTCCCTGAGAAATTACTGATATGGTTTGCTATATATCTATTTTTTTTTTCTTGTTGGTAGAGCTGTTTGCTGTCTGAATTAGGCAAAGAAAAATGAAGGCAGGGCATCCTTCCCGTTTATAGTACTTAAATTCATTTTCTCACTTAATAGCAAATATACTGAAAGAAGACACCTCTTAAAAACAGGAGGGACTGAAAACAGAAGGGAAAAATGAGATTTTGTAATAAAAGATTGCTGCAATTGAATTTCCATTCATTTCACTAGACCTGTAAAGAGCAAAAATTTCATAGCAAATGGGTCCTGGTAATTCCATAGGTTTAACAATTGAGTTGACTTTTCATTACAATATATAGCAATCATATGATAAATGCATTATTAATTTATTAAGTTATTTCCATATAGTCTTTTTTAATGGAAAAGAAAAGCTGCTATTAGAACAATTCTATAAATCTCTGCTCAAAAATAATTCCCAAGGAGTTGAGATGATCTCCCAAGGATTGTTGTCTACTGTAGTCTAAAGGCTTTTCAGCTATATTCTTGCTTTGTGGATGCTAAACTGTCTAGTCAAAATTGCATTAAGTTAGTTTGGGGAAAGGACCTTAACACCATTGTAACAGGTCAGAATGGACTAAAATGTTGAAATCCCTGACTTTACAAAGGTAAATCAACTTCAACTAGATAATATTCTTCACAAAGTTTATACAAGGGACATTATATGTACTATTAAGCTCAATAGAATTAATTCTTCTATCTCCCCATTAAGCTGAAGAGGCTACAGGGTGAAGGGAATCTTTCTTCACATATGGGTATATTGTGAAGATGTGCTCAATTACTGGGTAATGGTAATAGAAATCATGTCACTCATTACAAAGCAAACTATAAATTTTTGTTGCAAAATTATTTTCACTCTCTGTTACCCCCCAACAAAACAAAGACCTGTTGCACATGAAATTTATTCTCTTCTTGCTTGTGGTAGCCTATGCAGGTATCTCCTGCAGGCTCAAATATACCTAGGTGATGTGCAAGATAATGGAATACTGCTTTAATGGAGAAGCTGACTATTGCATCTAGAGCCTTGCAAAACACTGGAAGTGAAAATACCTTTGGGGACATGTGGTTACCCTTCATTAAATTTCTTTGCCTAATTCAGATAGCTTTCCTTGCCTTCCTTAAAGATGCAAAGCTTGGTGTTTTTTGTTTTTTTGTTTTGGTTTTCACTACTAAAAAAAGGCATAGACACTTCAGGAGCAACCTGGGCCCTGAGATATCAAAACCAAAAACTGAGATCTAGGGGTGGTCCCAGTTATGTCACAGGGACAGGCTCTGGTAATGTAATTAAACATATTAAATAAACCATCAAACACAACTACACAAGCATGTCATTCAAGTAAAACACACACGCACACTAAGATATGAGATTATATTTCTCTGGTTGGGAAGCAGAGCTTCATTACAAGCCCGCTTTGAACACAAAAGAGACCCTGACTGCAGTGGGGACCAAAAATACAGGATCTTTTCTTTTTGAATCCCCTCTCACCCGCAACCCAAGGCTCCACACTCAAACTGACTTTCCTCTCCTTGCCTTTGTTACTGCAGCTTCTAGGCCGCCTTGGCGATAGCATAAAGATATCCTTTTGATATCAGTAATTCGACTTTCTTCCACCACCCCTCTCCATGTGTTTGTGAGGCCCCCGGAGGAGATGTGCATGGCCCTGAGACTCAGGACCGAATCCAGATCCTAGCATCTGGAAACATGTTCAATAATTGTGTTTTAAGCAATAACATTGTTTTGGTCATGTTCTAGGAACTGGGCAGGATTCTCTGTGGAAAAACTATCTAGACACTCTCAAGTTTGTTTGAAAAGAGGACCTTCTCTGGTGGTGCAGAGGGGTAAGATGATAAGAAAAGTGCACTCTGCTGCCACCAAGTGAACAACTTATATTTGTTGTAGTTTCTGCACCATGAAGTTCACCTGCCTGTGTTGATTTCACTTCTTGCTAGCAGTGGAAATAAAGTTTTCTGTAGACAGGAATTAAAAAAAATGAAAGCACAAGGAAGTGGTTTTGTTACTGCACGGCATTGCTAAAATGCATTAGCTACTGGTTGTAGTCGTTTCAGGGGTCACAAGTTTCAGGGGCCGGAGTTTTTCTGGAGTTGAAATACAATGTTCTAGCTATGTTTGTGGGTGGAATGGCTACTGGATGGCTACAATGTCATGCAGAATCGCAGCCCCTGAAATGACTACAATCCATAGCTAATGTGTTTTAGTGACATTGTGCGGAAAGGGCTATAGTCTCCTTCTTCTGTCTTCCAAGAATCTGAAGGATGAGAAGGCAGCTGTTAACAAATGAAGGGAGGGGATATGAGGACATGGAAGATAAATCAGATTTAGGAAACTTTAACTGCTAAATTAATGCAGGAGCATCAATTGGGGATTTTTTTTTTATGGGAAATGATGTTGCTGGAAGATAAAAATTATGAAGCCTGAAAAGCATAGGGATAGCTAAAATAGATATGTCCATTGCTTGTATATGGGTTCATTATGATAGGGTGCAGCTGGTAGATGGAAAATCAGGGCTCTAAATCATGGAGGGAGGAGCTATGTGAGTAGAGAAGCCTTCTCCAACAGATAGTCATCCTTCAGTCTCGAGAGGATGATTGAGATGGAGTAGGTGCCACTTTCTCTCTCTGTGGTCTTAATAAAGAAACATCTGTGTAGGGCTGTCTTTGAGGGTGTATATTTAACAGATGTGTGTGTAACAGAAAGTGTGGAGGTACAACACAGCATCGTTGCACACTTTGCACCCGCTTACCTCATGTGCCTCTTGTGAATGGAACTGATATGACACCATATCGTAGAACAATATCTGGAAACATAAAATGTTCAGGGATGATGCTAATAGCTATCATGAACCCATGGTGGTCAAGGAAAATCACACAGAGCGTAACATATGGACTGGGTGTAGTGGAGTCCCACTGCATCTAACACAAATTCATTGCCATCCTTTTTTTCACTTGAGAGGGAACTGAGTCTTCAAATAAAGAACATACCTTTCATATTATATCACACAAGGGATGGAAAGAAGTAATCCTACTCCTACGATTGCTCCTCTGCTATGCTTGCTAGTGAATCATGGCCTAACAATAATTAAAGAGCTACATATTACCTTCCTATGTCACCTGATAGCATATAGGTAATATTAGTTTCCCTATTTTATATAATGTAATACATTTTGGTGTTTGAGTGAAATTATATTCTGATTAATCTGATAAACTGATGGATTTTAATATGACTAACAGACAACACATTGAGAAAGCTGTGAATCTGCCATATCTACACTATCACAATAATAGTACTGTTTCATAAATGCATTTATCATTGTCAGAATAAATTTTCCAGATGCAATGCCATTGTCCTTGCCATCCCAAAACTAGACCAGGGATGGGAATTGTGTGCCATGGTAGGTTTTGTTAAACTGAAACTACAAGCAAGCCCCTCCCATCCCACCAAGTATAGCTGGTGGTAAAGAAAGTTCCAGTCCAGCAATATCTGGAGGGAAAAATGACTCCAGAGGTGTGAAAAGTATGGCTTATGGATGACATATGGGCCCCAGAACCATTTCTGTGGCCTCACTCCCTTATTTTTAAATCAAATGTCCCCTAGAGATTATGGGAGCAGATTCTCCATGTATTTGGTATCCATGACCATTTTAGGCCCATGAAAAGGGTTTCTTGTAATAGAAAGTGACTACAATGTCTTCTGGATCACTTCTTCTTGGGGAAAAATAAAAGGACTAAAATGCCTAAAATGGTCTCCTAAACCCAGACTGTTGCCCACCTCCATTTTAGAATCTAGAGAGTAATCCCATTGAAATCAGTTGATTTCTTTCTGAGCTAAGCTTGATGCCTTGCTGACTGCTGTTTCTAAGCTACACTCAGCTAGAGGCAACGATTTCAGAATAGTGTTTATCAGCTGTATTTTAATGGGTTGTCAGTTTTCTCAGACTCAGGGTACAATATCTTAGAACTCACTTAGTCAATGCAGCCTTAATTCCTCTGCCATAGTCATGGCCTGCTACTTCCTTTATAAAAACAGAGGGTTAGACAGATCAGATTTAGAGAAGAAAATTACAGTGCTAATCTGCAGGTATTTCTCTTGTTGATGTGCCACTAACCTCTCATCTTAGCAATGGAAGCCAAATCGTTGTACTTCTCATTAACGCTGAGAAGAGGTATTTGCCAGGAGTTTGAACTGGAGTGAGCAAACCCCTCCAACATGCCAGTAATTGTACCAACGTGTCTTGCTGTTGTGCCAAAGAGCAAGCCAAAAAGCAATAACTACACCATTGAAACAATCATGGAAATTTTGAAATGATAACAGTGGAATGGATTGAACTCTCTAGGCAGAAAAATAAGGCTCAGCTGGAATATGATGGTCAGGAAGCAGCTGAAAGTAGAAACTGCTTGGTCTTATAATGTCATCTATCCAGATATAATAGAGTTATTGTATCATCTGTTGCATACTTCCTTGGATGTAAGTCCCACTGAATTACACACTCTGTTAAAATGTTTAATTTCTGAATCCTCTTTGGAAAGTGAGCATAAGTAAAAAATTTCTGGATCATTCTATGCATGTTTATTCAGAGGTAAATCCCATCAATTCCTAACTAATTATCCATTAGGGTGTATAAGATCATGGCCTCAATTCCACTAATTTATGTGGAACTAAGGCTGCAATCTTATACAGATTTACCTGGGGGTAAGTTCCACTTAATTCTATGGGGCTTACTTGGGGCTTACTTCTCATATAGTCACATAAGGAATTATATTGTTAATCCCTAGAAAGTTTGTTTAGGATTGCAGTCAGGAAGTGGAATCCTAATTCAAAGGGGAGCGTTTGCCAAGAGAAACCTTGTCTGCAAGCAAACTGCAGAGATCTGCAGTTAGAACAGTCTTCTAGTCAAGCTACTCCATGGGCTAAAGTCTACCAGTAGGGGGAAAAAGAGGCGATGGGAAAAGGCTGAGGAAGGAGAAAAATGACACCAAATTCAAGCCTCTTCCATTCACAACGCTAGCAGAAAGTTAAGCCAGGGTGAGAGTAATCAGAAATAATTTCCAATACCCCTAGTTTAGGTGGGATTTGGACTCAGTGTCAGGGATGCAATTCTTCACTAATTTTTCTTCTCAAAGGAAGCAGTCAATGATTTTAGCCATTTTCTTCCAGCTGAGAGAAAGACTTTGAAAACAGCACATTTTTCAAAAACTATTTACAATTCAAGACTTACTCAGCATAATGTTGCACATAGCTGCTCTGATCAGAGAATGGTATTTTCTGTGCAATGAGAAAATGTTATTTTATGTACAAAGCAACCTTGTGTGAATTTTGCACAGAATGAGTCCTGAACAAGGAAAATTCTGTCAATCCAAGAGTCTTTTTAATTTTTTTGAAATATTTTCAAATATTATTATACAGCAGTATCTCAGCTAGTCTACTGTTACCTCAACTGGCTTTTACCCTCTTGGTCAGCTTGGGCAGCTGGGATTGGGCTTTCAAGTCATGTGTGGCCCTTTAATGGCCTGCAGTATTTTTGCAACTTATTTTCCGTCAAAACATTACTGACTGGAAACTTGATGGATTGATACAAGTCAATCCTATGCATATTCAGTTTACTCAGAGGGAGCTCTCGCTGAGTCCAGTAGGTCGAGTAAATGTACCTAGGGATGTGGCAATAGCATAGACAAGCAGAAAGATTTGGTGCTGTGCCAAAATCTGTCCTCCAAATTTCCCAAAGATATTTTCTATCATGAAAGAAGCTTGATTTTTCCCCCTTCATTGTCAGGATGCATTTGTTTGGTTTTGAATTCCTTTTGGTGCTAGTTTTGAACTTACCTTATCAAGGTAAGCAGGTGTAAAGTGTCCAAGGATGCTGTGTTTTCCCTCCACACTTTCTGTTATTTATATGTCTGTCACTGTGCACACTGTCCAGCCATCCACTTTCTGATCTGAAAAGTGTCTGGAGGAGCTGTTGTTGTTGTTGTTGTTGTTGTTGTGTGCCTTTAAGTCCTTTCTGACTTATGGCAACCCTAAGTTGAACGTATCATGGTTTTTTTCGGGAGGGGGGCTAAGAGTGTGTGACATGCCTAAGGTCACTCTGGGTTTCCATGTCCAAATGAGGAACTGAACTCTGCTCTCCAGAGTCATAGTCCAATGCTCAAACCACTACACTGTTCTTGCACTCTAGCTGAGATGAGGGAAGTCAGAGAAGGCTGTAGACCACTACAGAGATAATTGTATAATGAAAGAGTGGACACTCAGACAGATACACCTTGGCTATTTCATGAATAATAAATACTATAACCTTGCACCACATTCACCATAATTTCACTGAAAACATGTCCCTCTTTAGAAAAGAAATGGCAAAAACAAGAAACTTTAAGTACAGCACTTGAAAATATCCAAGCTTACCATACGTTAATATATCCTGTTTTCAGTTACACTGAAAGAGGGAAGACTGAGCTTTATACCTCAGTCCCTAGCATTAATCTTCTCAGGTATTAAGATACAGGCAAATGCAAATAATCAAAAAACAGGAAAGGTTAACAGACCAGTCATTATAATACAGCAAAAGTTCCCTCAAAGCACTGCTGAGCCTCCTCTCTAGAAGTTATAAGCTTAGATCTGGAGTAGCCATCCCAGAACACAAAACATTAGGAGTTGTTTTAGAAAAGAATGTTTTAAATTTCTAGCCGGCAGAATCAGGTTTTTTGCCTGAGCTGCTCAGAACTGAATCTATACCACCAGTTCCTAGGCATCAGTGATCAGATTTGAAAGAATATACCCCTCCTGCCAGAAAAGTCCTGCCTAGGCCTTAACCATCTATTATTTTCATATAATTTTCACTGGGCTGGTTGCCATCTGTCTCCATGTCACAACAGTGATTCCTCCTGACAGAATCTCGCGTACCCTTAGTGATTCACCTCTTGCCACATATTGAAAAGCTAATTAAAACAAAAAATGATGGCCACATGGAAACTGTTGAAAGGCACTTGCATATGTAGGTGCTCCACATGGCTAGCATCACATTTAATAGGGTCTTACCCCCATGTATCATTTGCATGCCAACAATCTACATCCCAGCAGACATGGTGTTAGTCTACAGATGTTGCATACATATGGGGCACTGCGCAGAGTAAGGACCTTTGCCACCAGCCACATGGAGCACTGACATGGGTAAGTGGTTTTTGGCATCCTCTGTCTGGCTGTCATCTCATTTGGAAGACTAACCAAGAGGTAAAAAGGAAAAAAAAAATAATGTGAGCAAAAGAGGAATGATTTTTATTCACTGCTTCATGACTTGGAGATAATGTATCCTTCTAGGCAACTCAGTCAGGTTGTCATATCTCAGAGCTCTATCTGAAGTCTCACAGGAGTGTCATGGTCCTCTGGGTCTCCAGTAAAGGAAATGGATCTCAGGGTGGGTAGCACTGCAGAAGAAGAAGAAAGTTAAGTTGTGATAGTGGGAGGTGGCTTTAAAGTCCCTTTCCCAGCTGGTGTCAGGGATCATGGGCTCAGCTTGGACAGGGATAGGGGGTGGTAAGGAGGGTGGCTCACCCTGGGCAGCAATGTTTTTGGAGCGTCCTGGCCCACAGCCACAAGCTTGCGCTTTCTGGCCACATCCCCATGTGCCCTGGCCATGCCCCCACGCACCGCAGCCATACCTCCATGCACAATGGCCACACCCCTTGCACTGTAGCCCCGCCCCTCCTGTTCCCCCCACATGCTCCAAGCTCCACTACTGTATGTGTGTTGTATGTGTGTTGTGCTTTCAGAACATCAGTGCACCAAAAAGTCACAAATGCAGGAGGAGACTGGGAAGAGAAACAGTGGGTGAAGCCATTCAGGACCTCTGCACCTTTTGGGGTGAGGCAGGAAGTGGTCCCAAGAATTGCTACTCATGAGCCTTCTTATTTTAGAAGTTGAGCCAGTAGCAGAGGAGGACTGGGGACCATGTGTGTGTTGGAGGGGGGGTATTACAAACTCCATTTAGACTGGTGGAGAGATTTTTCACAAGACCCATGAGCAGCAGCAGCAGCGCCAGCATAGGGTCTGGAAAACCTCCTCATGTACCATGGGTGTTGTAAGGCCATTTGAGGGACAAGAATGGTGGCAATTACTGGCTGCATTTTTCTGTCTTCATGAAAGCCACTAAAATTTGTCCCCCATCCTGCCATCTTTAGGTTGCCATATTTCCTGATTAGCCATATTTTAACCTGGATTCATGTCATCCTACCCTAAAATTGTCTCAGGCCATTTCCACACTATACTGTTACAGTGTTATTATTCCACTTTCAACATCCTGTGGAATTCTGGGGTTTGTAGTCTACTGAGGCCAAAGAGTTCTCTGGCTGAGAATTCTAAATATCCCTCCCTAAACTGCAAGTCTCAGGCTTCCATAGGATGTTGAAAGTGGAATAATAGCACTATAACAGTGTATGGCAGAAATGGGCTCATTCTGTGTTGTCTCCAAAGTAGCTCCAGTCTCTCTCTCTCTCAATGCTTTTCTTCATGATCAGCCAGTTGTCACTCAGGGCCACCCTCTGCTCTCTGGTTTTGGTGCTAGAATCTCAGAGCATCAGACACTCCTAACATGACTGCCCTTTCCCCGCAGCCACCTGTGTACATGTACTGGAACATCCTTAAGGAATGAACATTCTGAAGTGCTCTGTCCCACTTTGGTACATAGGAGATCCCAACTATGATATGCTTCAAGCGTCTGTTATGGTTCAGGATTCCCAAAATGACTGCGCTGTCAAGTTTGAAAATTATATTTTGACATTTTGATTTTTAACATTTTCACTGAAAATAGCTTTAAATGATTACTTGGTCTTTGCTGGCTTCCCCTTGAATTGCATTTTGGATTGAGCATTTTTACTGTTTTCCCCCACCCTATTTTGTCATATTTGGTATACTCTCTAGGAAGGGGTCCATCTTTCAAGAAATAAAGGGCCTGAAAGAAAACTATACTCTAGGTATTTTTAGACTATAACTCGCATCATCACTACTAGCGGTGCTAACTAGGACTGATCATAGTTGTACAGTCCAAACATTTAGAGGGCCATAGTTGCCTGTTCCTCACCCAACCACTGTTAACATAAAGCCCAGTCTTGCATTTCCCATCATCTCTATCTTATAGAGCAGTGGGACATATATGCCCTCTCTTCCATATATGTAGACTGAGAGGTTATTTTAGACAGTCTGTCTGTCTGTCTGTCTGTCTGTCTGTCTGTCTGTCTGTCTGTCTGTCTTCTGTCTATCTATCTATCTATCTATCTATCTATCTATCTATCTATCTATCTATCTATCTATCTATCTATCTATCTTTCGTTGTTCCTCTTCAATAGAAGTTCCTGAAAATGGGGTTTATTGAGTAACAGTCCTTCAACTGAGAGAAATGATGAAAATCTGATGTTTGCGTGATAGAGAGATAGAGAGATAGATCAGAGCTCTATTTAGTCATTCACTTCACCAAAAAGAAGATGAACTGAGCAGGGCTTTGGTCTCTGTATATTTCATGCACCATGCTGTACGAATATCAGTCATGCACCTGTGGGGAGGAGGGTGCTAGCCCTTCTTTCACCAATGTTGATTTGCTCAGACAAAAGCTAGGGAGCCTGAAGCTGGCAGCCTCTAGTATGCATGGAGGCTCACCATACCTATCTGAATTTTTACTTCCAGGGCAGGTTTTCCTAGACCCTAGGCACTGTTGTATTCAGCTTCATGCCTCACCTTGATGTACCATTAGATATTTTTTTTGTGGGACCTAGGCACTGTGTTTAAAGCAGCTAATGGGTAAGGATGGCCCTGTTCCACACTTCTGGCTAACACAGAGAGCCTCCACAGAGAAAAGATGCTGCCCTCTTCACACTTGTCATTTTTTATGTGCAAAGCTGCAGTGGGTGATGCTAGAGTCAGGACGCTCCCTCTACTTGAATATTTACTTACATTTCTGAATATTCCTTAACTGAAGCCAATCCAGTTGATTCAGATTCTTCATTGGTAGGTGGGCAAGAGGTTCCTGAAACTGGAGCACAGCAATGACATTCGCATAACATATTGATGACCTTTGCAGATATAACATTAGTGCATCCCGTTTTTTGTTTATTGTTTTGGTCAATAACAAGGGTGTTTATTGTAACAACATAGTTATATGCAGTCTCCCAGAACTCTTCCAGTTCTTTAGTCTCCCTTCCTAGCTTATCTGAGTCAGGACAGTTAGTCAAAGTGAGGACTGATTATGCATTGCCCTGTAATATTTTCAAGAGTCTGAAGAGTCCTTACAGTATTCTCTTTTCTATATGAAATCCAAATAATTTAAAATTTGGGCATTGATGTTCCTGTCATTTAAATGAATTTACATATTTGGTTGTAAATCTGAAAGGTGGGGAGCATGACCCCTGAATCAATGCATTGCATAATTAGAATGAGTCTCCACTTTCTGACAAGTGAAATCCTCTCAAACCAGAGATGACCCCCCCCCCACACCTTCTGAGAATGCTATAGGGCATGAGAGTATCTCAGGTACTGGCTGTTGGCTTAATAAAAGGAAAGGATTTCCATTAACTTCAGGAAAGGCTTAATGTATTGTTCTTGTAGTGAGACAGACAGAATGAGTCAAGAGCCAAGGAATACACTTTATAGACACAAATAATCGTAAATTCAGAATGTCACCTTTAGGCAGAGGCATTTTTATTATTGTTAGTGGAGCTGCTGAGTAGGTTTGATGTTTTATTCTCCTGGGGACTAAATGTTCCCGAGTTTTGAAGCCCTATCTTTATCTGATTCTGCAACAAGGGATCACAGCCAAACTTGCTTCCTATACTTCTCTATGATTGATAGCAGATGGCATGCTTTAAAATAAACCTATCCATTATCAGTCCTCAGTGTTTTTACTCAAGGCATTTACAACTGTCTGGACCAGAAGACACACACACATGTGCACACATGTGCGCGCACAAACACACACACACACTTGCTCCACAAACTCCTTTAAGTCCACAGCGACCATGCAGGTGCAAGTTTTTCATTAATTCTTAAATGGCAATTGAATGAAAGCTGTGTTTTACTTGATTTGGGGAGAGGGATCATACTTTAAAGACATGTTCAATGGGGAGAGACAGGGTATAGGAACTCTGAAATTGAATGGGATTTTTGCTTTACTTGCATGAGTCCTAAGCAAAAGTATATATTTTCCTAGTAACCCCATAGATGATGTGACAATTTGGCTATCTGAGCTGGATAGATCTCTACAGGTTGTGCCTGCAATTCCAACACTTTGGTTTTTGTCACTCACCTTGTTTTTTTTAACCTTCTACCTCGCTCTGATTCTTGAGGCCCAAGGCGGTGCTTATATTAGACAGGGAAATGACAGGGAGACTGTTTCTCCTCAATAAATCTCAAAGGAAAATATCCAGGCACAGAGGTAAATAACAAAATGGGGAAAAATTAAATAACACACACCTAGCATTACACTGTCTCCATGTACAATGTAATATGACATTTTAGTTAAAACAAAGTAATGCTTCTCCTCAAACAACTTTCACACTCTCAGGTTCCATCAAACCAAAATTCCATCTCTCACTTACAGTTCATATCTGTTTCTAGCCCTATCCGATTCATTATTCCTAACACGCCCTGTCTGACCATTTGACAGACAAGCCTCCGGTTTTATATCTTTCCCCCCATGGCACCTCCCACCTCCAACTGTATTCCATGACCTGTGCTTGGCTGGCTCTCTTCAGGCTTTCCTAGCTCTTCTTCACCTAAGGAGGTAGCATAAGTTGCAAATCCCATTTGTTAGACACTGGCACAGAATCAGAGGGATGACTATGGAGGGATGGATTCTTTGAGAAGCCATAAGTAGGATTGTTTTCATCACATCTGAATACTGAGATCTGCTAGTTCATTTTTGATAACTTTTCAGAAGGGATGGGCCAACCGAATTCTCAAATCCTCCAATCCTGGGCAAGGATTCAAGATTGGGAAATACAAATCCTGGCGCCAAAATGGCAAACTGAATCTTTTGAATCCACCAACCAGGTTTTTTTGTTGCTTTTCAAAATTGATGCCTCGGGGAAATGTCAAAAGCCTGATTGGCCAGTGGGCCCCTGGATGAGCAAAAATTGCAGCATAAAGCCACACGTGCTGGAAGCTGCCAGTGCTCGCTCAGGCTGTGTGCTCGCCTGCCCGTTCTGACTGTGTGCTTGCCTGCCCATTTGAGCTGCCTGCTCACCTGCTAGGGCTGTGTGTTCGCCCTCCCACTTGAGCTGTGTGCTCACCCGCCTGCTCGGGCTGCAAGCTCTCCCAGCCACTTGGGCTGCAAGCTCACCTGTCCGCTCAGGCTGTGAGCTCACCTGCCCTCTCCCACTCATGCTGCCTCCCTGTGTCCACGGCTGCCTCCCTCTGCAAGGTAATAATTATTCTTCTCTATTCTTTTGACTTGAGACTGGAGGGTAGGGATTGGGACTGGAGTAGAGACTTGACTTGAAAGTCCCTCGCAGGACTTGAGACTGGACTTCAGAGTACAGAATTGAGATTGGACTAGAGGCTGGGTTTTTTCTCAAAGTGCCTTGTTGCAGGACTTGAGACTGGACTTGAGACTGCAGGGTGCAGAACTGAGACTGGATTAGAGGTTGGTGTTTTTTTTGTTTTGTTTTTTAAGTGCCTTCCTTGTTGTAGGACTTAAGACTTGACTGGAAGGTACAGTCTTCTTGAGATTTCAAGAACAGCTGAAAGATTCCTTTGCATAGCTGCCTTGCAAAGCTCTTTCAGACACAATTCTGAGGTTTGCAGTTTTACAAAATGTCACAGCCTTCTCTGCCAAAGTGTGCTGGTGCGTCATCAACTACAAACCCCAGGATGACAAAGAAAATCCAGTTTTGACCTGGATTATCTCTATACTGTAGTATGTGGCCCTGTTCACACAGATAGGAAAATGTGAGGTTAATCCACATTTTCCTGCCTGTGTAGAAAGGTCCTTCATGTCATTTTCAGTCTGGGGAGATCCTGAGGCAAAACTATGACAATTGTGCTGGCCAGATTTCTTTAGAGGGAGGTTTGCCTTTGCCTAGGCTTTTGCTAAGTCTGAGAGAGTGTGTCTTGCCAAGATTATCCTTCTTTCTCTTGCTTTTTAAAAAAGGATTTGAAAAATTTGAGATTTGTGAGATTCGTGGATTCCCAGAACCTTCCAGGGATTCAGATTCGGATTCTGATTCAGAAAATTCTGGACTTGTCCCATCCCTACTTTTCAGTTTTAAAAGACATGTACCAGTCTGTGATTAGATGGACTCTATTTGAAATGCAATAACAGTTTTTTTTTTTTTAAAAAAGAACAGTCCTCCACTGTTTTTGAAGAATGCTAACACTGGGACAGCAAAAGCTTAAAAATGTTGATGTTGATGTTTCCCTTCCTTTGAACATTATAGAAAAAAATTCAGTAAAACATTAGTACTTGAGAAAACTGTATTAGGCAGGGCACAGGAGTCATTAAGCAAAAAACACCCACTGCTTGACTAAGTAGATTGCACAGTTTTTACAGGGCAAAGCCCATGTGGATGACATGGAATCCTAAGAGAGAAGGGGTATTTCATTTGAACAGATGTTAGAGAAACTGAGAGGTTAGGGGCTTCTGAGCTACTAAATAAAACAATACAGCAAGAAAGGTTATATGGAATATGCCACCTCATTAATGGCTATCGTGTCTTGTGAAAAGATAAAAGAAAGAGACAAGCAGTGTACTGTGATAAATAAGTTTAAAAAATGTATATATGCGCTCTCAGCATTTTACAAGCGTGTCGGGTGGTGGAACTGCAAAAGGGATTTAGCATTATTAGATTCTCACATGGGGCCCCACTGCTTATGACAGCTTAGTAACTTGGAGGCTTAATTCCTAGGCACCTTCAGCAACTTGTCTGTAGTACAACTACCTTTAAACATGACAAATACTTTTAAATGTGATAAATAAACCCCATGCAAATACAAATTTGTCAAAATCCAGGTGAGGAACAGAAGTAGTGGCAGCAGCTGGGTATCTGGAAGCAAGATGGTTGGGGGGTGGGGAGAATACACACACATACGTGCGCATGCATGCATGCACACACACACAAATTGCTGTGGGGAATAGACAACTTTGAAGGCACATGCTAGTGATGTGTCAAGAAGCTTGCCAAGTAAAAAGGCCAAAAGCAATTTTAAATAAATAAATGACAAAACAAAACTCCTAGATGGCCACATAAATCCCTACTACTCTTAGTCAGAAATGCAGCAGTGACGGGCAACAAAGAGAAATAAGATGTCACCAGAAGATATTGTTATATCTGATAACTGCTGCAAGATTGACATATGCACAATACTGGAAAGAAAGGAACTACGTTGACATAAAAGAATGGAAATTAAAAGTTCTGGATATGGTAGAGATAGAAAAGTTAACATTTTCACTGAAAAATAAGCTTATCCAGAACTTTGAAAGGGAATGGAGAGAAGTCTTGAATTCGATAAAGATAATATATAAGAAAAGGAAAAGGAATAAAGCAAGATTGTATATAATGCAAGGCAACAATGTAATAAGGTAATGTAACAAAGCAGCAATGTAATAATGTAAGATGCAACAATGGAAGATTATCTTTTAAACAGAAACTATGTATGAATGGAATGTAAACAAGCAGACTCAATTGGAAAAAAGCAAAAAGCTTGGAAGTGGGGAAGGGTTTTTTTTTATTTCCAATTTAAAATTTAATGAAAATATTTCAAAAAAAGGAAAAAGAAAAAGAAAAAGAAATGCAGCAGTGACCAAGTTCATATGGTACTAAGAAAATGTTATTGAAACAGGATGAATGCTAGTTGTTCTTCATCAGGCTGTTTTACAAGAACGAAGAGGTATAATTGATCAGCCAAGATTCCCACACAGAGAGTGATCTTCTCTGAAGAAGAGGCAAAGGAACTCCTTTCTTTCTCAGAGACCTGGAGGCTGAGGTTTTTTTTCCACCCACCTGTGGTCCCAGCAGCATGGGAGCACCTCTGCTTGAGTCTTTTCATGCAGTTAGCCCACTCCCTCTTGGTGGGTAACAAAATCGACCCTGAAGTCCCACCACCAATGAGATAATTCAGGGTTACACGAATCCGTCGATTGCCCTGTTAGGAAGCTGTTTCTCTTCAAAATTTTACATTATTAGTATGTGTGTATCTCCGTTGTATCAGACTGCACCACAAGGGAAATTGAAGCCACATGCAAATCAATTAAAAATGCTACATTTCACTACTATTTGGCCAAGTTTGATGAGTCTTAACTCTGAATGCTCTTGTTGTCCCAATCTGTTCCTCCTACTCATCCTATCCAGCCACTTGCCACCACATTTTGCTACCAGTCACTCTCCTTTGAAAGATAAACCTCCCCTGTCTCATACTTCTTTCACCTTCAGAAATGTAGGCTGATCAATTGTTCCTTCATTGGAATATCTATTGTTATGTGCCAGGATGGCAGCACTTTTAACTTTCTTAAAGGTCAGATTTTAAATCATCACTGAGTTTAAAATCTGAGATAGGGATGAATTAAGTGTAATGAAAAGGGAACTTAAGGGCCTGATGTATCCATGGTGTTACCATCCATAAATTCAACCCGCTATGGATTCAAATGTACACAGTATTGTACATTTGAATCCACGGTGAGGAGCATGTTAGCTGCCTCACTCTGCCTTTAAGGCAGCAGGGTTCCCTGACCAGAAAGAAGCAGCTAACTGGTGCCATTTTTAATAGGACTTTATTATATGACCCTCATCCTATGAGGCTTTCAGGGAGACTGCCAATGAGAGGCAAGTCTATACAATAAACCTCTCTGAAAAATGGCATAGAGTGATGGGAGTAAGCCCAAGCAACTGGGCATGTCACATTTTTTGGACTTCTCCAACTCCATGAAGCCCAGCTGGTGTGCTTGCCAGAAGTGAGGGAACCTGAAGAATGTGGCACATCTGTTTGCTGGGGCATGTTGGCACCTCCACTGCTGCCCTATGCCATTTAAAATGGGTCATTTAAGCCTCGCCTCACATTTGCAGTCTCTCTGAAAGCCTTGTGAGGCTGATTGAGCATGCACTTTTTATCTGGGGTGGTGGTTCTGGAACCAATCCCCCACAGATATCAAGGGTCCATTGTAACAACCTACGTGCACCTAAACACAGAGATCTCTGGCAAGGAGTACCTCCTGCTTTTGAATAACCACAAAGATAGGGGTCTCCTGCCTGGCATCAGAAATTGTGGTGATGATGCAGTGAGCTTCCTAAGAATCTGTATGAGCCCTCAGTCATCACAACACAAAGTAGGGTCAATGATTTTTCAATCTGGCAAGATCTCATTGGGGTATTTCAAGAGGCTTATTTACCTAACATCTGTGGCACACCTCATTCTGGTTGGACAGGCAATGCAATCTACCCACATTTGAGGCCCTGCTGAAGACAAGGAAGGATTTCCTCCCCCACCTCCGCATACTGTCTAGTTTGGTAAGAGACAAGGAACTTATACATTTTTAGATTATAAGTAATATGTGACAAGTGTTGGTTCATAGATTGGGCCCAGACTTATTGAGAAGAGAAAACAATGGTCCTTTCTGCATGAAGTATTTACTGCGGAGTACTGCGAGTTGTCTTGGTACTGTTCTGCATGTAGGCACAAAGTAATGTCACATTATTTTCCTTCGTTTTGCATGGAATCACATGATAATGCACTGCCATGTGGTAGGAAAGTGTGGTATTTAAAAACCAGAAAAAATCTGATTCACATTCTGACATCAAAACAGATTAGAGTTTTCTCAGTATGCAGAAAGGTACAATCTGTGCCAATGCGAATTGGTAGGCAGCGGAGGGTGGTCTGTAAGGCCGGAAGTAGGTACATAGCACATACCTATGTAGGTACGCACAAATAGAACCACCAAATACAATATGAAACAAAACAAAATCCAGCCAATCATGGCTGTCAGGGTGGGGTGAGGGAACCCAGGGGAGTGGCCAGCTACAGGGTAGTGTGGATGTATGAACTTGCACTCCTTCACATGACATTGCTTGAAATCGGGGGTGTGCAGAATGCAACAAAGGTAAACCGCGTTATTTAAGCCCGACGTGAGATGCGGCAAACCGCTTCTCACACCTCATGTAGAAAAGGCCAATGTGTTTGCAGGAAGAATAAAGCTCATAGATGGAGAAATAAGGCATCTGCCTTAACCTGGTTTGCAAAGGAACAAACAAAACCTTGTGTTTGTTCTTTGGATTACCTATTGTCTGTATATGTGATGGGAAGAGAATTTGGCCCTGAATGTTTATGTGCACTTATCCAATCTGCACCTCTGAAGCTATTCAGGATTGTGCAGTACAACCTAGGATTTTAAAAAATGCACATAAAAGGCAAGTTATGCATAAAAATGCATATAGTGTGCACAGAGACAATGAGAGCATGTGTGGTTTAGTGGTTAGAGTTTTAGACTAGGACTCCAAGAGATCAGCATCTGAATCTCTCCTCAGCTACAGAAACCCACTGGGTGAACTTGGGCAAATCACCCTCTCTCTGTCTCCTAGGAGGAAGGCAATGGGAACTTCTTCTGATAAATCATGCCAAAAAAAATCCTATGATATCGAGTCACTGTAAGATGTTCAACAACAACAACAAATGTACAGTCATCTATTAAAATAGGGAAAAATTGTTTGCGGAAAGTGTACACACACTAGGAAAAATACATACTAAAATGTACGTACCTGCATACTACAGTAGGTAGTATATGCTACATACTGTTATGAGAAACAGACATAAATGCAAACTTTGAAGGGGACTGTAATGCCCTGCTACATCCTGTACTGCACACCATCTCTCACAGGCTGAATAATTATTCCTTGATCTGCTTTTCACATTTACTGAAGCCTTTCCCCAACTGGTACCCTCCAGATGTCTTGGGCTAAAATCCCTTTCATCACTGGCCAGCAGTGGGGAAGATGGGAATTGTAACCCAACATATTAAGAGGTCTCCAGGTCAGGAAAGCTGGAATTAATTAATTAATTAATTAATTTCCCCACCTTTCTCCCAGATGGGATCCAAGGTGGCTGTTCTGAATTATCAGAACAGTGTGGGAACTCTTTCTGAGTTACTGGATCCCATATGCTTCCTATGAAACTTTTGATGCACTTGAGATCAGTAATTCAAATGAGTTCAGATATGCTTACATGAATATAAAAACTGTGAAGGCTCTGTAATGAACTGCAAGGTTTCCAAAGTTTCCAAGGTTTCCACTGGATTCCTTTGTGCTCCAATTGCTCTAGATTTGGTGTAACAAAAGGGAGTCCTGGTATTTAGGTGCCCTCATATAGTTCAACAGCTTCTATTGGGCTAGAGTTTCATAGGGGACATGGATTAATATTGTGTCCAGCTAGATCATCAAGGAAAAATGAAGGTTTGAACTTCAGAAGAAGTGAATGGAAAGGAAGATGCTAAGTAATGGTGATTTGGATGGATGCCATTGGTTAGTACCAAGGTAAACTGTTGAGCTGCACAGTCTGGAATTCATCTGGATGCCTGTGTAATCCTGTGTAATCCTGCTTCCCTGGCTCTGAAGTAAGTAGCCATTCCTGTCATCTGCTAAAGACATCCTGTGGTACAATGATGACTCCTCAGCCTGTTTGTGCATTGGTTCATTCAGTACTGATTCAGAGGGGAAAATGCCACCTTTTGAGTCACCAACCACATGACCTGCAACATCCTGGATTTTTCAAGGAAGGACTGTCAGCCATACAAGGATGGTGGACCAAGGGATGATTTAAAGTGGCTTGGGAATAGGATTAGATCTTAAGGTTTCTATGGTTTCCAAGCTGCAAAGATGACCTGTGATTTTAGTGCCTCTGCAGCACAGGCAGGAGAACCAATTGCTAGCAAAATCTGAAAGAGTCTCTATTTCTCTCTTGGATTTTAAAAATAGAGGTATGTCTTGTGGCTGGGTGGTGCTGTCATTTGGACTGGCAGGTACAACATAAACAGAAACAATCCATTAAGGGTGAAATGGAGGTGGGGGTGAAATAAACCTTTTTTTGGAGAAGATTTTAAAAGTTTCCTGTTGGGTCAGCATCCTTGAGCTTAAACATTCCCATATGCACTTTGACGTTTTAAAATACAAGTCTTAGGGAAAGATAAGGAGGAAATTGGGCAAAATACAACCTTAAATATTTTGAAGGACAACTTCCTGAACTATGTGGCAGTTGGCAAGACATCCTGGGGGAAAGAAGCATTTGGTAAAACCCAGCAAGTGTAATATACTTTTCTTTTCTTTTCTTTTCTATTTTTTTGAACAGTGTTTGCTTCTCAGCTTATATATGTTGTTTACTAATGCTTCCATACCTATCTGTGCTAGATTTCAATGCGGTTTTTCTGATATTAGTTGACATGTGTTTTGGATCAGTCATCCAGAATGTGGGAGTTTAGCCATCAAGAAAACACTGTCAAAAGGATTTGTTCTGCAGAGGCAAAATTAAAATGGAAAAAAAGAGACTTTTATTCACATGAGGATCAGGCCTTGCTTAGAGACTCCAGCAAAGAGGATCCCAAATCCAGCAGACTGTGGTACACTGCGCTACAAAGGCAGAGTTGTGCAGCAATCAGACAACACCACTGTGACGAGTGTTGTGTGACCATTACAGCAGAACAATGTAGCACTTGTAGTTTGCATAATAGGCACACTGCTGATTGAAGCTGGGTGATAAGACAGAGAGAAGCTCCTGCCAACAGTCTGGATTGCAGTTTTAACTCACACATTCCTCTGTTGTTGGTGTGGTATGCAAAAGAGTGCTGAGAAGGAAGCTGAACAATTTCCTGTCTCGACTGACCTGGCATTTGTCAAGGTGACAAAAAGTTTAATGCTCTCTGACAATTGGGGTCAAAATTGCCTGACTCCAGTAGTTATTCCTCTGGTAATTTAAGCAAACCAAATACCAATGGAGCACATTACTCACCATAAAACAGCAACCAGAAAACCCATGTAGTCAATTAATACAACATTATCTGCAATAGCAGCAGGGCAGACACCATATCTCTCACAGATGAGAATTTATTCTGCCTTATGCGTTACACTATCCATAGCACTGATGTGAAGCTTCTTGTTCAAAACCCACTTTTTGAACAGAGGCCCAGGGAAACTCTTTTCGCGAAATGAAGCTGAACCACTACAAAGACTAATATTGTATACAGAGGCTCCTATACTGGTCAAAACCAGTACTGCATCTGTCATGTCTGTCTGTCTGTCTGTCTGTTTGTCTCTCTCTCTCTCTCTCTGAAGAGAGCAGCTATGCAGGTTTAATCAGAAAAACTAAAAACTGAACTGTAGCCTTTATCTATGCATGGTCTGTTAATTTTCACTGAGCTATGCTTCTTCCTTACTTTTGTTTCATGGCATCTTTTTATGTTGCATGAAACCTTCAGTCTCCCGTTACAGACTCAGGGCATTTCCACATTGGACTGTTATAGTACTATTACTCCACTTTCAACATCCTGTGGAATTCTGGGGTTTGTAGTTTACTGATGCTAAAGAGCTCCCTGGCTGAGAATTCTAAATGCCCCTCCCTAAACTCCCCAAAAGCCCCTTCCATAGGATATTGAAAGTGGAATAATAGCACTGTAACAGTCCAGTGCAGAAATGGCCTCAATGCTGCTCACTAGGTCTTTGAAATGCAGCCCTTCAGATTTCTTGATTTTGCTATACGCTTAGAACTTTGGGAACATGAAAGAAGCAAAATAGATGGCAGAGACCAATTCAGAGCTGTTGAGCAATTGTGACTTGATGGGTTACAACAGGTTGTACCAATTTTGTACTATAAGAGTTGTTAGGAAGTATCAGCTGATAGGAGGTATCAGAATATTTTAATATTTGGGCAATAGTGGCAAGTCTAACTTTGTAAATACCAGCTGGTAATTCTTGGATCTTGCACGTGATTAATTGCCATTAAACCCATTGACTTTCAGATCATAGAGACTTCTGTAGGTAGAAGCCTGAGATAGTTTGTCTGAGATCCTGCTTTGTGCTTGTTGAGTTTAATGCTTAATGCTTTGATGCAGAGCTCCACATCTCTTTCTTGCAGCAGCTGTCAAGACCTTGGGGGTGAGGGGCTGTTGTGGTCATGCAATAGCAATAGCAGTTACATTTCTACACCGCTTATCAGTGTGAAACACTCCCTAAGTGGTTTACAATGTGTTTAGCTAATTGCCCCCAACAAGCTGAGTACTCATTTTACTGACCTACAGAAGGACGATAGGTTGAGTCAACCTGGAGCCCTGCAGGATTGAACCTACAATGTTGTGGCAGTACCAGCATTTAAACACTGCGCCACCAGCTGGGGGAGGGATGAAGGGCAACTCACACAACTAAGAACCTGTCTAGCTAAGCTGTGAAGGGAAGAAAAATGAGGTTGCTGTCCATCTGGAAAAATAATCTTGTTTCTACTTCCCTTGCAGTCAAGATGGGCCACTCCTTGGTTCCTTGAGTTGCACCCTCCCTCTGCCCAGCCAGTGAATAGGTGCAGAACAGCACCCCTCTTCTGGGGTTTGACAGCGGCTTTGTGGAAGATGTTTTCAATGATGTTCAAGAGAATAGTGCATAGTTCCTTGCACATTGTTCAGAAAAAGGCATGCTCACAAAGATCACCAAAAAGATTCTAGTCTACACTTTGTACAAATCTTGTACATGAATCAGTTATGGCCAAAACCTGGCACAGTGAATCTGTATTAGGAAATGTCAGGTTTGTCTACAGAGATTGCTGATGCTCAACGTATATCTGCAAACTGTATTTTTGGTAATGAATATTAATGATTCACACTATAATCCTAAGAATTGTCACTTTGAAGTGAACTCTGACTTCACAGGGACTTACACCCTAATATATTTCCATAGGATTGCAACCTTAGGATACCGTGTTGGCTCTATGAGCATCAAGTGTATTTCTAAGGCCATTTCCGTACTACACTGTTATAGTGCTATTATTCCACTTTCAATATCCTATGGAATCCTGGGGTTTGCAGTTTAGGAAGGGGCATTTAGAGGGCCTCAGTAAACTACAAGCTCTAGAATTCCACAAGATGTTGAAAGTGGAATAATAGCACTATAACAGTGTAGTGTGGAAATGGCCCAAGTGACAAGCCCAGTGATATATTGTAAACTGATAAGCTCATAAACTTTTCTTCCATATGAAGAATAATTTTAGAAGCCTATAGAACCAGTTTTAGAAATTTATACCTCTGATTTATATATTCTTCAGCACAGACCTTTAACTCTTGAAGAGTCCTTAAAACCATTGAACAGTGAATGGTGGAACAGAACTTAAAAATAAATAAAAATTTGGCTGGTTTTAATCTCTCTTCCACATCCCCCTTTACTATACTGCCTTTTCCAGGGTGAGTCAATCTATTCTGAAATAGGTACTTGCCCAGATTATGACAAATGGTCAAGATAATACAGCCTCCACAACCTTTGGCTTGCCAAAGTCAAATGCTGAACCTTGTACTCAGCAAACCTCAGAAAAAGAAACCTTTGCTGAAGGGAAGAATCAGGAGGAGGAAAAAATGAAAGGGCAAGGGCCAAAAACAAACCCAAGGGACAGCAATGGAAAAAAAATAATTAACTAGTGTATTTTGCTATATATGAACTCCCTGATGAAGACATGATTTAATTTAGTCTGTTTTGGATGATGAACACATGGCTTAGAATGTGGTGTCAATTAAATCCTAAATGCAACTACTAGTCCCTACTACAGTAGATGTATTGAGCCACTAAAAACTAGAGAAATCAAAATATGGAAAAGATTCATTGAGTCAACAGGTCTGCAACTAGGAATTAACAATTAGGACAATGCACTACTGCATTCTTCAAATGCACTGACTCTTGCCCAGACCTTGGGAAAGTTACTTTTTTGAATTAAGTAATTCCCTATCACCATGGCTACTGGCCATGCTTATACATAAAATAAAGAGAATGGCTTGATTCCATACTTGCTTTTGACTGAATGGAGCTTTTTATTAAAAAAGAAAGAAAGAAAGAAAGAAAGAAAGAAAGAGAAAAAGAAATAGAAGTTAATTTTCCTGACCAACAATTCTTGCATCCTGAGAACTCTGATAATGGAGCAGTTCCACGGCAGTAGGAAATTGTGGATAAAACCTGTGTGATTTATTAAGAAAGAAGCAAAGATGGTTGTTGTTTTGAAGATGACATAGTATTGACAGTGGCTATTTCTTGTTCAAGTGATCATGTGAAGTCTTAGAAGAGAACTTTTGAATGTTATAGTACAACTGCATAGCATAGTACTCCTAAGATTACTGAACTATTGGAGAAGAGGAGAGAAATGGAGGGAGTGGACAACAGAGAGAGAGGGGGAAAAAAGAGAGAGAGAGAGGGAAAGTGGCAGAAAGTGGAAAAATTATTCTTGATTTCTAAAGTGACTCTCCTAGATTCTTTTCCTTTCCCCACCAATCACTGTTAGTAGACTGGTTAAAGGAGAGATTGTCATTTTGGACCAGTGAAAACCTTGAAAGGCCATTGTTATGGATTTAGTGCAGGACAACTTTTTTGCTGAAAATTCAAGTATGAGAAAGGTTGAAGTACAAACATAAGAAACACAATAAACTGTTACAGTTCTTTTGTACTACAGCTTTCTAGCATTTTGGTTGGGGATACAAGTCAAGCTTGGTTAACAAATGTGTGCAAACAGCACATACACCAGATCCTCTGAATCTTCTCTCTAAAGCTGCCTCATATGGTACCAAACAAGATCCTCAAATGCTGAGAAATTTCAAAAGAAGTTTCCAATACAGAAGAAGGAGCTACTGTAGAGGCGGGGGATGGGGGACACCAAGGATCTCCACAGATCACAGACACAGTTGTTTGTTGCATTTAAATGCCACTTTTCTTTCAGTACAAGTTCTTCCATTCCATTACCTTGTGTGCTCCTATTTGGATCTATGGGTCGTGTTTTTTGATTGGTCAGATGCATCTCTGATATAAAACTGAATCATAAGAGAATCTGAAAGAATCTTGCAGTGTCATGGGGCTGAAATATGTGACCTAATGGATCTTTGATTTTTAATCTCATCTCACATTTCTCTCTCTCTGTTGCACGTGTATGTGTATACACGCGTCGCTCTAATAGGAAAGATTTGTTTTTCTTTTCACTAAACTTGGATAACCGCCAATCTTAAAATATAAAAGGTGAGGGGGTTTACTTTGCGGATGTTCTCCAGCATAGCAGAAAAGTTTTGAAAGCAAGCAAAATACTGTGAGAAACTAAGGGAAGAACTGGCCTGGCCTGCTCATTACCGCTGGAATGTGGAAACTATGAAGACATCTATTTTATTGCTGGGGGTGGAAAGCACATTCACTGAGTGGGCTGAAGTACAACTTTATATGTATGACACAGGCAGTCATTTTCAGAACTGAAAAATGTGGGTGTAACCCTCGGACTGAGTACAACTGGCCTTTTAGCCCTTGCCTAGAATGGGTAAAGGCAACCCAAGAGGAAAATGAGGTTTGGAAAGGAGTGCGTGTGCATTTAATTACCTTCTAAGAACACAGTGGAACTGGCACTCCATTAAAATGAAGTATATCTAAATATTATAATCATCACTTCCTCACTGCTATGTTTCATTACTTTTGGAAAAGTCTAAGTTAGAACCTTAGCAGACACTGCTGTAAAAATGGTCATTGATCAGGTAGGGTGACCATGTTGTTAAAGAAAAAGAGAAACAAGAAAATCTTTCTAGCCATGGTGGAGAGTGTACCGAAGCCACATGTAGTAAATCTGAAAATGCATCCTCTTGATTGCTAAGGGATTTTATTCTTAACATAGATCCCACCTCACCCCCAAATGGATTTCAAATGCAAGTTGTTTTGTCTCTGCTGAAAACCATGCAAAACCAGCCTGACACTTCTTTTTGATTGCAAGGGTATTCTGGCCAAATTTATTTTTAGCCTTGGTCTTTTATTTCCAATCTGGTTATGCAAACATGAGTAACAAGGAACAAGGGGCAACTTCTAATTTTAATCCCCACTGTGTAAGACATATTTAAAATATTTCTTCTGAGATTATATTTTTTTCTGAGATTTCTCTCTCTCACATACATGCACACACAACACACAGAAAAATATTATGTGTGTGAAGGTTCAAGCTGCTTCCCTTATAATGCAACCAAGTAAGAAAGGTGAATAATTTTCTGTTAAGCCTGTTTCATGCCTTGCTTAGATTTGCAGATCCTGCTTGGACATTCTGACCAATATTGCTGAATAGAATTATGGCTTAAGGTCAGTGTGGCTCACTGACAAATCTTTGGGGTCAAATGTGGCTCATGAAGCAACAGTAACAAAAATAAAAATGCTTTCAACAATTGTATGCCTAACATTATGTTTCATATTTTATGTTACATGTTTCATGACCGCCACCATCAGTCTTTTTTTTTCTTTTAGATCTTCATTAGGGCCCAGAAACTGAGGAGGAGGAGTGGCATCACTGATTATAAAAGGACCTCATGTCTCACGTGCAGCTCCCCAGGCTTCCCCTAAAACCATATCACTAAATTTCACTGGAAAATTGAGCTTTTGAGTTTTGGCAGCAAACTGCTAGAAGTCATTCAGGTAAGCATGGAATGCCTTAAGGGTTTGATGTTGAATTTCAGCATCATGATTTGTTGCTAAATTTAAGCAGCATGTCAACAAGGAGTGTGTGCATGTGCATGCCCCGTGTTGGGTACCTGTGATGTGAAATTGCCTCTCCCCCGTCACCCAACAAAATTGTCCATTCTAGCATTAGAACTTCTGTTGAAGGTCCTGTATATATAGCAATTGAAGCCCCTTAAATATATGCCGATGAATGCATGGAAAAGAATTCCACAGGATGTTGAAAGTGGAATTATAGCACAATAACTGTGTAGTGAGGAAATGGCTTGACAATGGGATTAGCATCTGTTCAGAAAAAAGAAGAAGAAGAAGTAAGATAATAAATACAAATTTGAAGCAGAGGTTTAATCTCCCTCCCATTTTTACAGGGGCGGTGAACAAAGGTATATTAAGAATGTGGAAGAAACAATAGAAATAAGGGTCTTTCTTTCTAATAAGCATGCAAAAACCCATTCAAGATCTGACAAGGAAAGAGTTGTGGGAACATTCCATGAGTCACAGCTAACCAATGTATGGTCCTCCAGATGTTGGTGAACTACAATTTCCATAATCTCTCACTCCATAATTCTGTGCCCCAAAACCCACTGTGAAGAATTTGCAAGACACTTTGCAGACAAAATTGCATGGATCCACACTGATTTGGATGCTGTAGTTGATACAGGTCCATGGGTGTAATTGTGGCATCTGCTTGTCCTGTATTATTGGATACACTTCAGTCTGTGCAACCTGATGATGTGGACAGGATCCTTGGAGAGATGAGAGCCACCGCATCTGTACTGGACTCTTGGCTTTCCTGGCTCTTTAAAACAGCTGGAGGGGGGCTTGCTGAATAGGTAAAGGGAGTGAGGAATGCCTCACTGCAACAAGGGGAGTTTCTCTCCTGCTTAAAAAAAGCTGTGGTGAGGTAATTACTTTAAAAAAAAGTCCCTGAATTCCACCATGCTTGAGAATTATAGGTTAGCCTCAAATGTCCCTTTACTGAGCAAGGTCCTACAAAGTGTGGTGGTTCCCCAGCTTTGGGGATTCCTGGATGAAATGGATTATCTAGATCCATTTCAATCTGGCTTCAGGCCTGCTTAAAGGACAGAGAGAGATCTGGTCACCTTGATGGATGTCCTGTGCAGGGAACTAGCTCAGCAGCTTTCAGAATCATCAACCATGGCATCCTGGATTGCCTCTTTAGGATGGGACTTGGCAACATTGTTTTACAGTTGTTCAAGTCCTTCTTGGAGGGGCGAACTTTGAAGTGTTGCTGGAGGATTTGTCGCCATTGACTTGTGGAGCCCCTCAGGCTTCCATTCTGGGGCTATGCTGTTTAACATCAGCATGAAACTAGTGGGAAAAGTTATCCAGAATTTTGAAGTTCAGTGTCCCCAATAAGTTGATGACACCCAACTCTATTTCTTCTTTCGATCTGATTCTGAGGAAGCTGACTCAGTACTGAACCAATGTATGTTGTCAGTTATGAACTGGATAAGGGCAAATAAATCGAAGCTCAACCCAGACAAGATGGAGAGACAAACTGAAAAATAGGAACTTTGCCTGTGCTGGATAGAGTTATGGTCTCCTTGAAATCTCAGGCTCACAGCTTGGGTGTTTTCCTGGACTCATCTCTAAGCCTGCATATCCAGTTTTCAGCACAAGCCAGAAGTGTGTTCATTCAGGGCCTTTCTGCTCTACACTGTTATAGTGCTATTATTCCACTTTCAACCTCCTGTGGAATTCTGGGGTTTGTAGTTTACAGAGGCCCAAGAGCTCTCTGGCTGAGAATTCTAAATGCCCCTCCCTAAACTGCAAACCCCAGGATTCCACAAGATGTTGAAAGTGGAATAATAGCACTGTAACAGTGTAGTGTGGAAAGGCCCTCAGACAAAACTGGTGCACCAGTTGTGCCTGTTTCTTGAGATGTCAGATCTAGTGAAGGTGATGCGTGCCTAGATTATATCCTGACTAGATTACTGTAACATGGTCTATGTAGGGCTGCCTTTGGAAGCTGTTTGGAAACTTCAGCAGGTCCAAAATGCTGGGGCCAGAATGCTAGCTGGGGCCAATTACAGGGAACATGCAACTCCATTTGTTAAGACAGCTTTAGTGGCTACCAATTTGTTTCTGAGATCACAACCTGTAAGCCCTATATGGCTCAGGTCCTATCTATCTGAAAAACCATACCTCCCTATAGGAACTTGCCAGAGTTTTAAGATATACAGGGGAGGGCTTTCTCTTGGTCTTATCACCATCACAGACTTGCTTGGTGAGGACATGAGTGTTACTGCAGTTTAGACCTTCTTGGGAACACCCCTAGATATCATTTTGGCATCAAACCATTCGGCTTTCTTCCACCACCCCGCTCCACGTGTTTGCAAGGCCACCGGGCAAGCACGCAAACAGGCACGGCTGATAATTGCTGGACATTCCATTCTCCACCCAGGCAGGCCAGACACAGCCGGTTCATCGCTTCAAGGACCTCTATGGCAAACACCTTATTACATATGAGCAACACTAACAAAAGCTTCCTGCCCCGAGCAGGCTACTGGACAAAAATTATGCCGTCCACTGGCAAGCGCTGCACATTTGCATGCTGGCCACACTATTGTTAATTTGGCTCTGATTCCATCATGCAAAGTTGTGACCTTTCCGAGACATTGTTTTGCACTGAAAACTCATTGTTGTTCCCCGAGTAAGGCATAGCCTGCAGTCACAATTCACCCTATAAAAACCCCTGATTCCGAGACCTTCCTTGGATCTCTCGACCCGCTCCAGAGTTCCATCCCACCTTGCTGCCACTTCGAGCTCCCCTCAGCTAATCAAGCTGAGCTTCTTCTCCGCATCCCCGGCTTCTCTGCTAAGGTCCAGGACCACAAGACAGGTGTCATATCACCCATTTCCCTCTGAAAACCTCTCTCTCTAACTCAATTTCTGATTCCTTAGATATCTGTGTGGCTGTGGTGTCTTTAACGTTTGTATTCAATAAAACATCATTTTTATTACTTTAAACCTGTCTGGCTGCTTGACTGACCTGACCCCATAGATACTGGGTTGCAAGATCCTTCTAAGTTACCCTGCCTCTCGCTAGCTTAAGTGAGTGCTCCAGCTAATTTTCCCCAAGGTTGTGTTATGTTGTTTGGTTACTT
The DNA here is from genome assembly GCA_948472985.1 of Iguana delicatissima. NCBI lineage: Eukaryota > Metazoa > Chordata > Lepidosauria > Squamata > Iguanidae > Iguana > Iguana delicatissima. Next base: position 84,282 of record CAOKZL010000413.1, on the reverse strand, counting down.
AGGTGTCCCTCCTGGGACCCCCAGAGAACAGGGTAACATGAGAGAGAGCCTTCTCAGTGGCTGCTTCTACCCTCTGGAATTCCCTTCCATGGGAGGCTAGGTTGGCTCCCTCCCTGCTTTCCCTTCAACAGCAGACTTACTTGTCTCAGAAGGCTTTTAACATGTAATTGCTTGAAGGGAGACTTCTTATGAAGAGTGTCCTTAATTTTTAATGTTTGTAAACCATTTAGTTATTTTATTCTGTTTTGATATGAGGATTTTAATTGTCTTTAAAATGTTATGGTTAAGTTGAAAATGACCCGTTTTGTGAACTGCCTTGGATCCCCCTATGGGAGAAAGGCCACATATAAATAAAATGAAATAAACAGATAAATGTTGGTGCTTAAATAAGTGGGGTATAAATGCGACTGCTGTCATCACACATTATTCAGGTGGCATCAGTGTTGGAAAAAACATAAATAAAGAGGGAACACAATAACTCTACTTGCTTCCTCCCCACTTGTATGATTCTTCCCAATAGCAAGTTTCTTTTAGAAAGAGGAGAGGATCCACATGACTGGGAATGTCTCATGTTTTAATTTTCCTGGCATTCACAATGCATGAATAAGGCTTGTGTATACAGTTCTACATTAGAAAAGGGGCCTATGTGATCATGAGTGTGTTGCAATCACAACAGCAGTACCATATACTTTCGTGCCCAATATCTAGAGTCAATTAAGGGAGTGAAACTGAGTCTTGTCTCCTTGTTCCTTTACAGGTAGATTTGGTCCCTGGACAGCAGTGAAACCATGCAGACAGTGGTAAAAAAAAAAGGGAGCAGGAAGTTTGGGGAGAAGGGGAAACCAGTATGGAGACAGCTTCCAAAGTGTATATTAGGGAACATGAGAAAGGTCTCCTGCTTAGAGCTCAGGATAAATAAACAGTAAGGAAATCAGAGGAGCTTTAAAAGACAACTGCTGCAGATTTGCATAGTTCCATGTAATTGTAGTTAGGGGTCTGAGTCTGCACTGTGTGAAACAGTTAAATGGTCACAATCATGACAGCTTCCTTCACTACTGATGTAAATTGAATAATATCTCTTTTAGTTCATAGTACTGGGATTCTGTGAGAGTACTTATTATGGTTGGGATCCTGAGGTTGCTCCCACTGACTTGAGTAGAGTGTTGCTCATGGGACATTTTAATTTACCCTCTCTAATTGCTCACAATTCTGGTACATCCTCACCCAGAGAATCACTGGAACAGTAAGTGAGGTAGAAAAGAAAGATGGAATTACTAAAAAAAAACAAAAACACCCTCTCCCCCTCTGCTGGAAGCATCTCCCCCTGCTTTTCAGTCCCATCCATGAATAGAAGAATCCCTTCCATGTGGAGAGCTCTAGTTTCCATGCCAATTTGCTGTTGCTGTCTGTCTCAAACCAGAACATTTTTTTGTGTGTCACTCTTATAAATTATAAAACAAAATGGGTATAAAAAAGTACCTCCTAAGAATCCAGTAATATACTATGAAGATATTTTGAAAACAAGCAAAAACAATCTGCTCATACTTTAGAAGGGACTTAATGAAAACACAAGGGACTAGCATCATTGAGACCCTCCCTGGCTGACTTACCTGGTCTGACACTTGACAAACTGTGATTTCATTTGCCTTCCAATAACTGCAGTCTTACAAATCTCAGAGCCCACCAAAGGGAAAGAGTTAAGCTTCTCCTCTTCTTTTCCTTTTGTAGTTGGCAGAAAGTTTGCAGTTTAAAATTACACACTGACTCTGGTGTAGAGACACAAGAAATTATAGAGCAGACACTGTCCAGGACAACGTATAATTTAAAATGTACTAAAGAATGTATACCGCATGGCAAAATAAGTGAAGTGCTTCTTCAAATATAAGTGTTTTGGATAGAAAAGCTGTAATTATCCACTCCTAGGGAAATGTTTGCATTCATTCTAAATCAATATTTACTATTCATCTCTTGTGCTCAACAAAACAAGGATTTAACTTTTTTTTTTAATTTTAATGAGGTACTAAGACTACAATAATTCTACAATGTAATTGTCTCGATACAAAATATTGCTAAATTGTGTTGCTATTCTGGGAAGGAGCCATTTATACAAAGGAAAAAGGGGGGGGATGTGGGGGGACATCCCTATTTGTGAAATGTTACTGCAGTAACATACAATTCAAACTCAGCCAAGCAGGAAGATTCACCAATTCAAGAGTCGTTAAGCTGTCTTTTTGTTAAGACCCTTAACTGGGATCAGTGGGGTGAGTCTTTCCCTCCCTGCCATCCTAGCCAGAAATATGGACTTCTTCATAATGATGCCTTTTCAGCTGAGATTTCAACAACAAGGCAAAGAACAAGCATTGTCCCTCCACCCCCGCATTTAGATTAAACAGTAACATTATCATCATCAACAACAACAACAACAAAATAACGTTAATCAAAGCAGATTCACTGATAGCCACGATGGTGGATATCCAGTGAGACTTGTGGAACAGCTAAGATTTGATGATAAGATATACTTTTCTCTTTTAAGAGTCAATGCTTTCATTGTCCAGAGACGCTGGCTGCCTCCCAAAAGTTGTTCAGTTGTTGTTGTTGTTCTTTTCCTTTGCGTCATCCACAAAAACATCAAAATATATGGGGTGGATGAGAGTTTCACTTTCTATTCACTGAGTCCAAGCCTTCATGAGGCTAATGCCACCTCCTCAACAAAAGGATATCATTCTCATAAGGCTGCCTCAATCCCTGAAGCACCCTTGTTGCCAACTGCCAGCGCCTCCCCTTTCCCCAAACCTCTCTTTCCTCCTTTAAAATTTTGCCTGACTGGACGACTGTAGACAGCAAGGTGGAATTGTGTTTAGAGAGTGGGAATGGGGGTACTTTGTTTCTTTCTCCTTCAACACAGCATTCTGGGAGCACCATTACACAGCAACACTGCTGAGCTCAGTGACTCATAGGAGAATGAGTTTTCCCAAAGACTACTACATAAACCTCTAGAGCAGTGGTTCTCAACCTGTGGGTCCCCAGATGTTCATGGACTTCAGCTCCCAGAAGCCCTGAGAATTGACCATAGTGGCTGGGGCTTCTGGGAGCTGAAGTCCACGAACATCTGGGGACCCACAGGTTGAGAACCACTGCTGTAGAGGTTTCTACCCCATGTGGGTTATTGGCTAGCAATGGATACATACTTTAGGAACTGCCCTGTCCTTCTTTGCACTACTAGTGCTCTTTTCTCCACGCTTGGCCAGGCAAGACTTGAGAGCAGAAGGGAAGGTAGGGTTGGGAGAATTTGTAGGTTGGACTAAAACTACCTTGGATTGTATGCATTTGCATTTCGGTTGAGTTGAGCTTAGTGTAATGCAGTTATAGCAGTTCAATACCAGTGAACTTTCCTGGGATTTGGAATTTCATCAGTCACTTAGACTGCTCTATGCATGGGCACTGCAGTTACCACCAAACTACAAATCCCAAGATTCTATAGTATGTAGCCAGAGCAAAGTGCTATCAAATGTAAGCAATGTAATGTACTGTGTAATGTAAGCAATACCCTAGGAGGAATTTTGAGATTTTAAATGCTCATCTCTCACCCTTTTTAGACTCCCTCCCCAAGTTTAAACCTGAGCTAGGTTCATCAGCACCTTAGATCCTACCTGAAAAGATAGAAGAACTTCTATAAAAATGAAGCCTAGACCCATTGCAAGGCTGTTTTAGATAGATTAGAGTCTAAAAATGGGCCTACCGCATTTTGGTTTATTTTAAAAAAATTTGTCTCCATGCCACTTGTATGCCAAGATCCAATGAGATGGAAATGAAAATGGTTGAGATACGAAACCTTCAAAAAAATTTTTATAGTGGCACCAGTAATTGACCCTTAACTACCACTGGCTTAGAAACATAATATTGCAAGTCCAGAAAGCTGGTCACTTAGGATCTCATCTTTGATTTTAACCTTGAGTTGGCAGGCTAACATCTTGCCACAAAGCCCAGTCATGTTTATACTTGAATATTTTTCCTCTAGAAAGAAGAAAAGAGTTATGGGGGTGGGGGAGGAATTCATCATAATCTCTACAGTTGGATATTTTGTTCGTTTCTGTTGTCCCCTGTTTTCATTGGAATTCATTGCAAAACACTCATAAAGTGTACTGCTTAAAATGAAGTACATGTTGGGATTTTGCAATGACAAATGCCTAATTCTCCATCCTGTTCCTTTACAAAATTTATGATATGCAAGACCCCGTTTAGACATAAAACTGAAGCTGGATTGCTGCTTGCATATTGCCAAGGAAGAGGACAAAAGAGGACAACAGCACATGTAGTCTTTATTGGCCAGTTTATTCAAATTGCTGTTATTTAAACAAAAAAATATAATACAACTTCCCCAATGAGAAAACTGGGGTGCCCAAAATATTCAAAGGGATTCAAAACATTATTGAAAAACATATTTCTTGAGTCACAGGAAGCCTTGATCAAGAGAAACCTGACCTGATAAGAATCTTCACCCTTTGACACTTTTTCTGAACAATATTTCCATGTGTCAGTTTTACACAAAACACAACCTTTTCTGCATAGGAAATAACTTTTTCTGCACAGAAAAATTATTGAAGAAATATTATTTTCAGTAAAGAAAGTCCAATCCACTGCAGAAAATGCTGGCCAGAATCCTGTGCTGTTTTTACATACATGTGAGTATCATAGTTATGGTCCTAAACAGTGAATTTTGGGTCACCCCCCCCCAATCCCCACTTATTGATCTACCACTGTGATTCCTGGGTGTCTGTTCCCCTGTCACTCAGGAAGCAACTGGCTGCCATTTCCTTCCCTTCCTGTGAGCAACCAGAATAAGGGCTCTGTTGCAATTCTCCCTCATGCCGGAGATCGCAATGGGGAACAGATCCCTGTTGTCTTTATTTTAAAAGTGGACTGGCAATGGCCACAGGAAAGAGGACACAGGTTTACACATGTGAGGAGATGATGATGATGAGGTGAAGTTATTCTCCAAAATCTAAAATCCACTAAAAAACAAAGAGGTGGTAACTTTATTGGGCCAGCTAAAAAACACAAAATGCATCATGCAAGCTTTCAGAGCTTTGCCGGCTTTGCCGTCAGACAAAGATAAGTGGTGATATTAGAGTGATACGCTTACATGTTGTCTCAGATGTTACCTCTGTTTTCAGTTAAGACGGTCTGGAGGAATATGAATCCAAGCAGAGGCCACTTCTCTTCTTGGCCATGCGAGGAGCAGGGACAAAGGGCAGTAAACAATATGCAATTTAATTTCAAACTTCCATTGAGATCCAGCATGGTGTTGTGGTTTGAGTGTTGGATGATAACTCTGGAGACCAGGGTTTGAATCACTGCTCAGCCATGGAAACCCACTGGGTGACCTTGGGTCTGTCACATTCTCTCACCTTCAGGGGTAGTCATAGTACAATGCTCAAACCACTACACACACTGGCACTCCAGAAATATAGGCTGCATGAACCTGAAGGTGAGCTTAGGAATGCCTGGTGGACTGTACATGACCAGTTCTAACCACTCACAAACTCCTTGAGGTGCAATTAGCTAATTTCACCCTTCTAAATTATGACTTTCCACCTATTTCATTCTCTCATGCACGAATAAAGATTCCTTTATTAAAATCACTTTCTAATATGCAAAATTACTGGAATTTTGCATATTTTACTTTTTTTTTGCAACTTTGGCCTTTTTTGCATTTTTTTTAACACACAAATTTTTTAGAAAGATTTTTTTTTTACACAGATTTTTTTTATTATTTTAAATTTTTTAAAAAGTCATTCCTTTTTGTATTAGTAGTAGTTATGGTTGGGTTGGTTTTTGTTTTTGTTTTGGCAAATACAAATACAAAAAACAAAAAAAAAATACAAAAAAACAATAAAAATAAAATCTAATGGCAGTTGACCTTTTTTTGACGATTGGGTCAAAAATTGACCAGTGAGAATGGGAATGTCTAATAATTCTTTACACTATTCTTTCATGCTGATTTTTTTTATAAAAATTATACCTTTAGTTAAGGTAATACCTCTTTGCATAACATAATCACAGTATTTACATATTATAATATATACATAGCAATAATCATCACAAAGAAAGAAAAGAGGGGAAAAAGAAAACAAAGAAAAAGATAGAAAAAGGAACACACAATATGTACAACATGCCAAACAATTACATATTTTCTAAATGCTCGCTTTCCAACGCTCTCTGCTTAAGCTATATACTATAATATTAACCCAACAGCTCTTAATCAAATAGTCTTCAGTGCTAAATCCACCCTATGTTAATATTCAAATTAAATAACTGGTATTTTATTCTCTTGCCTTTTTAAAAAAACTGATTAACAGTTTTAATGGATTTTTTTCTTAAAAAATAGTCAATTTATCTACTGTACTAAGTCCATCAATGTTAATATCCATCCTTCTGAAGTTGTGGTCTTATTGCTTTGAGTATATTGTTCTAGCCACTGTTGTCATGTACCACAAAATCCTGCCAAATTTCTTCTCCAGTATCATGTCCATCGGCCCTAATATGTAAAGTTCCAATTGTTTCTGAAAACTCAACTTTAGAATATCTTTCATTAAGATATGAATTTGGTTCCAAAATTTCTTGGCCTTGTTGAGGTCCACCACATGTGGGAAAGGGTTCTCACATTGTTGTTCATATTTCAGATACTTGTTTGGGGCTCTGTTGCCAATTTTTCTGGTGACATGTGCCACCTGCACATCATTTTGTAAAAATTCTTCTTTAAGTCATAACATAAAGTAAAATTTTAACCCTTCAGACCACATTTTTCCTATTGTTCTAATGATATATTACGACCCAAATTTTGTGCTGATATCTCTATAAAATCTTTCACCACTTCTTGTTCCATTTCTAATTTTAACAACAGTTTGTACATTTTTCCAATCAAATGTTGATCATTTCCCCACAATTGATTTTCAAATTCACTTTCAGTTATTTCAAAATCACGTACTTTTTTTTACCTTCTTTGTATTTTTCCACCATTTGTCTGTATGAGAAGAAGTGGAAGTTGAATCTTTCCTGAGTTAGCTGAAAAGGTTAAAGTGGATAGGGTCCACTGAGATCCAAGGTGGTGGCGAAAATAGCTCCCAAACCTAAGAAAGTTACCTGACTTTGTTCTAAATCAAAGAGAAGTACTTATGCAAATCATTATTCCTTTACCTCATTTTTTTTAAAAAAACTTTCTTTTCTTCTAAATTCTCTGGTCAAGTAAAAATCCATTTCTTTGCTAGAACAAAAACTAAAGAAAGTTTCTAGAATTTAGCCTTTAAAACAACTATTTGTTTCCCAAAGAATAAAAAAGGGGAAAAAAGGAATCACTATAGTATGCATTTATTACTATTTTGGCTTTTAAAACTGCAAAAAAGAAATCAGTAATAGTTTATTAAAATAGCTGTGTAAACATAGGTCTGCCAAGTCATTCAAACAAAAATAAGAACAAAGTCTGGGAAGACATTCAGATTTCTGAGGAACTTTCTGCACTACACTGTTATAGTGCTATTATTCCACTTTCAACATTCTGTGGAATTCTGGGGTTTGTAGTTTACAGAGGCCAAAGAGCTCTCTGCCTGAGAATTCTAAGTGCCCTCCCTACACCGCAAACCCCAGGATTCCATAGGATGTTGAAAGTGGAATAATAGCTCTATAACTGTGTAAGGCAGAAAGGCCCTAAATTAAACACTGCTGCAATGATGCTTAAAATCTATACTCAGGCTATTTCCACATGGTGTAAGTTGAAAGGCATGGTGCGACCTCTGGCGGAGGTCGTCCGCACCTTGGGAGCGGACTGGATTGGACTACTTGTCGAAGTTCCGCACCTCAGGTCTGCTCTGGAGCAACCCGAAGTGGTCGCACACTGTGTTTTTTAAAAACCTGTTTTTACAGGATTTTCAAAAGCATGGAGCGCGCCACTCCATGCCACTCCGTTCCCGTGCTCCGGTGCAGATTTGCAGGTGTGCACCTATGCGAGCCTGCCGATCTGCCAGGGGCGGGCTCTAGGCTGGCGAGCTTCAGTGGTTGGTGGGGAGCCTCCACCAACTGGAAGCTGCCATTTTGGACGCTGGAGCAGTGCGGAGCGACGAGCTCGCACTGCTCCCCATCAGGACGGACCCAAATGGACCCACCAAAAAGCCGGTGAGTAGCGGCAAGGAGCGTTTCCCTTGCCGCGTGCGGAAAGGGCCTCAGACTAAAAGGAAACTACTCTGTCTATATTTTATGGTTAACTACTCTCCATTATCATCTGTCTCAAACCCCACAAAACCGCATTGAAACAGCTATTAATGATTTCAAAAGAAAAATAAGGTAACGCACAAAGTTGTTGTTGCACTAATAATGCATTTTAACCTTCTTACTTGATTACCTGGATTGTAACAGTCTTGCTTGATCCTGCCCCATTTGTAAGGGGTCTAGAATCAACCTCACTTGGCACAAAGGCAGCTCTGTTCAATGGACGAAACACAGTATAATTAATTCTTCTGGTGGTTTGGATATAATCATCTTAAAAGTCATGAATGAAGTGAGGAGGCTTCTGGTCTTTCCCTTCCCTTTCCTCTGGACATGCTCCTTAAACTCTGGCCATTTCTGCCCTACACTGTTATAGTGCTATTATTCCACTTTCAACATCTTGTGGAATTCTGGGGTTTGTAGTTTACTGAGACCAAAGAGCTCTCTGGCTATGTAATGCCTCTCCCTAAACTGCAGATCCCAGGATTCCATAGGATATTCAAAGTGGAATAATGGCACAATAACAGTGTCGTATGGAGATGGCCTCTATCTTAAAGCATTATCAAGTTGTACAGTAAAGATCTGGCAAGCTTAGTGCTGCTGATGGATTGAAATCTCAACCATCTCAACCAAGATTCTCCTCAACAAAGAAAATCTTAGATGAATGACAATCTTTGAGGTTTGGGACTTATTCTGTATGAAAAATGCACACGGTTTTACTGGGCAAAAGACAACTTTTTCTGCAAAAAAAGAAAACCGTTTTCTGTTCAAGAAACTTGTTCTCTGTACAGAAATCTTGTTTTCCGAACTCTCTTGCCCACCAAAAAACCCAAGCACATTTTTTCACAAAATAAATCCTGAACTGCGAATAGTCTTCAAAACTAGCGGGGGTTTTTTTCCTGACAACTTATAGAAAGAAGAGAAATGATAAAATTATATGTTCTTGCCTATGAGAATGAAATTTACAAAGGTCTACATCCCTAGGAAAGAATGTCAGAATGGCCACAGATATAAGTACCTTTTTGATTGATGTAATTTTGATTGTTCTAAGGGAACTGAATGTAATCAATGAGTATAGAGTTAAAAAGACACATCACAGTTGCATTGCCATCAATGGGATTTAAAGTCCCAGGCCCTGCAGATCTCTTCTGTTCAGGTTTATGTGGATCTTAAGAAGAGGATAACTTGGGTGATTCATACAAAATGTCCAAATGGACAGATGTTCTGCTTCCAAATATTGTCAGCCAGATGACAATACTTCTAAAGACAAAAGTAGAAAATCAACAGCTTCTTTTATTTTTTTATCCATTACTCTATCTGGCTTTCAGTGTTATATTTCTTCTGTACACAGAACTATTTTCCTTTTTTTTTTTTTTTTAAAGGAAGTTATTTATAGAACAAAGTTGTGTTTATTGGAGCATAGTTCACAGAATATCCCTCCCAGCCTGGTCAGTGTTCTGGAAGCTATACTCCAAAAAAGCAATTTGCCCAGAACTGGGTTTTCAACACCAATTCAGCACTAGCATTGTTGGATTCTCAGGGAGTTTTTCGAGTTAAACCTTGAGTCTGTCATATTCAAACATTTTTAAAATCAAATTCTTTCCATCCCCAACATGAAGAAAACAATGAATTTTGGGAGATATTTATAAAAGGGAAATTTTCTTCCATAGAAGTTATTTTCCTTAGTACCATTTGCTGATGCTGGGTTTATAATAACATATTCTGGCCTTTAGAGGCCAAGAGGTGTAAAGTAATTCTCTCATAATGGGTGACAGTGAAGTAGTCCTGCAAGAACTTGGTAACAATGCTTTTTTAATGCATTAGCAAAGACATAGAAGGAGAAAATGCAAGGTGGATATGGTCAATAAAAATGGCATAGTAATAATGGATGAAAAGGCATAGCAACAGCAGGAATAGAAATATTTTGGAAAGACAAACCAAAGTGATTAAATCAAACCTGGGACTAGAGGAAGTGTTTCAAGAAAGGTCTGGAGTTTAGCTGGAATCTTGGCCAAGACTGATTGCTTTTCTAGTGGCTGTAAGGATAGAATTAATCTGAATTGGAAAGGAATTATGTGAACTGCCTGGCATTCAGTGGGATTGTCATAGTTTTTCACTTATAAATGTACATGCCCTGATTAGTGTTAAGGGCTCAAAGTGACAAAGACAAGTATTAATGTAAGGACTGTGGGTTGTAAATCAATAGTTTAAATAAATGATTTGAACTGTTCATTATGGAAACTTCATTCTGAGAATAATTATATGTCTAAAAGTCAAAGTGAGATTTAAGTCCGCTGTTGATCTGCAGAGATTTGGCAGGCATCATACATACTTAATCAGTCACAATGTACCTCTAGGCTTTAGACTGTAACTTCCTAATACTGAGAAATACAGTAAATGATGTGTGTTTGTTCAAATTAGTTCATCCTACTGGCAGTGGACAATATGCAGGCTGAGTCTGTAAAAATGTCTGCCGAGGGTTGACTTTTGGAAATGTAGTAGACAGCCATCCTTTCACAAGTCTGTTAAGAATCCACAGTACGACAGAGTCATATCCCACTATTTTCATGGGGGAGCACTTGTTTGGTGAGGGACAGAAACATGGAAGGTAGTCAGAAATGGGTTGTAATTGGTTTTCAAAACACTCCTTACAATACCTTGGGTCTGAAATATTTATTTTATAGCAGGCATCGAATTGCACACTACATTCTTTGCAAGTTTACCATCATTAGGAGGATTAGTTATATTTGACAAGCATTCAGCCTGCTTTACAAAAGCATTTCTTTACATTTCTTATTTCAGATACTGGTTGTTGTTATTGTGCTTTTTTTGGTGTTTTCTAGTCTTCTGTCATCAGGACCTTCAGCTCATATGGAACCCAAGTTGTTCTTGTCACATGGCTCACTCAGGACCTTTACACTCAGGACTGGAGGTGTGTTGAATTGTTATATCACTGGTTTATGGAAAATTCTCATTCAGTGATCCGATCTTAAGCAGAGAAAGAAATCCCATCAGAGAGGATAGCCCTCCAAGTAAGACATCTACAAAGAATAACACTTAGTGCTGCATCTAAGTAAATATATTTTGAATTAGGCCCTATGTAATGCAGATAGCTCTTGACACAGCTGACCCAAACACATAACAATAGAGAAGGTTATTTGCTGCAGCTGATATTTATATTCCAGGACAATGTGAAAATGTCAGAATACGGTGGATGCTGAGGTCACAGAATAGAGAAAGCTGTATGACCTGTGGCACCTTAGCTACCTGCTGCCCTCACATGCAGTTACAGTTACTGTCTTGAGATTAATGTTAAAATAAGATTCAGATTCCAATTTGGTCAGCTTTTTAGAGATTTGGGCAAAAATATACTGTCCTTTGCCTCTGTCAGTAAAATGTTTCGGGGAAATTGCTGAATACAGATAGAGATTTGCCTTGTTCTGTTGAAGAACCTTCAATTGATTTTAGGACAAGTGTAGAAAAGTCATTTAGGGAAGGCACAGAGAGCATATCCTCCAACATTTCAGATGAAAAACAAGACCTAGGTGGCCAAGCAGCATCAGAGTATGGTTAAGATGGAAGAAGTTATTAATGAGAAAGAAGACACAATGTTGAAGAATCTGCAGCAGCTTGCTTTTGCCTGGGCCTGCTGGGAGGGGCAAGATTCTCCCCCATCCTCTCTTCTCTCTCTACTGAGGGAATTGAATGAAATCTACTTTCATACTTTGAAGTCAGTTTGCAGAAACAAAGGTCAACTGAAGACAAAGGGAGAAAGTGGGAAGAGGACAGAGAAGCTTGGACCCTTTTAAAAGCAGCAGAAAAAACTGGCACGACAGTGGATTAGTCAGGAACCTCCTTGCTATATCAGGACAGTCAGAGGAGATGAGGGAGAGTCAGCCATCCCTTTCGTATGTCATCAGTTCTAAGAAGCACTTGTGTTTCTAGTTATTATGAAGTAAACAGACCAAATGCAAAGACCTGACACCTAATTAGACTTCTGTGAAGAACTTCCTCCACTTGCAGGCAAGAACAAAGTAATAAAATAAAATAACAATCAGCTAATGTCTGGTTTTACAATGTATGAAACAGTTTAAGCCTCCTCTACTGTTGATTTAAATTTCAAGAATCTTCCTTTAGCTCATATTACTAGAATACTCTGAAACTAATATATGCAGTTGGGATCCCTAGTTCACCGATGGGAGGGAACTGTGTATAGGAGCTGCTTGAAATATCAGAAGAAGCCCAGCCACCTCTTAGAGCTCTGTATATGGGACTGAGCCATCAAACAAGGGATGGAGATCTTCATTTTGCTTTCTATTCAGAAATGAGATTTTGAGAGTTTTTGGACATATTTACACATTTCTGGTGATTTTATGCATATCAAGACTTTTCAGTGGCAATTTTTATGAACCGTTTTACAAAATTTTGGCAACATGTGTGGTTTTTAAGAAAAACAATTTTTTTAAAGCATTTTACAGTGGCTGCATGGGCAAGATCATGTTGAGGAGGGAGCCAGCTTGTTCTCTGCTGCTCCAGAAACTAGAACAAGGAGCAATGGATTCAAGCTGCAGGAAAGGAGATTCCACCTGAACCTCAGGAAGAACCTCCTGATGGTCAGAGCTGTCCAGCAGTGGAATATGCTGCCTTGGAGTGTGGTAGAGTCTCCTTCTTTAGAGGTTTTTAAGCAGAGGCTGGATGGCCATCTTGGGAATGCTTTGATAGGTGTTCCTGCATAGCAGGGGGTTGGACTGGATGGCCCCTGTGGTCTCTTCCAGCTCTATGATTCTATGAATGCTGGTCTTGTTGTCTCTGGAAGAAAGTGAAAAATCACATGACAGATGGCAAGGCTTTTGAACTGGATGTCTTAATGTATCAAGGAAGAGAAAATTTATATATATTTTATAAGATCCCTACTTTGGAACCTTGTGATTATTACCTTCCCTACCCTAACATTTTTCTCCTTCTTCTATAGAAATCTGAAAGAGCAACCCTGCAGAAGCTGCCAACAAATCTGAATTTTCAGGTGAAAAAAAAAAATAGTAATTAACCATTCAGAGAGCAGAGTTTGTTATTTTCACTTGGGAACTGGCTGCATGCTCAATACAGACTGAAGTTTAGGACTGAAAATGTACATGTCTGTTGATGTCTTTACTACTGTTTGCTTTTACATTTCTGTTTTCATAAGTGATTTTGAGTCAGTCAACGGGATTTGCAACAAAATTGCATGCACACTGTGTGTCAATATTCCCATATCCTTGCCACCTATGTAATGCCTTAGCTCCTCAAGCTGCATGGAGAAATCCAAATAACCATGGGGACCTCTGTCCATCAGAGAAGGCTAGAAGAAATTTTGGATTACATTATCAGAGGTAGGGGTCTTTCTGCCGAAAGGGTTCATTGTGAGAAATCAATATTTGTGCCAAAATGATTCATGTTAATTAATGTTCCTTCATTTAATAATAACAGAATTAATATTGATCAGCCCCATGCTATAAAATGTTGCCTTGACATCTCTTACTGGAAATGAAAACTTTCTGCATGACCATGTACTTTTAATAGGTTACAAAGCATGAAAGAGAAACTCTTTCCATAAACTTTAATATTAGTATGGATGTCTTTAATCTAGTGTCCTAATTAAATGCAAATAGAATGAAATCTAAAGGGCTGACTTTTGGTGGTAGGGATGCATTTTCTGAAATGCCAAAAATTACTTCTCACTCTCTTGGTAGCTTTTTGGTACTCCTTGTATAAATGGTTCCTTCTTTATTTTTATTGCCCATAGTGATGTAATTACAGAGCAAATGTGATTGGTCATAATGTCGTGACATCATCTTCATTCAATATGTGCTCCTGTCTGGGTGGCATTACCTAAGAGTCACCACATAGTAGTCCAACTGGAATGTTAGACTGAGACTTTGAACATCCAGGCTTTAGTCCCCACTGAACCATGAAACTCATTGAGGTGTCTTGGCCCAGTGATTCTCTCACTCTAACCTATCTCTCAGAATTGTGGTTAGGAAGACAGCCATATATACTGCACTGAGATTTATATCCTAAAGATATGATATAAGTGTAACTAATAAATGAAATAAATAAATAAAATATGGCAATAATCCAGACAGAAACATCAGCCAAGGTATTTTTCTTTCAAAATCACATCATCCTCATCCTGATTTCTCAAAAACTTTAGGTTGGCATAAGAACAGCACCAAATGTTACTTCAAAGCACCAGCCCAATAGAATTCAGTGAATGAATATTCACATAATCTGTGTGGTAGATGTGATTGATTCTTTATATCCCCCATAAAGCATAAATTTGTCCCTACTTTTCTCTCATTGTCAGTGGGTCAGTATCAGAAGCAACCCACATTGGTGGGGGTGTATTGGATCTGTCCCTAAATTGATTTGGTTCTCTGGATGTTTTTGACTACAACACTGTCACTCCATTGCCACTGGTAGCCTTTTTGGGCTTCTAGGAGATGAAGTCACCACCATAAACCACTGAACATAAATGATCTCATCTGATTTCAGAAGCTAAATAGGGCCAGGCCAGGGTAGTACCAGAGATCTTTGAGTAAAGTAGGGGAAAAAACTGCCTGAAAGCAGGGAAAGCTATGCCCACCAGTCAGAACTGATGATCCCATGCTAGATGGATTGGTGATCTGACTTAGTAGATGGCAGTTTTCTAATTCCATAATAGCTGGAAAGCCAAAGCCCCTCCTTCTCGGCCTAAGTGGTTTTCAGAATTATTTATTTATTTTTACCCCACTAAAATGGCAAGCCACTACCTGAAAATCAACATGAGTGAATATTCAGCCAACTTTCATTTAGTTTGTAAAAGGAGCTAGGCTATCAGTGGTAAGAAGAACAGTTTCATGCACATAAAACAAATTTCTCTCAGGCATAAACAGAAGGGACCTTTAATTTATTTTCAAATTTAAATTTAAAATTGGTTTTGAGATGGGCCAAGCACCCTTTGGAGGTACTACCCTGTTTGCCAGCAGCAAATGATGCATTTTCATAAATCATTCTAGAGTCATATTCACAGTACACCTTCAGATCAATAATAAATACTTAAAGCAAGATTGTTAGGCATACGGCTTGGATCTGAGATCTGGCCGTGGAAGGAGTTTGTGAGACTGCCTCCTTCTGTTGCTGCAGTTCTGCCTATCCTTTGTCATGCTGCATTGGCATTGCTTTAAATATCACCTCCTACCAGTAAACACAGCAGGGAAATACAGTCTGGATGAAATGTTAAGAGACCTAGGCTGACACCTGGAAGATCAGAAGATGAATTGCATTCACTGGGGGCAAGAATTGGCCAGAGCAGGGATCATCTTAACAAAAATGATATCCTTTTTACAACACACCCACCCACCCACACACACACACACACACACACGACAGAGGGCTGGGGGAGAGGAAGAGAGGGAGAAAGAGAGAAGTATTGTCAGATAAAGAAAAAAATGATTTATACTGAATAATACCCTTTTTGGGTATAATTTCTGAATCTGTACTCCTGGCAGATAGGATCAGTATGCACTCTACTTTCTGTATATATTTATTATCAGCTTCATTATGTTTATATCCAATGCAATTCTCGACTGCATCAATAGGAGTATGGTGTCTAGATCGAGGGAGGTACTGGTACCACTCTACTCTGCTTTGGTTAGACCTCATCTTGAATACTGTGTCCAGTTCTGGGCACCTCAATTCAAGAAGGACATAGTCAAGCTGGAGCAAGTCCAGAGGAGGGCGACCAAAATGCTGCAGGCCTGGAAGCCATGCCCTGTGAGGATAGACGTAGAGAGGTGGGTATGTTTAGCCTGCAGAAGAGAAGGTTAAAAGGGGACATGATAGCCATGTTTAAATATCTGAAGGGATGCCATGTAGAGGAGGGAGAGGGCTTGTTTTGTGCTGCTTCAGAGACTAGGACAAGGAGCAATGGATTCAAGCTGCAGGAAAGCAGATTCCACCTGAATGTCAGGAAGAACTTCCTGACAGTCAGGGCTGTCCGGCAGTGGAATATGCTGCCTCGGAGTGTAGTGGAGTCTCCTTCTTTGGAGGTTTTTAAGCAGAGGCTGGATGGCCATCTGTCGGGAGTGCTTTGAGGGTATTCCTGCATGGCAGGGCGTTGGCCCCTGTGGTCTCTTCCAACTCTACATTTCTATGATTTTATGATTCTATGATTATGATATTCTCGACATCTATCTCTAAGATTTATACGGCAGACAGAACATATCTTAATGATAGATACTATAATGGCATGATTATGGTAGGCCTGTAGCTTCCCCTAAAATAAATTTTTTTTGGGGGGGAGCAGGGGCACTAATTGGTATGAGACTGGGTAGAAATCAGAGGTAGAATTGCCAGATCAATACAGGATGTCTGTGCCACTAGAACTCTGAAATGTGGGAACAGCAGATATTGCACTGCCCTATTGAACACACAGCAAGATACTGAACTGGATCAATTATTTAGACATCAGTCGTTTGAACTAGAACGGATTCCACATCATTGCAGGCTCCATTGGTACAACCCTTGAAGTGTGTCCTAAAGAATAGGATTCATATGTTTAGCTTGGCCTGTAAGTCCCTAAGGAAACTCTATGAAATGCATGTAGTCACCACAAGTCAACAGGCAACTTGAAAGCACATAAATGTTACCCTAAAAGGTGGTGGATATTGGGGTACACCCACAATGCCAGCATCTCAATAAGAATTTGGGGACATTATGGCTCAAAGAAGGCTGGTAAGTGGAAGGTAACAGCAGGATCTTTTCACTTACATATACCAGTGCTGACTTCAAAGAGGCTCCAGTTAAAGATAAACTATTTTATTTGGAATCAACTAATACACAGGAAATCAGACACTCTAGGAACCATACAAGGCTGCTGGAAAGTAAGAGATGAAAGGTTGGATAGAGAGGGAAATTGGGGGAAGATGGTGATAGTTACCAATCCTGGAGAAGAAGGATGAAGGGAGAGGCTCAGATAGCATCCGAGGGCAACACAAATGAAGAGCAGTCTGAGAGCCACATAGTAGTCTCAATATGCTACAAGTTGCCAGGGCCAAAGTTAGGGTTTATATACCCGTTCTCATATCCTGAAGGGGTGTTCTAACAGAGCCGTAAAACTTTCTCATAGGACTGACAAAGGGTTCAGGAGTAAGTGATTGCTTTGACACCAGAGTCACAGAATTTATGGGAATTGTAATAACCTCTTGAAGTTTGGACCAGTCAGGTGTGTAAGAAAGGTTTCTGTAGGGTAAGATCAAAAGAAATGGTCTTTGGTTGTCTTATCTGGGCCCATTCAGAAATGCAAAGATCTGAGAGATTAGCCTGAACTCATTTTATGCCAGGGTTTTTCCACCTAATCCTGTTTGAATTTATAGCCTATGTCTCAGGTCAGCTCAACCTCTTATGGTCAGCATGCCTTCAATTCATGCATTTCCAGCCATATGAAAAAGCACATCCTGCAAGTTGGGGGTGTAGGATAGGGTACATACACACCTGAGTCAAGTTTCTATGACTTCATTGTGTAGCGGGGATTGTTTTTAACCTATTTTTTTCCATTATCAGTGGCAGCTGACAAACTTCTTGTCAATAGTGTGACAAATCTACTCTAGGTTTTAGTTTGACCTTAAAGAGAATTGTACTGTATCAGCCCTCCCTGGATAACTCCTTTCACATTCAGACTAAAATCTGGAGCACCACAGACAATGAGTACTACTAACTACTACCACCACCACCACTACTACCACCTCCTCCTCCTTCTTTTTCCTCCCATGTCTTCTGGTGGATTTACCTATAACCTGGCTTTTAATGTTTAAATAAATAAATAGATAAATAATTAAATGCTACTGGCGGGGACAGCCAAATGTAGAACCTGATCTTGTGATGGACAAATCTGTCAGTTTTGCTTCTCTCAGATTTTTCTTTTTTTCCCTTTTTTTGCAAGTTCTGATTAACAAATGAAGTGAAACTGAATTACACCCCACCTTTGGTTTCTTTGAGTGTGTTTAAAGATGATGGTGAATGGGGTGAATAATATAATCTTGGATAGGACTGCTTTTTTTGGTGTCAGTTCATTGTTAAATGCGATGTCGCATTCTTTCTTTAACAGAGCTACTTTGTCAATCATAGCAGCTCTCTGACCAGGCATGTCATAAATGCATGATTAATCAAGTATCTCATGCTAATTAGTTCTTGAAGTCTTTTGTCATTTCCAGCTTGATTAAAATAGAAAGTGCTGACTCAAGATAATTCCTTCCCATATCTTATAATTTGCTCCTGCAAATGTTCATGCCAATATCATCTTGATGCAGTGATCCAGATTATGATGGGACACTATGTGTCTGAACTTTAAATTAACATATGGAGCTAGCTTGACTGTAAAGAATGTAATATTGAAAACAATATAACTTTAACATTACA
The DNA here is from genome assembly GCA_948472985.1 of Iguana delicatissima. Lineage (NCBI taxonomy): Eukaryota > Metazoa > Chordata > Lepidosauria > Squamata > Iguanidae > Iguana > Iguana delicatissima. Next base: position 65,589 of record CAOKZL010000413.1, on the reverse strand, counting down.
ACTGGTATGCATTAGCATTATTTGGAACGGGCCTCTAAGAGACTGTGTTGAGCAGTTCAAGAGACTGAATGCCTGTGAGATACTTTTTCCATCTCTTTGAGTTGATAACAAGCATTGATAATTGGTCTATATTTTTGTCAACACCCAGACCACTAGCAACCAGAAAATGTTGATACAGAAACATCACCAAATGTACATACTGTTCTCTGAAGCCTCCTGCATCTCTCTTGCCACTCTATGAACCATTTAGTTCACAACAATTTTCTACTGGACCTAGAAATCAAATTTGGTTTCTTTATAGTTTTTCACATAAATAGCCATGATGTTCACAAAGCCATTTTTACACAGTACAGTCGTCTTAAATTGTCGGTGTATGGTGTATTTTACCAGCCCTTTTGAATATTCTGATGTGTTGACTATAATCCGTCACTTCCTGCCTTGAACCTGGGAAATTTTACAGGATGTGGTAGATTGTCATCATGGTTTATGGTTGAGTACATGCAAGACCAGTCACAATATTGTTAGTCAATGTGGTGACTCCACTATATTAAACAAAGCTATGTTAATATGGCTCATGTACTTACAGTTTGGAAGGTGAGGAGATGGTAAAGGAAACTCTGGTGCGAATATGTACGAAATACCTTGATGTCCAATGAACACCCATTTGTTGAAGGACATCCAACATTTGGAAAGGTCACATTTGCTCTTTAAATACTGAAAAATTTCAGAAGCATGGCCATTATAAGATCATTTGTAAGGTAGAACAGATATTAATGAAAGGGAGAGAAAATCTAAAAATGTATTAATTCCTTTGTTGTCAAGGTAAAATATACTTATGAATGTTCTATTTTGAAAGAATGGATGTTCTGGTCCCATTTTCCCCGTTTCTTTTCCTATTCTCAAGGGGCACAAAGTCTGTAAATGACAACAAGCAATTGCAGCAGAGTATTATTCCATTATTTGCCCTTTCCATTATTTGCTTTTTATGAAACTCATCCTGGTGGGTTATTTTATATATTTTTTTGTAAAAAAAGGCAATTTGAAAACTGCTATTAATAACCAAAATTGAATTTCATTGTGTACACTTATTATACAAAGGTTGTTATCCACTTTGTATCTGCCATAGGAAAAAAAAACACCCTGCATCTATGAATTAATGTAAGCCATTTATAGTTTATGAATCCAAAATCCTCCAGGATGTCCCCAAGTGCTGGAGTTTGCTTATGAATCTTTGTGCTAGCTGAAGGAAATGTAAAATCAAATGTAGACAGACAGCTCCCAATTGAATACATATCCATAGAGACCCAGGAACACTTGTACTTCTAGAAAGGGTGTGGAATAAATTATACTTGAAAGAATAATATTCTTCAGATACACCTATTTTGGTTGGCAGTAGGCCTTGTGAGCTCTTCAGAAAGCTGCCATGACAACCGGAGCAGACAGGTGGGTCCAGACATGCACATCCATTGAAGAATGGCAGAAGACCAACAAATCAATATTTAATATGGAAGCTGCTTCAGACCCTCACATGCATAATTTATTTCCACTTTGGGGTACAGATGGGCCAGAATCAAGCCCTACACTCAAACTGCAGGGAACAACAGCTGACCCAAATCTCTCAAAGGCCCTTTTCCTTGATAAGGTCCAAATTAGCATCTCATTCAAAAAGCCCACTTGCTGTTTCATTGTATCCAAGCACCTTTGTTGTTGTTACTTCTTTAACCCTGTCTTAGGAGAAATCTGGGTCTTTCAAATATTTTAGGATATTACAACATTAGTGATAGTGAACTCATGTATTACTTATGGTATACTTAGATATTTTTGGCTGTTCTTCACAAGTGGTAAATGAACACATCTCCTACTAAAACCTAGCTTTTAAAAATATTTTACACCAATGATTAATTGATTAACCATGCTGATTATCCATTTAAGTCTTCTCTCATTTTATTAATACTGAAGTTTAATACCCAGCACAAGAATACTGGATCTGAAAATAGGAAATTGTTCAGATTCCAGGTCAGGTCTCTCAGTAAGCTTGACTAACTGAATATCTTTAAGATCCAAATAACATTATTACCAATTAAGACACCCAGATCAGATCTTTTGGCCCATCTACACTTTATATTTTCTTCACTGGCTTCTTCTACATCATTGAAAAAAGATGAAAGGTCATAACGTTAATATTTTACTTCTCCCCCCAACAAGAAGCATTGCCAATGAAGCGAGGTATTGATGTAACCGTATAAAACCACTCATAAAACCTGTTACTAGAAGGATTCAGATTGGCATAGTCCATGTATCCCCCATAACTTGAAATTTAAGTGTCATCTCATTTATGTTAGATTACTGTTCCAATTAGAAACTGATGACCATGGAGTGAATCTGCAAGCCAAAATCTGTTTAGAAGGAAGTGTCCTGAGATGTGCTTTTTGGTAAATACTCTTAGGACTGAGCTGCCAATGGGATAAGAATACAAAGAAGTTTGCATATTAATATACTATATAAATGGCAGATGGTTATACATATAAAACATCACAACCTTGAAATGTTTAGATATATAGAATGTCAGATAAAGTTCAGTATAAATTTCATTAGGTTTTTTTCCCCCCATTTGGAATTACTAGGGTAATGTCATAGTGAAAAAAGATATTGACAAGTTGGAACAGAGGAGGGTGAGAAAAATGGTAAAGGGCCTGGAACCCAAAAGCAATGAGGAACAGTTGGAGAAACAGGCCATGTTTCACTTGGAGAAGAGAAGTCAGAGAGCTGGTACAACAGACACGTTCAAATTATCTGAAGGGATGTCATGCAGGCGATGGAGGATGGTTGTTTTCTTTTGTTCCAGAGGATAGGGCCCAAAACAGCTTATTCAAATAATAAGAAAAAAGGTTTGATCAAACATTTGGGAGAACTTTCTGATGGCACAAGCTGTTTGACAGTGGAACACACTACCTCAAAACATGATTCTGAGGTTTATAAATTTCATATTTAATGTAATGACTCAAGTTAACAGTAAAAAATTGTGTGTGTGTGTGAAGTACAATGCCCTGTTTATGAACATTTTGTTGAGGGAGAATTTCCTCCTGTCATACAGTTATGACAGTAATATGATAGCACACAACAGGCATATAACAAGGTATGAGCAAGAGGGATTTGCTTTTGACTAGTTAAGAAATAGGCTTACCAATTCACAAATTTATTATAAGATTAGTTCTTAATACCTGATAATCACCTTCGTCAAGGAAAATTTCATCTTGGTCAAAGGCAAATGAAATGCTGAGATGGGCCTTGAGCCTCGCTACACATGGGTTGCTAAAACACCCAATATTTTTCTTAGAGATTGAGAGAAAAGGAGGAAAATGCCATTTAAATAAGCAGTATGCCATGTACAATGCAGCTTAACTCTCTCCAGCAGTGTTATAACTGGTAGGCGTGGCAAATGTCAAATGCCTGAAGATTATCATAGAACTCCATAGCCCAGACAAACTCTGAAGGAAAAGAGTTTAGAAGGAAAGTTAATGTTGCATTATGATTTTAATGTACAATCCTTATTATATCATGATTGATGTAAACACACGCAGAAGCATGGTGAAATAAATGTACATTATGAAGGTACATTTTTTTAAATGGTGGGTTTAAAAAAAGAGCCAATGTTATGTGACATGTAGTATGGAAAGCAGCTCTCTGTACATCAAATGTTAGATCCGATAAATGTTGTTTTCATTTCAAAGGACTGTGAACAGTGAGTTACAGTAGTCATGACTCATCTAAATCTCATTGGTTCAGAAGACTAGGGTTCCATGGACTGGGAAACAGGGGCTTTTTCTTTTTTCTTTTAAAGAGGTATATGATTGTAATTTGCATGCATAGCATGTGTCATTACAATGTACATGCCATTTCCCTAACTTTCCACAACATTTGGAATCTACAAGAAGCGGGTAATAACCCTCACAAATGGGAATTTGATCTTTCGTTGTGTGCCTTCAAGTCCTTTCTGACTTATGGAAACACTAAGAAAAAACTTCAATGGGATTTTCTGGGGCTGAGAGTATGTGATATGCTCAAGGTCACCTAGTGGGTTTCCATGGGCAAGCAGGGACTTGAAATTTGGTCTGCAAGGTCATAGTCCAATACATAAATCACCACATCATGCTGGGAATTTGATACCATTATAAAAGAGGATTTCACTCAAGCTTCAAACAATGAATTCCAATAAAATCTGTGATACTCCTTATACTCATATGCAAGGGGTGGGGACAAGTATTGTCATTGAAAGTTTCAAAGCAATGAAGAAATTGTTACCATTAAAACATTTGAAACCACTTACTTTGTCCCTTTATTTTGATAGAACTTGTTGATTGCACACAACAGCTTCTTCTTCTTCTTCCTCTTCCTCCTCCATTTAGCAAAAGCAGTATCTAAAAAGGAACATTGAAACAGTTCTGTTATCTTGACACAAATAAACTCAATGTCTTTGAGCAAACCCACTCAGCTATAGCACCTTATAAGAGGCCTTTGTGCTGCAGTTGATTAGGTTTGTTCAAAGACACCAGGATTCAAGACAATTTAACACTAAGGCAATGACAGGACTATGTGAAAGTGTGGTAGGAAGAGCGATCTCTGGATACTATGGGAACACACCTGGACAGAGACTTTAGATAGGATATTTAAATTGGCTGCTACTTCGTGTTTGGATGTTTTGTTGACAGTTCTAGTCTAGCCAGGGAATCAGTTAGTGACTCATTAAGTGAAGACACATTTTTCAACAGTCCATTGAAATATGTTTGTTCTTATTTGAAGAAAATAAGGATTCTTTGTTGAAACTGCCAAAACTGTTGGAATTCCATACAAGCTGCGTTGAGTTCAAATATCCTGAGCAGTATTTTAATGTTCTGGAACATGCTTGTGATGCTCTAACACTTTCCTTTCCTTTCTGATGTTAAATATCTCCAAATCAGAGGGCCATAGATAATACTCTGAATTACCTTAATATCAGCAATGACTAGAGTCCCATATTGTTAAGATGATGATGGATACAGAGAGAGACTTACTGAATATATCAATACTGTGGAAAGAGACACCACTTCCAGAAGGAGCAGCAACTTGAGTATGGAGAAAGGGACGGCTTCGTCTGAAAGGATTTCTGATTGACGAGAGGAACATAAAAATATGAGGAGTAGCACAAGTTTGCCACTGTTCATTGCAACAGCTCTGTAGTTATCTATGGAAAACTGCAATCCTCAGCATTTTTTTAAAAAAAAACAAAGGTTTCAGAGTTGAGAAATCTCATCTCTAGAAGCAAGACAAAAGTGGATCCAGACACTTTGACAAGGTGATGATGATGAAGATGATAATTCAATGCATTTATGTTAAAAGAGCTTTTGTGAGCTGGTAATGATAAGTGTTTTTTAAAAATTATCCAACAGTGATAACCACTATATTAAACATTCTGGCAGCAAGACCCCATTACAGTGACAGTGAAGGTCTAATTAGATTCAGTTACACCTGAAGGCCCTCTGAAGATTGACTGTGTCCTGGTAGATGGAAAACTTGCTGATTATTACCCTCTCTGGTCTTTCAAGGCCAAAAGTTGGCAGTCTGGTTCTAGATGGACACAAGGAAATACAGAGCAAAAGTACCTGAAGAGAAATGAAAGACCAAGCATACTACTAAGGAATTTTTCCTGAGATTTTATTGTTGGAGTAAAGTTCCCATGATCTCTTGCTGTCTAGGGCTGATGAGACTAGAAAGCCAAAAACACCTGGATGGCCACCATTATCCTGATGTAAAAGTAAGTCAAGCTTGGAAACAGAGAAAAATCCCGAGAAAGAGATGGCTAGCACAAAACAAGAACTTTTGACATCTTTTTTAAAAATAATTTTACTTATTAGATAAAAACAAACAACAACACTACAAAGTAATACAAAAAAGAAAGAAAATGCACAGAAATAAAGTACCAGAAAGGAATTAAGATTACAAATATTAAACTAAACTACAAAATAACAACAAAATTACAAATAAATAAAGACTGGTTCCTGCCTTTGTAAGAAGTGAACATTAATCAGACAGTAACAATTAATTACTAAATTCTTAAATTTAAGTTAGAGTTAATACATATTGCCTATCAATTATTTTCATATTAAATGTAAACCTGCAAAATTAATTAATACAAACCCCTTATAATCAGATATATTCAACTTTCAACTTATTCTATATTTTATGTTAGTATAAAGTGTTTATCTACCACCAAAAGACAATTAAAATTGAACTTTTGACATCTTATATGTAAGGAGAGGAAGAGTATATCTTCATCTAGAATAGCAGCTCACAAACTTTGGTCTCTAAATGTTGCTGGACTACAGATCTCTGAGCCTGTAGCCAGCATGACCAATGGTCAGGGATTCTGGGAGTTACAGCTATACAACAACTGGGGACCCTTGTTTGGGAATAACAGATTTAGAATGCAGAAAGATCTTTGAAAAGATGAGAACTCCCAAGGCTTTTTCAGCTGATCTGTCACTGTATTAGTACTAGTCAAAAGAGTCATATCTCTTCTCAAAGAGATAATTTTGCCTTGTTTTGTTCAACATCATCTTTAAACAGCTTCAAGAAGGCTCTCCTCTTCCTTTAATTTTCCCTACCATAGTATTCATTCAGGAAACAGTGGGAAGAAATTAGAGACAAATATTTTTATGCATCAATCTACTAATGGACTTTCCACAATATGGCAACGTAGCAAGGATTGCTGTCTTGTTGTGGCACCATGCTAGTATAAAAGGATTTGGACAGCCAGCTGTACTTTCACAGAGGTTGTATATTTGGTCCCTAGTGAAGCCATTCCTTACTCAAGCACACAAACATCCTCTCTCACTTTAGATTTGCAGTAGAAGCTAACTGAATATTTCACATTGGGTGAGTTCATAACACCCAGATATCCTTATTATCCAGGAATAGTTCTGACTTTTTCAACTGCTTTTAAAATGTCTCAGTATCTCTGTCTTCCTCCCACTTCTCCCCTTAGCTTATTTAAATAACTGCAAACTGATTTCAAAGGGCAAAATTAGTTTCCACTTAGTTGACTCAGGAGAAAGGAGAGGAGTAGGAACAGACTCTTGTCTTTCTCAGCAGGCTTTGGTAAAAGCAAGCTGCTGCAGCTTCTTCTAGCTTGTGTCTTCTTCCTCATCAATAACTTTTGCCATCTGCTCCACACGCTAATGTTGCTTAACTGAATGTGTCCAGGTTTTCATCTGTGAAATGTTGGAGGGTCTCCACATTTGCTAGGATTAGGGCTGTAGGACCCCCATAAAAATGGAAAAAACACAAATATTGAGATGTGTGTGAGTGTGGGAAGGGAGCTGAGGCATGGTGGAGGTAGCGAGCACCCAGGATCCAATCAGGTCAGGAAAAGGAGATGGAAAGGGGGTGGGTTGGCACAATGGCCCTATACTTTCCCTCATTTGTCCATCTAGTTCCTTGTGTGTGTGTAGAGCATGGAAAGAGGGCTTGTGGTGCTGAGAAACTGGGCTGTGAGCCTTCCTTTGATGGACAGGCAGTGAATGGTGGAGGAGGAAGAGGATCAGAGGCAGGTTTTTAAAGGACTGTGTTGCCTGATTGAGGACACTGAGAGGGAAGGTTTCTCTGAAAAGAAGCACCTGAGGTTGTGGGGCAGGAGTTGGAGAAGCTAACAAATAATTCTGTGAAAGTAAAACCCACAGATGTGGAGGCTGACTGTAATCTTATCCAGGAACCTAAAGCATTGATCAATGCAAATTATATTTACGAGATCAATTACTATGCTCTAGATCCAGACTAATTTGAGTCTCATTGCCTTCACTGGGTCAAGTCTAGGAATGATTAAGTCTCATTAAGTCAACCAAGTAAAAATAATGACCACAGGATAGGTAATAACCTTAGGTTAGAATAAGAATAATTACAATGTAAAATGTAAAACATGGAGTGCTGAATCCTTTGCGGAGTCCCCATTCGAGTAGACCAGTTAAACAAATTGTTGAATATTGAGTCAACATGTAGGTAAATTTAACTAATTCAATAGGTCTACTCTAGTTGGGACTAATAATAGGATTCAGGTCTCAGTTAATAACTAATAACACATATAGAGGCATTTTTTTTTCATGTAAACAAACAAGACCAATTAACATAAAATTTATGTCTTCAAGCAGTAAAGTGCTGCTATCTGATACTGATCTTCTTAATCTAGGTTTCAGTATTTTTAAACAAAAAAATTAAAAAAAGATGACACAATGTTCTCTGAGTTCTGAAAACTTAAAGAAGATCTGCACTTTGAAATATATCTTGCTTGGCCTGGGTACCTGTAGGAAGAAAGAATAAAGTAATATAAAAATGACAACTCAGCAAAGTATGGAACTCTTAGAAGCATAAAAGGCGCATGAGATGAAACAAAAGTTCTTTGGATATGAAAAAAGGAAAATTAGACTAAATTTACAATAAAGGACTTCTGATAATATCAGCTCTTTATTTTTAGGTGAATTGAGGAAAAAGAGACTAGAATTTTTCCAGGTTTTTTGCATTCATCAAAATGAAAAGCCAGATGCTAGATAAAACATGTGTTATACCATGTGCACAACAATACCATGCATGTGTAGTCAGCAGTAGAGATGTGAAGGGCTGGAGAAATGGGAATTGAGGGAAATTCTAGGGAGGCTTCCTCTCTCTGCACATTTTTTCCCCAAGGGATTGTTGTTCTTTCCCCCTCTTAAAAAAAATGGAATACAAAATACACATGTACTTCAGTTAATAGAGCCTCTGGCAAAGAATTTCCTTTTTTAGATAAAATCATTTTACAACCAATAGCTCCCTTTTCCTCCTCATCCTCTGTCCAGTTGGAAGTTTTTTAAACAGCACTGGGGAAATGTAGGAGAAGGGCTGGAGGGACTCACACTTTTGGTGTTTGGGTTGCAGCAGCATGTCTTTTCGTGTTGGATTGCAGCATTGAAGTTTGAGAACTTGAGCTTGGAAAGAATGGGATTCTGCTTTAGACAATCTTGCTGTAATTGTGTGTGCCTCCAAGGTAAGGTAAATATCAGCTGCCTTCAGAATTCCTTATTGATCATATACAAAGAGTAAAACAAAGAGAAAAAGTGAGAGCAGATAAGCCAATATGTAATGCATCAGCAGGTATGTAAAAAAACACAAAAAAACATAGATCTGTAAGTTTGGCCACTAAAGTGAAAATCATAAGAAAAATGAAAGACAAAGTCATTCCTCAATGTATTTTAGAAGATGCTTTCACATAGCTGCTAGAAGTAAACAAATATTTTTGTTTACTTATGCCAGGTTTTCCCGGCATTGTTGTTTCATTTCACATATGTATATTGTTAATTTCATATAGTTTGCTGAAACATGTTGAGCTGCTCCTGTTTTCTATCCTTATTCTATTTTCCTTCTGCTTATGGTATTAAATATTCTGTTAACAAAGTAATGCTCAGGAGCATGTCAACTGAGATATACCAACAGTTCTATACGGAGAGCTAGCGTGGTATTAAGGTTTGAACTTTCAATGCTAGAGATGAGGGTCTGAATCCCTGCTCAGCCATGGAAACCCACTGAGTGACCTTGAGCAAGTCACACTCTCTCAGATTCAGAGCAAGGCAAAAGCAAGCCCCCTTTGAATAAATGTTGCCAATACAGATAGGGTCACCTTAGAATCATCATAAGTTGGAAATGACATGAAGCCACACGACACTGAGAGGTGTTCATGCGCCACTCCCTGTGGTCTGGGGTCCCTCTTGCCACATGATAGCTGGGCCTTCGTACAGCCAGTCTTTTAGCACAGTGTCTCCTTGTCACTGAGGAAAAGAAGTTCAGAAAACATAACAACTTTTTGTTTTCCATAATGCTCAGTGTTTTTTTTTTCCTGTTTCCAGTTGCCAGCCCCAACTAGATTAGATCCATTGAATCAATGGGATTTGCATTATGTTGATTTACCATTCAGCAATGTATGCAATAGGCCTATTCTAGATAGGGCTAGAAGTTAGATTTAGACCTTGGAGCTCATCATATTGCAGCTCCGTCTCAACACAAATTCAAAACATTTCCAAGTGGTTCAAGGAAACAAATTTGTACTTATTCTTTGAACTAATTATATGCTTACATTCAATATATCTATTATTTACGTATTTTTAAATTGATATTGATATCCTACTTTCCACCCATGTAGGACCCAAGCTGGCTCACTATGTAATTAAAACAGAATATACCAGAAAAGGACTATTTTTAGGAACAGTGCAAGTTATTTCACAATATATTTTATACATACACGCACTACCATTACCAGTACCACCAGTCAACATTCTGCAGTGGATTGTGCTGAATTCTCAACCAAATCATATTAATGCAAACTGACTTATAGTAGGTCCAGATCAGATCAGATCATCATGATTCAATTCTGGAGCGGAATGCCAAGTTCTGAAGTAATTCATAGCAATACAGAGGTTCAGATATCAAAAATAAGTAGGGAAAAGTAAGGCAATGCTTCTCCAACATGGTCATATAAAGAAAATATCAGGATGGTGTGATAATAAAAGATGAAGAGAAGAGCAGCTGATGAACAGCTCTAATAAACAATCTAGGGTAAGAATCTACTGAGCACTCTCCTGTCATGGTGCTTTTGGGGAAGGACTGTGTCATATCACTGAAATTTTATAGTTGATTTCTACATCTTTTCATTCTCCTAGATTTAGCAGTTAGCAGCAGATCTTTGAAACAGCAGTGATGAGGGTTTGGTGGAGGTTGAAAGGTCAGCCTGATCCTTTTTTAGTTTTTGTTTTTTCTTTTCCCTGTCTTTTGTCTTGTTTTCTTATTTAATCCTTAATCCTTCTTTTATTTATTATTCAATCTTTGTCTTATTTAATCCTTTGTTTCCTATTGATTCATTAATTTGAATATTTATATCTTTATTGTATGTAAATTTCTGTGTTTCAGGTAGTGACAAACTTATTTTTCCCTGTCCCAGCTGGGCCTACTTGCCTTTCAAGTGTCTGATTTGCTTTCTCAGTGTAATTCATTATACAATTACCTCTCTAATTCTTCTATTTCTTTTTGTTTGTGCAGTTTTGCATTCATCTCATCTACCAACAATCAGAATTTTAAAGAAAACAGATATACTATTATATTGCATAGTTAATCCATATTGTGAAGCAAATCAGATATTAATATTTTATTGCTCCCTTCCTTCATATTGGTCAAATAAGCAAACCACTAAATTTAATTTCTGTTAGATCTCCTAATTACTTAAACATATATATCATTTACATTTTTGTTATGATTACATGACCTCTGATTACATGACCTCATTGGTTTAAGTAATTCCTAGCCATCTCTATTGCAGGTGCTGAAAAAAATTGGACTGGAGTGGTATACAGCCTCCAGACTTTCTCCTGCTACTTTTTCCTTGAGTCCTTGCAAGTCTTGCTACAGAGAAAGGCAAACCAGTCTGTCTTCCTCTGTACTCTAGAACAGGGAATGGGAAAGTGTGACTCATGAACTGCATGCTTCCCAATCCCATTTAGCACAGCATTTCTTGGGACCACTTTCTTATGTGAGTAGACCTCAGGATTGCTATCTGTCTTTCCTGTATGTAGTTAATAAGCAAGAAAAACTTGTCAGGGCATGACAATACCCACTCAAAAGACATAAAAGACAGTCCCTAGTGGTCTTTCTCAGTGTGATGTGTAAAAGTCCCAGCAGTCAGGCAACAGAGGAAAGAACAAAGTGCAGAAACATAGATTGAATCTGAATCGTCTACAGCATCTCTCAGATTTTCTTTGCCCCTCAAAGATTAGGCAGCCAGCCATGGAGCAGAAACTGAATTCTCAAGGAGGAGCTGTTCTCTATAACCCACCAGTGGGGCAGACATGATAGAGGGTCTTCTCAGTTGTGTTGCCCCAATAGTGGAATACCCTCTCTTAGAAGCCTGATTCAAGGAATTCAATTTGCCTTTGGGGAGAGATGGACCTTAATGTTTTATTATATGTGTGTGTCTTCTATGGATATTAACAAAATTCACATTGTATAACCTTGAACAGAACTGAGGTCTATAATAGCAATTAGAGGTGTGTGTTTTTCACCCTTTATTAGCTGTAAGTTCCAATAAGGAGGCCTAAATCCAAGAGAAGTATTAATGAGCAATGAAATTCCTGGGACGAGACTATTCAGATGAGGCTCACAGAAGTTCTGGAAACAGATGGGTTTAGCCACTGTGACCATAATATGAACTGAATGTTGGAATTGACTCACCTTTGGTTTATGCCAACATGGATCTTCATACATTCTATCTGTTGTTGTTGTGTGCCTTCAAGTCGTTAGGCCCCTGTAAATGTCATAAATGGGTTATTAAATGCAGAGACTGACACATGATTTCCACTCAATCTTAAACTACAGCTTGACTCATTTGATCTCCTGGGGCTCGTTTTTCTGTTTAAGGAATAAGATTAGACTCTGTGGCTCAGAATGTGTAAGAGAAACCCACAGGAATTGTGTGGGGGGCTATAGTTCCTCTCATTCATACTTACTCTTCCAACTCATAATCAGGAATAGTGTCCCAGACAGGTCATTCTATTTAGCTTCCAATGAGTTGCATTAGTGATTAATGTCTACATGTAAAGGTTCAGAGAGTGAAAATTGTTTGGAAATTCCTGCCCTAAATCCAAAGGTCAACACGTTTGGTGAAGACCTGGCTAACAGATGGTGAATAACATAAACCCATGACTTGTTTGGTTTCCATTCAGTGGAGCAGTGAGTTCTACTCCAGGTTTTAGTCCTAACTTGAAAGGAGCAGTGATAGGTGCTGAACCCTAAGCACAAAGCAGCTCTTGGATATTTCTTTGACATTTGGACTGAAATCCGGAATTCATTCACAACCTCCCTGACATGGAAGCTACCAGCTGCCACTGTTTAGGGGGATCAGATAAAAAAGATGTGCTTTTATCTTCCAATACTACTATTCACATTCACTTTAGTAATTTGCATTAGTGCAGCATGTTCTCAAAGTGATACCCAATCCTGCTATATGTATTACTGTTCCACACAGTCCAATTACAACCCTATAATCTGGTCTTTACTAAGACAGTCATCCCTCCACATTTATTAGGGTTAGGGGCACAAGGACCCTGTGAAACTGAAAAAAACATGAATAACTCTAGGCCCTGCCAAACCATATTTAACACACAAAAAAGAATGATCACCATATTCAACCCACCATGGATTCCTTTCAGGTGTCAGGTTTCCTTCACAAGGCAGAAATAGGTGGCTGGTGGGGCTTACTGCCACCTCCACTGCTACCCCACACTGTTTTTAATAGCTATTTACAAGCCTCATTCACAGTTTCTCAGTCTCACAAGGCTTGCAGTCCCTATTAAAAATGGCATAGGGAGGCAGCAGAGGTGACAGCAATCATGAATAATCAAATCCACAAAAGTGAAACCTGCAAATGTGGAGGGCTGACTGTAGTTGTATAGTAGCCGGCATCAGTGTGAAGCTAGAGTTACAAGAAGACACATATGTGTACTGTCAATCCTCCATGTAGTATAGTTTCCAAATTGTTCAACTGATCTATCATTGCATTGTATTTTAATGCTTCAGCCATATGTTTAGCTGAACATCATATTAGATAGCTTGAGACTAGTTGAAGCAAGGGTGTGAGACACAGGAAGTTTGTTGCAAAAAGAGCCCCAGATCACAGTTCTGCATCTTTATTCAGAAAGCTAGAAAGACTTCTGTTCTGAGATAAAATTAAAGATAAAGATAAAGTTAGCCTGCAGGGGAGGTAGCACAATTTAAGAAACTGAGTGAAAATAGAACCCAAGCAAACACTACTGGTTCCCATGCCTAGCACAGAATGGTCACACATAGCTACTGAATTAACTTGAACCAAAATATTGTTAGAACATACTATTGTCATATTATAACGGTGCACAAACTGCACACAGGGCAAGAGCTGCCCAGGGGCGTGTCTCTCCTTGCTTATTTAAAGACAAATCGGCCCTGCCATGATCTGGAAACTTTGTTCTTGTATTCTTCAATCCCCTGCTTTTGGTGATAGGGAAGGTCATCTTGCCTCCCTACACTTTCCACCTGTGCTGAACCCAAAGACTTCATGTATGTGAACTAGACATGTCCGAACAGGTCCCAAAGTTTACAGCATTTACCCTTACCATTCTGGTTCTTCTTAGTTCTGCTTGAAATCAGTGTTCTGTACTGATGTGGTTGCAATTGATTGTTTGCTGGCGTATAAGACTCACTCCCCCCCAAAAAAAATACTGTTTGAAAATGGGGTGCGTCTTATATACCGGTGTGTCTTATATGCAGGCAAATAGTATTTGCCAGTGTATAAAAGAGTGCATCTTATACACAGGTGCTTCTTATACACCGACAAATCCTCAGTACTAGCTTACAGTTTTTCCCATATTATAATACAAAGCAGGTGAAAACCAACTCTGCTTTTATTAATCCATTCAGATTCACAGAGAAGAATTTCTCTCTGAACCCTGAGTAACCATATAACCTTATAATGAAATAGGTTGGGTGGGCACCACAACCAAAAATCAAGTTTAGGCCCCAGAAACTATACAAGGACTGAATTTAAGAAGAATCAGAGGTAGAAGAAATCTCAGAGCCTATCTATTCTAACCCCCTGGTAATGCACGGAATTCATTGCTATGTCTGTTGTTGTTGTTGTGTGCCTTTAAGTTGTTTCTGACTTATAGTGAACCTATTGTGGGATTTCTTTGGCAGTGTTTGTTCAGAGGGGGGTTTGTTTTTGCCTTCCACTGAGGCTGAGAGAGTGTGACTTGCCCAAGTTCACCCAGGGGGGTTCCATGACTGAGTGGAGAAATGAACCCTGGTCTCCAGAATTGTAGTCCAGTGCTCAAACCGCTACACCACTTTGGCTCCCTTCATTACTATGTAACACTCCTGATATGTTGTCATGCTCTCCATTTGTTAAAAATCAGCAATGAATGTGAGTCCACCATCTTTTTTTATTGTACTTCCTCAAGTTTAGATTCAGTCCTTTTTCTTTCAGTGTGAAGCCCGCCATTCTTCTAACTGAACCCAGTGTTTGAGTCCTAACCATGGGGGAAACCCCCCCCCCACAATTTTCTTCATTATCTATGTGATATTTTCACACATTTCAAAATAGTGGTTTTGTCATAAAGCTTTCTTTTATAAGTTGGGTGAGAATATCCCTCAGATCTGGAGCTGCAGCTTAGAACAGAGCATTAGCCTGAAAGAGTTTCAGGAAGTTACAAAATGCCTTTACCATGTTTGCTGTATCCATGTATGGTTTCTAGCATTGCAGAAAATAAATATCATGAGACTGGTTGGTTTTATACAAGACCTTATTGAAAAGGGGGAGGGGGAGAAATCCACCCACTAGCTCCCTTGGTGAGGATTACAACCAAGACTCTACTGCCAAGTTCTCTGTTTAGGTAAAGCATGAGAAACACTGTTTTGTTTCTCAAGATACAAAATAGGTTCTATCATAAGGGCAGTAAGAAACTGACAGATTTCTATGCTCAGAAGACAGCTGTTCCTTCTCAGGTACTATTATTAATATGCCCTAAGGCAATGTTTGCTCTGAAATATCTCTAATTGAAATAATTTACCCTGATCCTCAGAGAATTAGGAAACCGTTTTCATCATGTTCGCACACAGCCAAATAATTATGAGATGCCATATGGAAAAGACATCATGTGGTCTACGCATTTCTGAATGTATACTTTTGAAATAGTTCCCACCAATAACTTACCAAGTTAAATTACAAAGAGGAGATGGATAGCAGTAGTTCCTCGCTAGGTGGTTTTGGTTTAAAGCTGCCTCAGTCTCAGTGGACTCACAGTTCACATGGCATGTGATAACTGCACGGCTTGCGGTGGGACCCAGATCACAAAATAGCCATTTTCGTTTTCAGTGATCATAAAATTATGATCAGACTGGAACAGAGAAGATAGATATAGAAAAGTTCTCTTTTTTTAAAGAAAAATTTAAAGCTTTGCACTTGTTTCTCCATGTTTTTCTTTCAAAAATAAAGTAGGCATAACAAACATTAATTTTCATTTGTGTCTGTGGGTAAACTCGTCAGGGCAGTCACCACTTGCACAATAGAGAATGGCAAGACTTCATACAATAGATAACAGGAACAAATGGATATTTGTCTTTTTATGCATGTGTCTTTTATAGCACATAATCCTACCTCCTTGAAGAGTGGCTTTGGCATATGAATAGTCTGAGTAGGGGAAAAAAGAAAAGAAATAAGCAGGAAAAAGTATCCTCTTCTCATTGATTACTTCTTAGACTCATGTTTCCTTCTGGACACATTGTTCATATTTTATGAAGTTAAAAACCCAAATCAAATGAAATACTCTACCTGATAATTTTATTGTAATGGATAACTTACCATCCTGTGTAATATAGAACCAGCTCTCTTTCAGATGTTCTGAATACAATTCACATCTATAAGCAGACTAGTGTATTTACCCAGCATTGCCTGGGGTTTTTATTTTCCTCTTAAGAACTCATCAAACTGTCTTTTCCATTTCCTGTAACTTTGTTCCATATTTCCCCATACAATCTCTATTCAGAGTTATTTACCTGTACAGTTTGGGTTCTTGAGGGAGTACACTATCCTCCTCCTTGCTACGAGGCCTCATCTTCATAGCAACTGGCCTATTTCTGTACCTGTAAATTTTCCCCATATTCCGCAATCCAATCTTTATTCAGAATTGTTAACATTCAGAGGTTGGGTTCCTGAGGGAATACACTATCCTCCTCTTTGCTGCTAGGCCTCATGACCATAGCAACCAGCCTATTCCAATACCCATAACTTATCCCCATATTCCCCAATCCAATCTGTATTCATAGTTGTTAACATACAGAGGTTAGGTTTCTCTGGGAATGCACTGTCCCCCTCCTTGCTACTAGGCATCATCACCATAGCAACCAGCCTATTCCAGTACCTGTAACTTTTCCCCATAGCCCCCAATCCAATCTGTGTTGTCTGGCGATGTTGATATACTGGCTTTTTTTCCCTTTCTGTTGAATTTGTGCAATGGCTTTACATTTTTCTGGAAGCATTTTTTGTTTTGAATTTCAGCTTTAAGATTCCTCACATATGGAACCCATACAATCTACTGTGTGAGGCAAGAGGACCTTGTAACTATGGCAATTTCTGCACGACATTGTTACAGGTGCTATTATTCCACTTTCAACATCCCATGGAATTCTGGGGTTTGTGGTTTACTGAGGCCAAAGAGCTCTCTGGCTGAAAATTCTAATGGCGCCTCCCTCAACTGTCAACCCCAGGATTCCATAGAATCTTCACAGCCAGCCAATCATATGAGGCCTTCTTGCCTCACTCAGCCAATCGTATGAGGTCCTTGCCTGCCTGACGCAGACAAACAGACAAACTCACAGACGAACATTGACTTTTACATAGTAGATAAACGGAAGGAACAATGGTTAGAGGTATTTTATACAGAGGTATGCTGAACATGGACAGAGTGGTGAAGAGACCCCACATGGTAAATAAAAATATTAGGAGTTTGATAATTGAGATACACTAAAATTGACTTCTTCTTTTAGAACTCTTGGCAATAGTGAACTAAAATGTCTCAAGAATAAAAGGGAATAGCAGTACATGAGATATAGCAGTCATGTGAAACTTAGCCCTCGTGCCAAGGGTGGGGAAACTTTGGCTCTTTAGATGTCGTTTTACTGCAGCGCTTCTTGGTGCTAGCAACATAGCCAGTGGTGAGGGAGGATGGAAACTGCAGTCCAGCAAGTTCTGAAACATCTCATGTTCCATATCTTTGGCCTCCATTCATTTGCAAGATGGCTCCACGCATAACACGAAGTGGCAAAAAGAAATGCATCTTTCACTATGCATGGAATAGGCAATTTGTCCATTAGTTCCAGGTATGTGTGGACTTCATATATATATATATATATACACACACACACACACACACACACATACATACATACATACACACACATACACATACATACATACATACCCTTGAGCGATTTGGACATGGTGCATTAGGAGGAAAAATGGTCACAGTGTCCATTCACTCATTTAGCATCTATATTTAGCCTGCTCAATGGAATTCTGAGGATGTATGCGTGGTTTGTTCCCTCACCAGCAAACCATTGAGATAAGAAAGCCTGATGGGACGCTTAATGGCTGTGTCTGAGAGGTGGTTTGAAACATGTTTTTTTTTCAGTTTTTGTCTAATACAGTCATCTCTCCGCATTTGCTAGAGTTAGGGGCACAGGACCCCTGAGAAAGTGGAAAAACCATGAATAACTCTAGCCCCCCCAAACCATATTTAACACACACACACACACACACACACACACACACACACACACGCACGATCACCATATTCAACCCACCATGGATTCCTTTGCGGCATCAGAGTTCCTTCACAAGACAGAAGTGGGTGGCTGGTGGGAGTTACTGCCACTGCCAATGCTGCCCCACACCATTTTTAATAGGGACTTACAAGCCTCTTTCACAGTTTTTCAGTCTCACTAGGCTTGCAGTCCCTATTAAAAATGGCATAGGGAGGCAGCAGAAGTGACAGCAAATAATCCGTGAATAATCAAATCCGCAAAAGTGAAACCCGCAAATGTGGAGGGCTGACTGTATTCTAATTAGTGTGCCACATTGGTCGATACTTCTTCTGCTTCTTGTAGCATGCAAAGTACTCCTGAAGAGGTTTTGGTTCTAGAGATTCTCAGTTGTGCTAGGAAACAACTCTAGTTTTTTCTTGTTTCTTGCCTTGGCATTTCTATCCCCTTTATTATAATTATTACAGATCAACAGGTAATCTCACTCTTCTTGTTCTGTCATACTGTACTGTTTTTTACTTTTATATTTTAAAAACATCTCATAAAATTGTACTGTGCTGCCCACACTTGATCCTCTTGGTGATTAAATGGACTTTTAAATAAAGGTAACATTTTGAAAGAGTTATGAACAGTTATTCTTTTACACAAAAGCTTTAAGTACATATTTATGGTCCCCTTGTGTTTTCTAGTTCAGTTAATGCAATATGGGGAAGGTAAAGCATCTCAAGTTCCACAGTATTTTCCTTTCTTTCTTTTTAAAAAGCTGTTGGGCCTTTTGGTGAGCATCATGATTAAAGCGCAGTGAGAAGGTCATTGCCCAAACTTTATCTTCCACACAGTTTCCCACAGCATGTATTCCTCACAGGGAACATTTTCTCAGCTCAGGTTATTTCCAGAAATGTTCTCAAACCAAAAGAACAGTCCTTGCAGTAAAACATTTCATTCCCACTTTTTATCCTTTATCTCACAGTCCTCTGTTGACAGCACTTATGTTTCTTCAACTGAATGGGCCAAAAACAACAGAATTAATGATGTTGTCTCTTTGTGAGTGCATTATGGTTTTTCTCTCTTTTCTTCTTTTTCTTCTTCTGACCTTTCAAACATGGGAATCGCTTGTTTGTAATATTTCTTGAAGGGGGGGACCCACTCCGTTAACATTGTCACTGCCCGGCTTCAAACTGTGTATGTGTAAAAGGTGAATGTAACTGTTATGAGAACTTTTCTGTTCATTTTCCATGGTGCATGCTGCCCACACTTGAAAACCCCAGGAAAACACAATGTGTACTTCAGTACTATCCATACTCACTCTAAAGCACTTTCTGCAGACGTCTTCAAGTAAAAGCAGTGCACGGAATTAAAGCTGCATCAAATGTTCACACTTAGGAAGGCAAAAGGCCATCAAGAGCAGCCTCTTGAAAAAACTTTTTACTCTATGGTGCTCATCTTTTCCCTCCATGTCCCTTTTCAGACCCAGTAAGTTGTTTTAGGGGCCTCTATCTTCATCTGTACATGACTCTAGCAAAATTGAGATCACACAGTGAAAGTGATAATGCTATAGGGCTGAAAAACTAATCATGTTTGGTTATCTAATGAGGTCAATGACTGTAAATAAAACCCTTGAATTTCCATGATTCTAACGAGGAAAAAGCACCCATCTCTGAGATTACTGAGCCAATGTTTTTGGTCTTTCCCTGCTACGTAATCTGTTTCACTGCATGCGAGACCTGTGTGGAAAATCCTGCCCCTGAGCCCTTTTACACTGCGCAGTTATAGCATTCCAACTCCACTTTAACTGCCATGATTCCATCGTATGGAACCCTGGGATTTGCAGTTTAGGCAGAGGTATACTCAGCCTGACAGCCACACCAGACCACAAACCCCAGGATTCATAGAACGCAGCCGTAACAGTTAAAGTTATTGTGAAATGTGAGGGATTTTAGTGGAGCAGAGTATCTAAAAGCACTAGGCAGAAGTTGAAGTAGTAACCAGCCAACTCCATCTCCCCACAGTAGTGAGCAGAGAAAGAAATCAAACTTAGTCTTCTTCATAAAGTATATAAAAGCAGTTTTACTTATGAATGCTTGTGCATAATCAACACAGGTTCATCTTCTTGAGGGAAGGAAGAAAAATAATGATATTGCATTGTATCAGGAAGCTGGAACTTGTCAACTTGAGAGAGTTCTTGGAAGTACCTGCTTCATGGAGGCTAGCAGGGAGAGGGAGGAGTGAAAGCAGATGAGACCCGAGAGAACAAAGACAATGCCTACGTGATGCAGGAAGACAGTGGGTGTGAACAGGAAGTATCCATAAACATGCTATGCCTAAACTGCTACAGAGCAACATGCAGTCTAACTACCAGTGAGAATAGGCATGCAAAGGTTGCAAACGCCAACAGAAGTGGAATCATAATAGTTAAAATGTGTATTGAGAAATGCCAATGAAATGGAGATGGGGCTAACATTTTCAGAAGGGGCAGAAGGGTTTAAATATATTCCCCCTATTTTGCTATAGCACTGTTTAGGATTGTAACCTCAGGCTACCTTCTGTGACTTAGGCCCTTTCTGCACCATCATCAAACCTGCCATAGGGACAGGAGAAGGATGGGACCATGATGATGCTTTTGCATGATGTCACCACGGTCCCGTCCTTCTCTCATCCCCATGTGGCCCAATCACGGATTAAATCATTGACAGGTTTTCCCTGTCAATGCCCCTTGATTGTGCCACCATTGCAGACTTACCTGTCTTGCAGAAGCCCAGGAAGCACAATTGGCTGTGCTTCCTGCTGCAGAGCAACCTGGGAAGCTACTCAGCTGTGCTGCAGAAGAAAGAGGTGTGGCCATCATGTTCCCTTCTGCAGGGATCCAGCCTGTGTGAAAGGGAGCGCTCCTGTCGTGCTCCCCTCCCAGCAAAGCTGCTGCTGGGATGCCCACCAGAGGACTCTGTGAAAAGGTAGGGTGTGGAAAGGGCCTGAAATATTTTTTATGTCTGCTATGCATACTCTCTAACATTTCACAGATGAAAAAAGGAGCACATGTGGCCAAGGAGCATCATAGTGTGATTAAAATGGAAGAAGTGACTAATGAGGAAGAACACACAAGCAAGGAAGAACTGCAGCAGTTTACTTTTGGCCAAGCCTGCTGGGAAGGGAAAGATTCTGCCTCTCCCCTCTTCTCGTTTCCCCATTGAGTTAACTGAGTGTGTATTTTTGCACTTTGAACTCAGGCCATTTCTGCACTATACTGTTATAGTGCTATTATTCCACTTTCAATATCCTCCAGAATTCTGGGGCTTGTATTTTTTTGAGGCCAAAGAGCTCTCTGGCTGAGAATTCTAAATGTCCTTCCCTAAACTGCAAGCTCCATGATTCCATAGGATGTTGAAAGTGGAATAATAGCACTATTACAGTGTAGTGCAGAATGGTCTCAGCCTGCAGCCACTGGAGCGAGCTGAAGACAAAGGGGAAAAGTGGGAGGATGAAAGAAAAATGAATATATTTTAAAAGCTGCTGAAAAGGGGGGACAAGAAAAGATTAATTGGGACTGTCCTTGGCAAATTGGGAAAATTGGAAGGTATGGTCATGTTTTTCATGACCCATCCTTTTCAAACACTGAAGTAAATAAAACTAGTTTGAGAGTCTTACAATATTCATTTAGGCTACATTTCTAAGTACTAGCACAAATGTCATATTTCCATATTTTAAGGCAATTTCAGCTGCTTCTTCTACTTTGTAACTTTTAATATTAATTTTTTTTCCTGTGGACAGTTTTCAGTGTTCATTTTGCTCACCTTAATTAATTTGAATAGGAGCTTTCATGAGGAGTTTTGCTTTGTTTTAATTAGGGATGCTAATAAAGCTCAGAATTAATTGGATTCTAACAAGATTCTGAAATATGGTTATCTCAAACTCATGTTTCTACTCCTTCTGGAGTTCAGGGGAAAAAAATCACAAAAGGTCCCCTGAACAGGTTCTTAGAAAACTTAGAGCAAGGCCTGGAGCTCCATACTGTCACTTCTCTCACTCCTGCAATGGGCTGTGATTTTTCTAGATTAGATTCTTGTTACTGAAACTCTTTAACAATCAGATTAGGAGAGGTGATTTCCTCAAACTGGATTGGAATACTGGGCTTCAAATTAGGCCTCACAAAAATAATCAATTAAAAATGATTCAGATCTTATGTGGACTCTTTCCAAACATGTAATTTTGGAATCCATGTAATTCAGAGGGTTTATATTTATTCTAACCAGACTTAAGGAAATTCAGCTGTTTAGGGTTCTTATATTATTCTAGTAATATCAGAGCCTTGTGACCAGTGGTGCAATGGTAAATTTGGAAGTCCAGGCATTCCCCAGGATAGGCTCTATAGCAATATCCCCATGAAGGGTCCCAAAGTCCGGGTGGCTGTGCTGATCTAAAATAATCTATCTATTGTTTTTCATCTTTTCCAGGAACAGGTTTATAGAAAAGCCACCTCCAGTCCTTTGGGTTATAACAGATATAATTCATGACAATAAATTGTTCCTGAGGATATCTATTTCCTCTCCAGTTACTGTGGGGGGTTTCAGATAAACTCCAAAGGGAATCTAAGGGAAGTGCCAGATGATGCCATGGTTCATGCTAATCACAAATTTTCAAGGCTTTGACCATGTAAGTCCTGGGTATACTACAGAACTGATGTAGTATGAAAGTAAAGTAAATAGAAGTAAAGAGGTGACTAAGAACAATAAAATTATTAAAATCAATATAAACTGCAAATTGATAAAGGAGTAGCTCAGTCTTAATTTTAATTATCCCAAGAGCTATCTAAGTTTTAACTTCCCTTTATTTGTATCATTGTCATTAATAATGACATGCAATACATCCAACAGTGACCCAACAGGAGACCCAGTACATAAGACATCTGTAAGTCACAAACCCAATCTGTAAGACATCTGTAAAATGAAATCTGGTGAGCAGAGATCTAGCTGAGGTAGGGAGACTGCTAGAGAATGTCTAATGATATGGATTAGGTAGAGGTGACAGCAAATGAGCTATAGCAATCAAGCTGTGGGCTGTGCTGGTGAAAGCTAGATGGCCATAGTGTTGGGATAAAGGCCTTATTCCCTCAGATAAGCATGGTCCCTGAAAACTGTGGTATTGAAGTGGGACAAAGGAGAGAAAGAAAAGAATCCAGAAATTATAGCTGCTTACGAACAAAGTGTGGACTGAAACTGAGGCCATTTCCATACCAGACTGTTATAGCGCTATTATTCCACTTTCAACATCCTATGGAATCTCTTCCCTAAACAGTAAACCCCAGGATTCCACACGATGTTGAAAGTGGAATAATAGCACTATAAAACTAAAAATTGCCTGAGAATACTCCCTGTATTATGGTACATTTTTAAACACTGATAGCTCCTCTGGAAATTAGTCCAAGTTGCAATTTTTGTTATGAGTCAAGGCAAGGGATCTCTCTGAAAATAAGACAGAGCTCACTCGCATGGTTATCCACAAAGTTATTTGTGCCTGGAATGTGACACTCTGTGAAAATGGTGTCAGCACAGAAGTAACACAGAAGTTTGTGTACTCACAGCATGTTCCTCCCAGAGAGTGAAGATTTTTGATTGATAATGATTCCAAAACATTATTTCTTGTTCCATCTGTAATAAACACCATGCCCAGGATAGGAAGGAAAGTAATTTTTCAAGAGATATCCCTAATACTTAGGTCATGACTGAGCACATTAGCAGTTTTCTCTAAATTCCAAGCTGCTGGGTATATATAAGGCATTGTTTTCATTTAGAAACTCCTGCTACTGAAGCCAGCTAAGCTCAATCCTCAGGTGTCCCTTTATATTTTAGGTTAGTGATATATTGTCCTGAGGAGGAAGTTCCCATGCAGGCTATGCCCAGGTAGGTACAGAAGGCTCTGCCCAAGTAGGCAAAATTAAGTTTCACAAACAACAATTACAGCCCCTGAAGACTACAAATGGTAAAAGTGAGAAACACCCTTACCAGTGCTTGAGAGCCCATACTTTGTCAGGAATGAAGTCTCTAAATCATCCAACTGAATGGCAGGACCCAGTGAGCCTTCCAGATTACTAGTTCAAGGCAAATTGTTATTGAGGTCTGCAAAGATGAAATTGTCAAGATAGTATGTGACATTGGGGGAGCAAGCCCACTCCTTAACAGCCCTTTCTAAAAACTTGCTGAAGATCTTAAAGGCCACACAAGACACTCAGATCCTGTAGACAGAGTTATTTCTATGTACCAGATTCCACTGAATTTGAAGCCCAGCAAGCAGACATTCACTGGTTAAAACAGTGAGAGCTTGGAATCTGAGTGGAGTTCAGATGTAGCCATAAGGCTTCCATCTTGTAGGACCTCATGATATCAACTACATGCTCAAATGGCACATAGTAGATCATGTAGAGGTCAACTTGGATAGACTCACTAACAACTGCCTTGCTCCCAAGGTTATTAATCTATGCTTACCAGGCGCCTTCTTAGGGATCACCACAGTGCGGGAAAAAAATCTTCTGATTTGAGAGGGGAGGTTTAGTGAAAGGAATTGCCACTGTACTGGATGTACATGTGTTTATAATTTTGCTTCTACATCCTCAGATATGGGTTGGTATTAAATTGCCTGTGTCCATCTGTTTACGTTTCCCCTGAAAAGGGCTGTGGCAGCTGTCCTTAAAACATTCTTAAAGAAAGAATAGTTAGGGTAGTGCATCATGAGGTGGCAGACAGCTTACTTGCACTCTTGAGTGCAAGCCAAAGCAATTATCACAGTTGTGTTTCAATTTTCATTGAATCTGATGACATTTTTCCTGGTTCTTTTCTCAGTAGACTCAGTGGAAAGATTCCCACTGGTCATCTCACTTGGGTAGCCAAATCTTCTTGTTCAAAAGATCCCATTGGCCTTCTCACTGTGAGATGCCCATTTATGGAATTCCTCATCATGCTGCAGTCTCAGTGGCCAGCACTTTGGCTCACAGGGGTTGCTTAAATGATTGGTGAGGTGTCAGCTGCGCTTGGGGTAAGCCAATTGTACAAATATTTCTGTAATATATATTTTTAAATGAATAAAATAAACAACTGCTCTAGAGTTCCTTAAGATGGTAGAGATTTTCACTCTGCTCCAACAGACATTTCACAACATCATGCAGTAGTTATATAATTTGGGGAGACCTTACAAGGAGGAATTTGACTCTGGTTGTATGACCTATTTTCTTGAGAAACTTCCTGTTATCCAGCATCACAGATAACTAATCATCAGGAGGAGAAAAGGTGAGAACAGTTCATGGAAGTTTGCCATTGCTATGTCTCTATCTGAGCAAGGAGAAATTTGATCATAAGCAGAAACAATTCAGTTTAAGACCTTGCCCTAGTCCTTGGCTTGCATAAAATCTTCACTGTGCTTATATTATGATGATACATGAGTCACCTATTGATAATAAGGTGTGTATCTGTTACAGAGAGTCCCAAATTTAGATATTCAAAGTACCATGGCCATCAGATTTCATGAATTAAAATGCCTGAATCAGAATACAAAATCAATAGGATAATAAGAGCCTCTTAGAAATATAGAATACTTGGATTAAAATGGTAAAGAAACTTGAAGAAGCAAAGAACTGCACATGTGAAAAATTGCTGCTCTTAATAACTGCTATTGGAGTCCTAAGTTGTACTAATACTCTGCAGAATGAAATAGCCTATCCGTCTGCCTGGTACTTTCTCAATGTTTTTGAATGGCAAATCTCAAAATTTCCAGTCATGCTGGCTGGACCTTTTGAGAGTTGAAGTCCAAGACATCTAGTGATACCAAGCTGGGGTACAATTAAAAATAAATAAATCACAGAATTAAAAAAAAATCAGCAATCTTCCAGATATTGGGCTAGACTGAACTTCAGCAGGAAATGACAAATATATATAAAAAAACACAGCTCATATGACAGAACACTGTTTATTTGAGGGAAAATTGGAGAAGATAATGAAAAGCAACTTGCCCAAGACCCCAAGTACAAAACAGGGGGTGAACTCCAGAACCCAAAATTAGTATTTTGAAAACCAGCATCCATTTTTCTATCCCAGTGCCTATTCCACAAAAGACAGGCAGGTGAGGTTCAGAGACAAGCAACTCGATCAAGAACACAGAGTAGAAAGTATGGTTTGAGTCCAAATTCTACAAACCACAACAAAATACCTGTTTCGAAGAAAGCAAACTGGCTGGACAAGCAAACCTACCTGTAGCCTTGCTCCAAAGAGACAATCATTCTTCCAAAATAAATCAAATAACACACATGCACGCACACACGCGCGCGCGCACACACACACACACACACACACCCCATTGGCAGGGGAATAAAAGCAAATAGGGCCACTGAGAGATTATTTTCAGGGCAAAATGTATGATTGGACCCTCTCTGTAAATTTAGCACCAGACATAGTAGCCATTCTCTGTACTAAGTTGCCAACATTTGATTTGTATTGTTATTTTTTGTTGTTGTTGTTATTTACTCTCCATGCCCCAAAGACACAGGTTTTCTATGGGTGAGGGCCCTGAGGATTTTTCCTCCTGCCCCCTCCAAAGCCATAGAGGCAACACATGGTCAAGACAGGTAAAACCCCCTCACTCCCTGTCACCCCTTCTAGCCACTGAGGAATCCTCTAGCTCTCAGTATGTTCCCATTTGCTCCCAGCTTGCCTTTTTTTTTTCTGGGTGCCTGAGTGTACTTCAGAATGAAGTGCTGGGGTACAGCTGCCTTCCATTTTTATTTTCCAAGAACGCCCTATTGCTGGAAGCAAAGATGGCTTTGCAGCTGTCCAGCTTTCCAGTTTTAAAAAAAATTGGCAAAAAACAAAACAAAATCCCAGCAGAAGCAGAGAAGCATCTGTGGATGGGTCTTGGGCACCAACTGGAGATCTCAAATTTAAATCTAGCTGGAACCAGATGGGCATTCCTGAAACCTGTCAAATGCAGCCAGACCCATCTATGTTCAGATTTAAGGGAGTACAACACCAGGCTTTGCTTACTACCAGTTTTGTGTCATTGGGCTAGACAAGCACTAACTGCTGTCCCCACAGGGATATTGATATGTGAAGCAAAATTGCATAAATGTATGTCTCAAAGAATGTGGCATTAATCTTCTAAAATACCAGGTAATTTTTTTCTTCACTCGCACAGCTTTAAAAATTTCCCTGTAAATTTATACTATATAAGTTGCCTGCTGTACTTACACTGAATGGGTTAATGTATTCTTTTTCTAAATGAATATGCTCAGAGTGGATAAAAAGATGTAATGTTTAAAGAACTTTTATGTGGGTGCCACTCTTAGAAAGTTGTCTAGGTCACATGTTTGCTTTTTTAAACATTTGGTAGAAGAAATTAAGTGTCATGGGAATGGACCCAGTCCATCTGGAATTAGCAGATTCTTTTCTGTTCAATTATCCCTACATTATGAACCAGCTCCCTTGCACAAGTATTTTTATTTTCTTTATGCATAAATATTGGAAAGGCATCAGGCAGAGAATGGAAGAGAGGTACATTTATTTCCGATTTCATCATGAGAAATGAGAAGTGCCAGCTGCTTTGCTCGCTCTTTGTCGTGATAGTTTCACCAATTCCTGCTTTAGAAAGGCCTAATATTTCTGCTTACTTTCTCTGTTCTTCCTAAAAATGGGGACAATGATGTTCAAACTGTCTACAACCTTGGAATCTCACAGACATTTTCTTCTTCCCAGGAATCTTTATACATGTCAGAGAATTCTAGGAAGTGTTCCAGACCAACCAAGTACATAGTTCATGCTGACCAAACCTACAGGGACCCTATAGCCTACAGTAAATGAGAGTGCACCCAGGAGCACTCTGCTAAATTATTTCCAGGATGCAGCAGTTTTTCTAGGAGTGGGTAAAAATGTTCTTACATTGAACCATTTAAGCTCCAACAGGCTGTCAAAACCAAGGAGGCATGGCAAGAGAGAAACAATTGATCCATTTGGTGTGTGTATGGGGAGGGATTGTACAGGTATGACTATGTTATTTGTTTGTTTTAATCACATACACTCTGGTTTGTACAGAGAAAGCTGCCACTTCCCTTCCTAGAAGAGGACTAGCTTTCCAGCCAATGTCTCAGTTTTTCTGTGGCAACACTTTACCTCTTTCTCCACTCCCCCCTGAATAGCTGAAAAGTTTCTCCCTATTTTGCTCTTTCTAAATTGGGGAGAAATGATAAGGCCATTTTTGCTTAGTCCTTCTTTTATGATAAAGAAAACAGACAGTGGCACAGATGTTATTTCACAGGAAAACCTGTTCACCTTCCTTTTTGGTTATAGACCTCTGAGGAGCCCCAGGGTTCCCAGAATATAGTTTTGAAATGTCTGTCTAACTAACCACTAGCACAATTCAGACAATACACTGAATGAGAGTTAAATTGAGGAAGAAGTGATTTCATATACAAATTGCATGTAAGATGTTCCTGCGCCTCTGAGATGGGGCTGAACTTATGAAGCTGAATTCTGATAGGATAAAAATGAACAAACAAGCGTACTTCAAATTAAAGCTTGTTGTGTATTTGGAAGCTGTAGAATAGTTTTGATGTTATGAAGTTTTCATATTTATTTCTGTAACTTTTGTTCAGGTTAAAAGCAAATGTTCAAATTTACATCAGCTTATTTCATAGAGAATGTATGATCTCATGCTATCTCCAAAGTATGGTCTTTTTTCATCCTGTTTTCAGTTTTTGTTGTTTTGGCTTAAATTGGGGACCTCATTACACTACACTGTTATAATGATATTATTCCACTTTAACTGCCATGGCAATATCACATGGAATCCTAGGGTCTGCAGTTTAGGGATGGGAATTTAGAATTCTCAACCAGAGAGCTCCAGTGCCTCACCAAACTGCAAACCCCAGAATTTCACTGGGTGCAGCCAGGGCAGTTAAAGTGGAATAATAGTGCTATAAGAGTGTAGTGTGATCGGGGCCTCAGTTATTAGTCTCAACTAGAGTAGACCTACTCAACCGATGGAATAGGAAGCATTGGCTTACTTCGTTGTCTCTGTATCAATGGGTTTGCGCTAGCTGGGATTAGCAATTGGATTTAGGCCCCATTTCTTCTTGACCGTTTAATTTTGTTGGAAAATAAGGACATCTTTGCAAATGCAGGATATCATAGCCCCTTCTTTGTAAAAACTAGATTTCTGTTTAGGAAGAAAAGGAGATGGAGGAAAAAGAAACTGCATTTTTACCTTTGCTCTTTCCTGGTGTGCTATAGCTATCATGAATATGAATATGATGCCATGAATATACCACCTATCTGGCTTCCAGTAGATTGGCCCTTTCCCATTTTTTTTCTAAATGCCCTTTTTTGTCCTGTGTAAACTCAGGTACTTGAAAAAAATTGAGATGATGATAATGGTGATGATAGTGGTGATGGTGATGATGACACACATGACAACAAAGTAATGAACTAATGTGCTCCACAAAGCAAAGAAGTCACTGGGCATAGAAAACATCTGTAAAACTTAAGTCAGGAATGGCAGAGTTTTGCAGTGCAGTTTGATTTACCAGACACTAATCACCTGTTTGGAATATAAAGTAATTTGGGAGTGTGGAAGAATAGGAAAGATTCACGTATTGAGAGTAGATTGGTGAAACTGATATTCACTGTACCTTGTATGTGGGTGAAACACATGGAGGTTAGAGCTGAGGAAGGAGTTTGACAGATCTGAATGTTTGCATTCATTTGCAACGTTCTTGTTGCTGGTAGGTGCCATCAACTTGCTTCTGACTTATTGTAACCCTGAGGTGAACCTATTCCCCCCCCACCCACTTTTTGGCAAGTTCTGTTCAGGTAGGGATTGCCTTTGCCATCCTCTGAGGCTGAGGGAGTGACTTGCCCAAGATCACCCAGTGGGTTTCCTTGGCTGAGTGAAGTTTGAAACCTGGTATCCAGAGTCGTAGTCCAATGTTCTAACTACTATGCCATGCTGGCTCTCAAATTCTCACATTCTTACCAAACTTCAAATTCAAATTTAGAACTTGCCAAACCTATGAGAGAACAAGAATGTACTTGTGCACTGCAACCCTTTCCAGAATTTTGTGATCAGAAGCTTAAAAAAAAAATTACAAACCCGAATGTGAATATGAAGGACTAGTCTACACAAAAATGTACACATTATACATCTAATGTGAGTTCACAGACTCACATGAGATATGGGGGAGATGCATTCCAAAAGTAAGCACAGTACAAAAAAAAAATACAAAACAAGTGTATTCAGAAAAATGCTTGTGAATTTTAAAATGAATTTTGCCAAATTCCCAAAAGGATATGAATGGAGGCCAAAGTGAACTTGTAATCAGAGAAATTGAAAAATGATTGCAAACAAAACTCACAGCCTCAACCATTCCTTAGTGCAGGCTTGCTCCTCTAACTCAGGGCTCCATATTGTCAAGGGATATTGTACTTTATATGTTTGGTTCTTTATTTGTTACATTGATATCGTACCTTTCTTTCAAAGAGGCCAAGGCAAGATGCATGCCTAACTTCCTCCACATTTGATCATCACAACAACTCTTTAAAGTAAGACAGGCTGACAGAGAATGGGCTTCATGTGTCATCTGGAAGTTGACAAACCTATATGTTAATATGATGAAATAAACTACTTCAGAGTAACTTTCCTTTTTCATACATACACTATTCATGCATGGATGCAGAAATGTAAATATGTTAATAAACAAGCTGTATACCATATAAATACTCAATTGTACATAGCCTTTACAGGTTTTTTCCTTGTTTTAATATTGGAAAAACGTACATGATTTTTTTAACAGAGACTATTAACATTTTTGTGAGGAAAAAAAAAGTTTTATAAGTTGTAGCGTTCTCTACAGTTGTTTCCAAAGAGACCTCTTATTTATCGCATTACTGTACTATGGTTAAAGCCACTGACTGGCTTGTTCGCTGAGATGACTAAACTGTCATTTTTAATTAGCTTTATGCTTTTTTGCTAAGGCTAATTACTGTATTTTTTAAAAAATCAAGATTACTTGATTGCTAATGACAAGGGTGCCATGGTTACATATCTTAGAAAATTCTCTAAGTATAGTTAGATGAATCCAAGTTCCCATTAGGTTTTTTCACAGTAAACTCTGCAGAAAAAAAGACACGAGAAACCTGTGAATTATCAGGAAAAGTGCAATCAACCACAGTACGGTCTCATGTATTATATTTACCCATAGAACATCAAAGCATCATAATAATCAGATTTTCCAATAAATAATGGTACTTCCTCAAGATGCATTGATACATGATGGGAAGTGGCAGAGTGACAAGTAAGAGTTTCATTTAATTGCCACTTTGCTGATGGAAAATGGCTGGGTTTTTTTCCCCTTCTGTTCTTATGAACATTAACAATACCTTCCTTATTTGCAAAATGGTCAGAAGAAAGCCTGCAATATTTTTGGCTTTGTAAATTGTTTGTATCATTTTTAAGTCTGTCATAAACCTTTCCCACGTTAGGGGCACATTCTGGGACTGGGAAGGCTTTGGATCCAAGGGAATGTGTGCACTTTATGCTGCAATATTATTTTTTAAAGTAATGTCTTAAACATTATTTGTTACTTTTATCTAAGTAGCAGCTTAGCTGATACTTCACTATTTTTACAAAATACATTCAAAACTTAAAAAAAAATTGGTTCCCATCACTTCACTCAAAAACCATTTTGGAAGCAACAAGTAAAGTTTCCTTGTAACATAAGAAGAGTAACAAATTCACTAGCCATAGTGAATTTGGCAAAGGAAATTATTTCTATATTCCCTGTTATGAACCAGCCTGAGTTTGAGATCTGCTGGTGAAGCTCTCCTCTCTGTCCCACCATCCTCACAGGTACATCTGGTAGGAAAACAGGAAAGGGCTTTATCAGTAGCTGCCCCAGACTCTGGAACTTCTTTTCCAAAGAAGTCAGACTGGCGCACTCTCTACTTTCTTTCCACAGTCAAGTAAATATGTTTTTATTCCAACAGTTGTTCAACGTATGATTATATATAGTCTGTCCAATATAATGTGCTGGATATTGTTAATTTGTTGCTGAAGTGTGTGGGTGTTTTTAATAATGTAGTTTAGCTTTAATTCTTTTTTATTGTTTAATTATGTTTTAAGTTTTGTATTCTATGATTTTTAACTATGGCCATTTCTGCAACATACTGTTATAGTGCTATATTATTCCACTTCCCACATCCTGCGGAATTCTGGGGCTTTGTAGTTTACTGAGGCCAAAGAGCTCTCTGGCTGAGAATTCTAAATGCCCCTCCCTGAACTGCAAACCCCAGGATTCCACAGGATGTTGAAAGCAGAATAACAGCACTGTAATGGTGTAGTGCAGAAATGGCCTAAATGTTTTTAACTGTGGTAAGCCACTGTGAGTCCCAATCTGAGAAAAAGGGAAGATATAAATAAAGATGATGACGATGACGACGACGACGATGATGATAATGATGGTGATAATTTACACCTTTGTTACTACCCCCCCCAAAAAATATCCAAATATCCATGCAATTTTCATCTCTCCAGATACTGAAGATTGGAGAGGTAAGAGGTGGGAATTTTTCCATAGGGGCAACAAACAGGAAATCAGATCTAAGGTTGGAACTCTTTGTAGTTGGAGAGTGAGATCTGATTGGTCTTTTGGCCCTTGAGATGCCAGATGACATCTTTAAACCTCTGTGCGTTATCTAGATTAAATTGTTGTCCAATTTTATTCAGTGACTGTGGCTGGCTTCCATGTCTGTAAAGTGGTGAATCCAGTTTCGATGTGGTTACAAACGTTAAAGGAGCTATCCAAAGTGCTAAACTAACCTGGAAAATATGTTCAGCACACCAGATAGCTCCTTGAAAGATCAGACTGTAACCTAGGGCAGATTTATGAGACAACTGATATGG
Organism: Iguana delicatissima; assembly: GCA_948472985.1. NCBI lineage: Eukaryota > Metazoa > Chordata > Lepidosauria > Squamata > Iguanidae > Iguana > Iguana delicatissima. Next base: position 32,268 of record CAOKZL010000413.1, on the reverse strand, counting down.
AAGCCACCCACCATGTGGTCACATTTAAGGAAGTAAATCCTAGACTAGTTCCTCCTTGCATGTGAGAATGAAGAATTACAGTAGCAGGAGTATTCCTCTACTGTCTTCTCTCCAAAATCAAATATCTCACAATGCTGTGGAGGACTTACTCATTTGAAATTTTTTTTAGAAAAAAACAGCAACAACAACAACAAAAGTTTCCCGTGTAGGAAGCAGTGTTTTCTATGCTGAGAAACCATTTTCTGCAGTTTTTTTTTTATTATTATTCAAAAATACATATTTTTCTCCTCAGAACAATTCTTCTGCTAAACTTTGGGATACCAGGAGAAAATTGTGCAAAATTCTTGGTGGTCTATTATTCTTCCCCGTTCAGTTTCCCAACTGTCGTGAAATGTGTTTTTCATCCCGGGAATGAATGATTATGAATATTCTTTCCATCCCTTGTCTCATTTATTAACCTCCTGTTATGGTCTTTTCATTAATTAAGATTTAATGCATTTAGCAGAAGGGTTAAAAGACTTACAGAACAGGTATAGGAACATGCTGCAGAGAGGATACCTTTCTTCTCCCTTTTTTAATTGGCTATGAAAGGCCTAGATTTGAAGCCTAAAAGCCATCATGTTGCTTCTGTTGTGAACTTCAACACTACCAGAGAGATAGTGATGGGAAAATAAATTGCAATTGCATTTTTGACATGTTTAATGCATACAGTTTATACACAGGAAATCTTCACTTTACTCCTGTTCTGTAAGCAGCACATAAATACATGTCAGAAGTGCGCTAAGCCTGAATTCTCTCAGGAGTTCATCCTGAAAGAGAAAAATTCAAAATGATTTACCGTTTACATCTGCAGCCTTTGCAGCTTCATTGGTTTCTACTATTTGAGGGTTGGGAGGTGTGGGAGCGGCTGGGGCATCAACTGCCTTTTAACAATCTCACTGCGGAAATGGATGGCAACTTAATGGATGAAGCTTGACTACAGGACACACACAGACACACAGATACAACCCCCCCCCCGAAAAGCTATGTGGTGAAATTACTTTAGGCAGTCACCTCCTTGCCATCTTCCTTTGCTGTGTCCCCCAGCTTGCATCTCTAAGTCTTCTGCCACAGTGCAGCTTAAACCATCATGAAATTGTGCTAAAGATAATGTAATGCAGCCTGGACAGAAATAAAACATTGCATGCTGCTGATTGCCCTAAGTGTTATGCAGCCCTTAGGCAAGATGGCTGGAAAGGCCCCCGTCCCCCACTATGCCCATATATTCATCTCTGCTTTTGCTGCTGCCCATTTGCTCTGTTTTGCGTCCCAGCCTGTACAATTGTTCAGATGGGACAAAACAAGGTGAACAAAGACTGTTATTTTCTGTTACCTTAACGCTACTCATTTGCTTAGAAGGTTCAGATAAATATGCACCAACAGCAAGTAGGAGGCGAAAGAGGAAGAGATGACCAGGGACCCAAGGAACCAAGCTGGCGTACAGACTTAGGCAGGTGTCCAATGATGCTGACCAATGATACAAAAAGTATAAAAGTATTAATACGCATCTGTGAGCTATCTTTGGTCTGTATATCTATAGTATTAAACAACAGTTAAATGTATAAGTGATCTTATTTTCAAAAAGTATTATAAAATGTGTCTCTTCTAGGACTGTACAGCTGTACTTTGCTTCTATTTTCTTGCATTCCTCCTTTGTAAAAATGTCACATCTAATAAAATCCTTCTCCTTGATATACTAGTTCTTCATTGGAAAGTATATAAATTTGGGGATTTTTTAAAATTGTACTGTATTGCGTTTTAGCTTTGAGAGGCTGTGCATTCTGAAGTGGTTTACTTTGTATTTTGCTCTGTACTGCAACCACTTTTTTTCTTTAAAAAAAGTGGCATATACATTTTAAAAAAAAGGAATACAGTACTGCTTTTTTTTTTTTTTTTTAAATACAGATCAAGTTTACATAACTGACACTATCAGCATGATGCAGTCATCATCTGAAACTACAACTGCATGACATTTTGGAATATATAATCATACCACATGATGTATTATCACAAATAATTGCATTATATGACCTCAGAAAATGGCTTTGTAGTGGGGGGTAGGGGTCATATTTCTAAGATAAGCAAGCTGCCTCTCTTCAGGTGATGACCTTCATTTACACCTTGACAATGGAGTGCTGGTTGCTCAGTGGGACCAAGAGATCTTGCCCAGCAATGGATTCTTCTGCACTTCCAATCCACAGTACATGTGGAAATATATATATATATATATATATATATATATATAAAAATAATATAAATAATGATTCTACGTTTCTTTCTGATAACATATGCCTATGCAGAACTCAAAATTAGAAGGAATATGAAGTGCTCTATTAATTGCATGAATGTTGATTGTTAAAATTGTGCACTAATTGGTGATATCTGTGTGTGGTAGGCTTCCTCAGTATGTGTGAGATTATATTAACTAACCTTATGTCCTGGATATCAGGCATTAAGCATTTTGTAAGAGTAATTGTTAAGCTGTGCATAATTGGCTGATACAGATTATCAGTATAAATCAAAAGTGACATGTTGGAAGTACACAGAAATGTGCAACAGGAACTGTGTGAGCAAGAAGGACAGCAAATGTGAAGGAACAATTTCTGCTTTTTTCAGATTGCTTTGACATCACTAGGGATGAATGAGAATTTCATTTCAGTTAGAGTTTAAAAAAAAAGACAAATTAAGCAAAATTCTCAACATTCTTCATATTTGCAATTGAACAAACTTGATAGCGTTAAAAAAACAAATGTGGAAGAAATTGAAAATAGTAGATCTGTGTATCCAGAGCAAATGCTTTGAATGTTTAACTTTTTAAAGTTCAGATTGAATCACTGCATGTCCAGTCACAACAGTCCTACTTCTCCTTCTCCTTCTCCTTCTTTCTGTCCAAAATGACAAGTTCTTCCAGGAAAGCTTGGAAGTCATAAATAAATCACATGACTGGATCTATGTGTGTGTGTTCTCTTAAACTTGGTGATGACTATGGCAATGTACTTCCACAGCACCTCTTGCACCTGAGTTTTCATTTACAGCAGGTAGGTGTAAAATCATCCACAACATTTACAGCACATCTGTTTTTGCAAAGTAAAAGCATGTTAAATGGACCTTACAGGTCATTGTGTATGAGATCTAGCACTGGTGCTTCTCCTTTAGCCCTTGATTAAAATGAAGGCCTAACAGTATTTGTGCACTAATATTAAACTCGTGAATTTACTTTGCTTTCTGTAATCATATTTTCTTGGTTCTGTAGTTGAAGAATACGTTTTGGGTCACAAAGGCCAAAATGCTTGTGGTCACGTATGAAGGCTGTTCTTGTGCTTCTATAGTTGAGCCACATTTTCATTTTCAAATGCTTGAGTAAACACATTATTTTTATTAAGTATATACTTTTCTCCTTTGAAAAGTATTTGAAACCCTTTTTGTAATCCGGAGCATACACATAGAGGATGTTGCAATGTAGTCAAGAATAAACAAGAAATTATTTGCTATGATTTGCACAGTTCTATCAGATAGTTTGCAGTTCAGAGAACCAAACCAGGCCCATGAACTTGCTTGAAAAGTTCACTGGTGATTTTTTATTTCAGCATTCCCATCAGGAGTATCAAAGAATGTATCAGAAAATGTAGTGTGATCAGAACAACTAGAATCTTTGATCAAACAAGCTGAATTGCTAGTGGTCCTTTCTTTAAAAGAAAAGATTTTTTCAGGTTAATACTTTGGCAAATCTGTCACTAAGATTGGCTGAGGCATACTCTCTTTGTCTTGCTTACTGAGTACTTAGAGAACTGTCATGGATACCCTCTTTCTTGGAGGGGTACAATGTCTGGTAAAATCGTCTTACTTTTCACAGCTACAGTCCTGATTAGATCTTGGGTGGAGCTTTTACTTATTCATCCTGAAGGGTAAATAATTTAATATACTTGAACTTTAGGTAAGAAGGGAGGCTGAAGCCTTCTGTCCAACTCATTTTCTTCTGAGCCATGAAAGAACACCATCAGTTTTCTGAGAATCTATCTCATCTCACATAGACAGAAAAAAACCCCCAACCTATTCTTCCAAATTTCCAGTAATTTCCACTTTCTATCTTTCGCTAGTATTATATCCGTTTGTTATTGTTAATTTTCATCAAGCTGATTTTGACTTATGGTGATCCTATGAACAGAGACTCCTAATATATCCAGGCAACATTATATTATAGTCTAGATGTAGGGGGGAAATGCCCAGGTTAGGTAAGGCAACTTCAACATGTCAGATAGATTTTTGAAGGGGCAACTAATGAAAATATCCCTCCAGTGATCCAAAGTTACAACTCCATACTGTTCCTGAAAATCTTACAGATTGCTTAGAAAACTAACATTTTAAATGAAGAATAATCAATCATAATATAATTAATTAATTAAAGTGATTGCTGTTATTACAAACTTGACCTTTTCCAAGTTCTGATTCTCCTTCTAGTGGTGACAGTTGCTTCATTTGCAAGAATAATTTTTCTGCAAATTGCATAAATACCACAAAATTATGATAGCTGCAGTCTTGCTGAATGGAATTGTAAAAACTGGAAACATTTGTTTGTTGTTTGTGTCTTTTGATCAATCAGCCTTCCATAATTACCATGTGTGTGGTTTGTTTTACAAAGGGAAAGCATACAAGTTTTGCACAAAGAGATATATTGTACAAATTGTGAAAACCTCCATAGGAGTGAAAAACCATCATTGTCTCATCCTTCTGCTGAAAATGAGAGATCCTTCAGCAGGACATGGTGTCTTGGCATCTCATCTCAGCAAACTGAGATATCCTGTGTCATCAAGAACAAACAATTTTGCAAGAATTCTTCATGTCATTGGTTTCTGGAAACAATGAATAATGAAACTAATTATCTATCATGTTCCAAGTCTGCTTTTGGTTTTCAAAATCCGGAGTGGTAAATTACTTGGGATAGTATGACGGAAAAGCCATGGAAATAATGAAAATAGTAGTGTGGAGACATAAGTACAGAACCTGATGATACTTTGTAGATAACAGCTCATGATAAGTTTCACACTTTTCTACTGTAATAAATGATTACCTTTCTATTATGTGAAAAACTCACCAGCAATGATTCTGAGACAGTGGAAGTAGCTTTCATTTACAGGCAAAAATTTGTTTGAGAAGTAAGACAACAATATTTTTCTTATTATTTTTAATTAAGAATGTGCATATGTTTGTATAATTATGTGTGTGTGTATGTGCATACCTATTATTTTTCATTATTTTTAATTAAAAATAATATGGGCATATGTGTATATCTCATATTACCAAGTCAGGATCATCCATGACATAGCATTTTCAATAGAGTACCATGAACTGCCCAAAAGATAAATAAATGAGTCCAGGGAAAATCAAGCCTGAACTCTCACTAGAAGCAAAATGACTAAACTGAAGAGTATCATATTTTGCATATATCATGAGATGATATGACTCCTTAGAAAAGAGAGTGTTTGGTAAGGCAGAAGGCAGTATGAAAAAAGGAAAAACACATTACTGATGGATTGGTTCAATAAAGAAAGCCACATGCCTCCAATTGTCCCAATATGTCAGAGATAGTCCTGATTAAATCTCTGTCATCCCACTTTTTCAGCTCCTTTTAAAATGTACCAGTTTCTCCCCCTCCTTCCCCCTACTTTCCCCCTTTGTCTTCAGTTTATTTCCTCAGAAAACTGAGTACGAAGAGCAAAGGAAATTTGCATTGAATTAACTCAGCTGGGTGGAAAACAGAAGAAGGGATGGAATCTTAGGCCATTTCCACACTACACTGTTATAGTGCTATTATTCCACTTTGAACATCCTGTGGAATCCTGGGGTTTGCAGTTTAAGGAGGGGCATTTAGAATTCTCAGCCAGGGAGCTCTTTGGCCTCAGTGAACTACAAACCCCAGAATTCGACAGGATATTGAAAGTGGAATAATGGCACCGTAGCAGTATAGTGCAGAAATGGCCTAAATTTATGGATACGTATCTTTAAACCTGAGAAGACAGAAAAGCTGCTGGACAAGGAAATGATGGCCAGGAAATTGCTTCCCTTTCGTCAGATTTTCATATCTCAGCCACTCCTGTGGAAAACTGTTTTTCCTCTTGTAACAATAGCCACAAGGAAATACTGCATGTCTAATTTGTCCTTAAGACAACTGTATCCCAGTGTGTGCACTGACACATCTCAGAAAAATCAAACCTCTTGAGTTTACCAGAATGTGTTTATGTAATTACAATGGAATCAAGAAAGTTCCAGAAACCTTCACCAGCTGACCTAAAAAGTACAGAAACTAAAAGAGAAACCCCCCAGCGCCTTAAATGTTGACACTGAATCAAACAGTGCATAAACTATACTTGAGTTTTAATTAAAAGGAAAACTGATAAATTACTAAGATTCTGGTGTTCTCAAGATGGCTATCTGTTACAAAAACTCATTTTTGTGTCTAATGTGCTATCTCTAGCATGTGAAATGGTTTCTGGATTAATTTTTATCATAAATGGAAATTATGCCATAAATACATGCATATAATTAAACCTGATCGACCCCCCAACCATTTCTCCCTAAGTATATACATATTTCTTAATATACTCAATTAATAAAAAGTATGGCATTATAGAATATGCAGAGGTTTAGGAACTGAGGTGACCATTGGAAGGATATGGAAAATAAAATTAACTAAAAGGGGGGAAAAAGAACCAGAAGGAAATTGTTTACTAATTTTTAAGAACCAAAGGTTAATCTAAAATGACTACCAGCCCTTGAAAGGTTAACTGTCAGATTAAATAACAGGGACCAGAGTGGCCACTGGGTACCTGGGGGAATAAAACATAAAAATTACTTACTCCAGTTCACAGCATTTACAAAGAGGTTAACTCCTCTGTGTATTTCGCAAACTTGTGGAGAAAAGCCGTTCCTTACATTCCATAGAAGGTATTACTAACCTAGTAAGCACCAGGCCCCAGTTGGTCATGGGAGAATCTGAGCTAAATGGTATACATTTCCGAGGACGAAAAAGTAAATTAGAGAACAGGAAAAGTTATTACTCTGGAGATTGTAAGGCTATAGGGAATAATAAAAATCAGGTTACCCTAATTTCCTTTGAACAACCAAATATATACAGGTCATTATTGCTGTGACTAGCCAGACCTCAGAAGTGCAAGATTCAGTTCTGAACTGAAAGCCCTGGGATGAGGGGAACCCCAAACAACCAAAGTACTCTTGCAGAAAAGGCAAATGATTCTGCTCAATGCATAGACTGAACGTTTATCATCCCCGAAACATATATTCATTTAGAAGGTGCGGGACCCTCTCAGTGAACTGTCAGATTCCTGAGGGGACTGGGATATAAAAATAAACAAGTTGACAGGAAACTGGGGAAAAACTACTGAGACTTCTGTGGCAGTGGTGAAAAGTAGTGGGTCTCAGAAAGTCAGTGGAACCATGGTAATCTTGCTAGAAGCTGTTAGGTTCTTTCTTTGGGCTTGATGAATATGTATCACACTGAGATTGATTTTTGTTCTATGAACATAGGAGTATTTTAATTTTAAAAGGAGCTTCTCTTTTTTATTTCAACATCTGAGGGGCTTATGCATTTTAGCACAAGTTTAAAACATGGGTCTTAACTTACTGAAAAAGAGGTCCAGAAACTGTGTGGAGTGGAGATGCCATGTTTGCAATGGTGCTGGGGTGATTTCCTCTTCCTAGAAATCTGTGCTCTTTGAACAGGGTCTCAAAATGGCAGTAACCCACCAGCCAATAGATTCAATGATGGGATCACGAGGAAGCTGCTGGCAAGTTTTCATTCAGGTCTGGTACTAGAATAGTTGACTCAGCTCCTCAGTTTCAAGACTCTTCAGAGCTTTGTCTCACGCACCTACCTTTGTCATTTTGGATGGAACTTGATAGTAAGCTTTAGTGTCAAAACTTTGTAGGTGGTTTTGTTTGGGATTTGGATCCAGGAAATAGGACCAACAGATTTAGGCAGATCCTGCACAGGACTTTAAGAGTGTGAGGCAGCAAGGGTTTCATCAACATTTTCAGGCATTCTGATGATTAGTAACTGTGTTGCTGTTGTGTGCCTTCAAGTCATTTCCAAGTTATGGCAACCCTAAGGCAACCCTATCACAGAGTTTTCTAGAGCCAAAGCCCTTTTCGCATGGCATTTCTGAAGCGAAAGGGCTCCTTGAGCGTTGCGTAAATGTAAGGAGCAGTCCACATGATGCACTCACATTTGCACGATGCTCAAGAGCCTGACGCGGACCGCGTACACATTTTTTTATTTTTGGCTTAAAGCTGAAAATGATGTGTGGTCGCACATCGCTCCAGGGTTCCGTGCGCACTTACCTGGCGTGCGGAGCCTTGGGAGCCACGGCGGTCACGCTTCCTGTGCAGTGCAGTGCAGGCTGGGAAAAGTCCCAGGCTGCACTGCAAGGAAGAGGTGGGGCGCTTGCGTGACCAGGAAGCAGCTGCAGAGCTGAAGCGGCAGGGACGTGAGAGCCTTCCTCCTCAGGCTTCTCGCACTAGCCCTGCACCCCAGCTCCACGAAAGGGTAAGGTGCAAAAAGGGCCCAAGGCTGTGTGATGCACCCAAAGCTATCCAGTGGGTTTCCATGGTTGAGCAGGGAATCGAACCCTGTTCCCTAGGGTCATAGTCCAATGCTCAAACCATGATCTCATCCTGGCTCTCATGCCATGCTGGCTCTCATTAGTAACTACAAGACCATATTTCTTCCTAAATGTTGTTGCAGCCTGAAAGGACATATCTCTTTAAGATCTGCTGTGTTTGTATACTAGGAGTGAGCAAAGTGCAGCCGGTGGGCTGCATGTGGTCTCTGGATAGCCCTTTTGTGGCACCTGAAACCACAAAATGCTTGGCTTGATTTGGGAGTGATTTTTTTCCCCGAGCCATTCACATTCACCCCAAATGGATGAAAATACGGAAAAATACCCCCACCTGCCCCAACAAGCACCCTAGAACCTGCTACAACCACAAACACTTCTATTTTTCTCTGAAGTCCTTCTTAAAATGTTTAAAACAAGTGGTGGGGTGGAACTTGCTGTGTTTGGGATGGGTGGGTCACAGTTGGGCTGGGGGGAAAACTAGCCCCTGACACCCACACAGTTGTCCACCTCTATCCTAGATCAAGGATTGGAAACATGTTGCCCTTCATATGAACATTTCTCACCATTGACTATGGTGCCTAGGGTGGCTGAAGTCCAGTAACATCTGGAGGCCCCTGTGATTCTCATCCCTGTCCAAAATTTATTAACTGCTTCTGTCCCAGTATTATATGTGTAATTTGTCAACCTCCAAAGCTGCGTCCCTCCATTTGCAGCTGGTAGCTTCTATTTAATTGGTGGTGATAGTGGAGGTTAATCTTGTCTAGGTTTTAATTCAGTCTTCATAGGAACTAACCAGTAATGACAGAGTTCAACACCTTGAGTCTGGACTAAAACACAACACAGATTTGCCACCCTGTTTCTTGAATGTTTAACTACAACACACAATAGATACACCTTCCCATTGACACTTGATGCCATTGATTGATTTTTGGTGCCTGTTGGAATGAAGTTTGTCCCATTGTGTACTTTGCAGCATATTTAGGGCATGCATATTCACTTGAGCACTGAACCTCATCTCTGAGAGTGAATGTTTTAACTTATCAGACCACTTGCCATGGCCATAGCTAATTTAAAGCACAGATTTTATTTTATTTTTATTTTGAGAAAAAGTATTGAAGCTACTGCAGAGTCAAAATCTTCATTACTTATGTCAGGATCAAAACCTAAAGGCACTCTCATTTTATTAAGGGCAGAGATTTCAAAATATAAATCAATAAGCTTAGGAGTTACTTGAGGTTACTGCAAAATACAGAGGATTTACAGATGATGAAGAACTCATGGATTTTCATCATTAAGTACCAGCAAGAGATGGTGATGTAGTGATTTGAGGACTGGACTAGAACTCCAGGAACCAGGATTCAAATTCCCATTTATCCATGGAAATCATTAGGGATCTTTGGCTAAGTCCCTCTCTCAGCCTCAGAGGAAGGTGATGGCAAACCCTGTCTGATTTGAACAAATCTTGTCAAAACAAAGGGCCTTTCTGCACTACACTGTTATAGTGCTATCATTCCACTTTCAACCTCTTGTGGAATTCTGGGGTTTGTAGTTTACTGAGGCCAAAGAACTCTCTGGCTGAGAATTCTAAAGGCCCCTCCCTAAATTGCAAATCCCAGGATTCCATACGATGTTGAAAGTTGAATAATAGCACTATAACAGTGTAGTGCCAAAAGGCCCAAACACACACGCATACGCATACACACACACAAAGTGATAAGTTTATGTTATGGTCACTATCAATCAGAAATGACTTGAAAACACACAGCAGCAATACGGTGGGTGGAACTTTCAGCAAAGTTAAATTAGCTTTCCTACTTAAGGTTGCCTGATGCAATCTTTATTTGTCTTGTCTCATCCAGTTCCTCCTTCTTTATAGACTGACTATAGAGTAACAGCCAGGGACCTAGGAACACATCATCTAATGAAACTCTGGAGGGTTGCACAATCAATAATGGGGAATTTGCTTTTTTTGCTCCTTGGGCTAATAACACCCCCCCAAAACCAGGGAGCAATGCCAACTGGTAATTTCATTGTGTTGTGAGTCATTTCTGCACCTACTTCATCTGTTCAAAGTCCCAAAACAGTCATTTCCTGTTCAGAAAAAAGTACCATTCATGCCCAAAAAAAAAAAAAAAAAGCTATATCCAAGATCACAAATCACAACAAAATGGCCACAAGCACCCCCAGGATTGGTGGGCTTTGCTACTGGACATTTGGCAGTAAAATAAAATTGACCTCTCCCTTTCCATTTTGAGTGGTGAGATGGTTTGAGTGTTGGACTAGGACGTACAAGAAGTTTTACAGAATGATGGGTTTCTGTAGGAATCCACCTTATAAAAATGTTAATAGAGTCAGTGAGAGGTAATGGCATTAGACTAGGAATCTGGAAGACCAGGTTTTGAATCCCCACTCAGCCATGGAAACCCACTGAGTGACCTTGGGCAAGTCACACTCTCTTGGCAACAGGAGAAGGCAATGGCAAACCCTCTCTGAACAAATTTAGGCAAGAAAACCCCATGGTAGGTTCACTTTAGGGTTGCTATAAGTTGGAAATGACTTATAGGCACACAACAGCAAACTTTCCAGCTTAGGAACTGGATGGGTGCGTGAACTGGTACTGGAGGAGTCCAGAAACTGGCATGAAGGCTACATGCAACCTATAGGGTGTACTTGCTTCACAATGCTATAAACTGATATTCTCAGATTGACTCACCTCCTCTTTCTCTTCCTATTTTTGCAGTATGATGTCTTAGTCATATAGCTGTCACCAGCAGAGCCCACCCATGTCTATTTACCAGACATTTAATTTCCTTAGTAAATACTTTCTCTTCTCTTAGGATAGTCTTTGATATTGATTCTAAACAGCCAGCTTACGTACAAAGTGAACAGCCAGAGCCATGAGCTAACCTGGGCAGTTTCTCTGACTTGTGGTAGAAACATCATAAAGAAACCAGACATGCTGAGAAAGAGGTCTTAGATGAAGTGTGCTTATGTACCTCCAAGTCACCTATTGACTTATGATGACCTCATAGAGAATTTTTAGGCAAGGAATACACAGGGGTGGTTTTCTCAGTTCCTTCTGCTAAAATATAGCCTACAGTTTCTGGTATTCATTGGCAGCTTCTCATTCAAGTACTAACCAGAGATGACTCTGCTTAGTTTCCAAGATCGGACAGGATCTGTAGCCCTTAGAGTATTTAGGCTAGGACTTAGATGGCTAGATGGTTTCCTGGTTGAAACTGGCCATCATCTTCTGAAAAGTAATAGCTTGCTTTGCAGGGAGAAAATTAGGAATTTTATTTGTTTGTGTGTGTGTGTGTGCACGCGTGTGAGAGAAAGAGAGAAATATGCCCCAATGTATATAAGTGGCAAGGATAGCTTCTTCTTTCATAAACTTATTTTTGCTTCTGCTTATAATAGTGCCCCAAATAAAACATGCTGTTTCTCTGTTGCAACAGCAATAGAATAAGCTTGGAGTAAATTTTTCCTGGTTCCCCTGAAAGCACCCTCTTCCTTACCCCTTGTCCTTGTGGGAACATCCCTCCCATCATGTTCAAGCTAGAAAGATTTCATGCAGCAGTACTTTAAATATGTAAACCTACATGTGTTTTAAAAAAGGAATAAGCAAGAGAGAAGCACACAAATGTGCTGTGTTCATTTTTATTGCCCTGAAGAAACTGTATCTAGGGAACAAGCAAATGTGAAAATGTGACGGCAGGAGATATCCTCTCCCCCTTCCTCCCTGTTTGTTTCCAAATAGTCCACCCCCACATAGGTCACTTGGAATTAATTTGTCTACATCCTGGATGGCACGTAGATGCAGGGGGGTGGCAGGGGGAAGGCCTGCTGCGATCTTCTCAGAAGGAATGCGACAGGGCATGGGAATCACAGCTTCACGGTGGCGTCTCAAGCGTATTTTGGCTTGTCTTAAAACAAGCAAGCACCGTTAGACCTCCCGAACGCTAGCAAATCAGTCCTGCTATCAGACTACCTATCAGAGACTGAATGCCTGAGAAAAAATGTGTGGGTTTTAAAACTAGCCTCAGGCTTTGAAGGGTCCCTCCCTTTCTCCCCATCGCTGCTCCCCTTTTGACTTCCAGTAGTCTACAGTGTGACCTCAGCAACAATCCAGTGTTCTGTTACAGTTCATTTCAATAATTTAACAGTTCAGAGATGGCAGAGTTTTCTCACTGTCAATAGCAAAGTGGCCTGCTTTAGTTTATTTCCACCCACAGTGAGAAATTGGGATGGCTTGTATTTAATTATCTTAGCTGGTGATTCTTAATGGGTGTCATGATTTTCTAAAGAAATGTTTTCTGTTTTCAAAGCTAGGGGAGTGAACAACTGGCAACTGGTAAAATCTATTTATTTCTTTGTTCTGATCTTTCAGAGAGTGGAACCGGGTGCCAGCGAAATCCTATGTCTAAAGTTTTGAATCATACAGCATGGGCTGAAATGACAAAATTACTCTTCCAAGGAAATGAATAACTCTCCCATCTGGAAAATGTGTAGAAACACTGTGTCGGAAAGGTCTTTTTTTTTTTTTAAACCTATTGGGCACAAGCAGATTGCATAAGACAGGTCCAGGTCCACACCTGGGAACTTAGACAAGTGAGGCAAAGCACACAATGTCAAGCAAAAGTTTGGGGAACCAACCAATTCAGGGGTAATAATCAAAGAATGAAAATCGTCTCCAGGCCCATCATGGTCTCTGAGGAAATTGTACTCCACTTCTGAAAGAACAAGATTGCCTAAAAAAAACCAGGGAGGGAGTATTCCCCAAGTTGTTGTGTGATATAATCTTGGATGGAGGGGCAATGTTTATATCTCTGTAGATGTGTGTTGGAACCTCTTTCAAGACTTGGTAATCCAGAGCTGATATGTCAGAATAACATAAGGAAAGATACAATAGCATTGCTATAAATAAAAAAGGGTTGTGACTATTATCGACCACCAAGTTTGACTGTTTAGTGTTCTAGTATATGTGTGAGAGAGGGGGGTAGATGGAATATGTTCCAATTTAAACAGGTCTGACAGGTTTTTGAAGCACTACAAAATCATCAAAAGCTATTTGCCATATATCACTTACATGCATGATCTGTTTTACTAATGAACTTGCACAGAATGAGCTATTTCACATATCCTTTGACTTTGAAAAGCTATTATCTGTACATCCTATGACTGGGAATGGGTGAGGTACTGAGTTTTGTAGGTTTATTCTAAGAGTCAGACCATTTGTGAAAACAGGACTGCTATTAGCATTGGCCTGAAATGTCTGTGTGTGAAGTATCAAGCCAAATTCAAACATCAGAGATATTTAAATCAGTATCAAGGATTGAACTTCCTCCCCTTTTTTATACCACAGTCCCACTCTGAAGTGACCTATTGCCAGAGATATGTGAAGAAGCTTTAAAAAGAAAGAGATATATTCCTGCATCTCTGCCCTCTGTCTAGCATCAACCTGTATTAACCAAAGAAGCAACAGATGTCAGTAGAAAAACTTCCATGGGTAGTTAGTCTAGTTTGAAATAGAGGTTAACAGAAGGGAAAAAAAACAGTTATACAGAGGATGATAAGAACTGGGATAAGGGACAGAAAAAGGCAAGTTTGAAGATAGTCCAAAGTTACATTTTTAAGATAAAGAGGAAAGTCAAATAACAATGAAAGAACTCCGTGTATGAGGGGGAAGAGCCTCGCAATGAAAAGAACTGAGCTCTGTCTTCATCTAAGCTACCAGATGTCCAGATGTCCTGAGACTGCTAGATAAGGGAGGGCAGAAGGTGAAATGTGGTGGAAGAAGAATGATTTAGAATTAATCAGACTCACTGCATGGTTTCTGTACAATGGATAACATCACCAGAATACTTCAAAGGAATCACATACTGTTGCATTGGAGGGTACATGTGATTTCTGACACCAGTCTTATTTACAAAACTTGGCTGAATTCACAGGGATCTTACCTGGTTACTTTTCTTCTTCTGTTAGATCCCGTGTTTGAGTGCAGATACGGGTAAGTTTCAGAGTTTTGGAGGTCTCACTGGCTTGACCTTTGAAGGCTATATTTTCCCCAGGCCCAATTTTTAGATTGAAAAAGGTATCTAATGCCTTTAGGAAGAGGGTTGAGAGGCAAGTGTATTATTTGAGGGAGGGGACTTTTTCAAAAGCAGAAGTGACTAGAAGTCAAGAAAAGAAGAAGAATCCCATGGGCCTTAAATGTGGTAGGGGAGAAAGAGAACATAGCAAATTGCCTGTACACCCTCTAGAGTGTTCTAGGACCTTTTCCAGCTTTTTAAACGGAAGGATTTTTGGTTGGAAGATTTATGATTAGAGTGTGTTGAAGTAAACTGCGCTTGGCTTATGTTTGTTTAATTTGTCTTCTTCCCACCTCTTCCCTCCACACTCTCTCATCTCAACTCAGGCCAAATCTATGCCCCGTGCAGATCACCTCCTCAGTTTCTTCATCATGGTAAGCAAAGAGCAACACCAGCCCTACGTTCATTGTTGTTGCTGTTGAGTGCCTTCAAATTATTCCCAACATTTCCAACCTATGGCAGCCCTAAGATGAGCCTATTACAGGGTATTTTTGGCAAGATTTGTTCAGAGGAGGGTTGCCATTGCTTTCCTTTGAGGCTGAGAGTGTATGCCCAAGGTTGCCCATTGGGTTTCCATGGAAGAATGGGGATTGGAATCCTGATCTTCATAGTCAAACACCCAAACCACTACACCATGCTGGCTCTAAAAGGAAGGTGAGCAAGTTATTTTTTTTTTCCTGTTTAGCTCTTCATTCCCCCCCTGGGCAAGCTGTTAGGGTTCATGAAGTAGCAGAGAGTGGAGCTGTAACCAGTTGTGTGTGATCTCTGAATTACTCTTTTCACTCCCCCACACATGTACTAGGATCTATAGTGTTTTTTCTGTTTTGAGCACCCCCTTCACTTCTCTCTCTCTCTCTGTTCCTTTTCTCTCCCTTCTCATACAACAGGCTCCTAGGAGAGGGAATAGTCACTCCTGCCAAACTAATCTCTTTAACAGCTTTTTTTTAACATTAATCTGAGGGTCATGGTTTGCCCACTCTTCTATGAGAAAAAGTTGTAGGTTTGCTCTCCTTAATTTGGAAGGAAAAAGATGACTAAAACCAGGCATGGTATAGATTTATAGAATTATTCTGGTTTGGAAAAAAAGCCCAGAAATTATTTTTGCCCTTCATTTGTAGTGCTAGAATTCACATTCACCCAGTGAATCAGGTTGTGAGAAAATGGATACAGAAAAGATATGAAAAAGTAGTTCACACAATTCATATTTAATGTAAAGTCAAAGGCTTTCACGGCCAGAATCCATAGGTTGTTGTGGGTTTTCCTGGCTTTGAGGTTGTATTTTTTTAGTATTTTTTCCTGACGTTTTGCCTACTTCTGTGGCTGGCATCTTCAGAGGATCTGGTGGCATGAAAGTGAGACAGAGTATATATACACTTGTGTAGACCCCGGGTGGGAGGAAGCAATTTGCATGTGTTGCAGTTGGCCTGTGTGATGGCCTACTGTTAAATGGAATATCCCCCAGGGTTGAGTTGTTAGTCAGGGAATATGCATAACAGTGTGTTAAGTACATTAACCATCTATTGTATTGTTTCTTGTAGAGGGACCTCCAGAGTCTAGGTGGTGTTCACTGGCATATTTTGAGACTTGAGTCTTGAAAAAACCACAGAAGTGAAGATAAGCAGCCAACCAAAGGGAATGTGTTTTTATCGTATATCAAAAGGGTCATTGACCACAAAGGGACATTAATGAAGAAATTTAACCTTCAAACAGTCTATAGACCAACCAAGAAAATTCAACAAATGCTACATTCAGCAAAGGACAAGAGGGACCTTGCAGTTGTGGGCAGGTCTACATAGGGACTACAAAATGCAACATCCAAACACGAATTAAAGAACACGAAAGACATTGCAGACTGATCCACCCAGAAAAATCAGCAATAGCAGAACATGTTATAAACCAACCTGGACACAGAATGCTTTTTGAAAGCACAGAAATTCGGAACCATTCTGACAACTACTATGTCAGACTACACAGAGAGGCCATTGAAATCCATAAACACATGGACAATTTCAACAGCAAAGAAGAAACTTGGAAAGTAAACAAAATTTGGCTACCAGTACTGAAGAACACTAAAATCAAGGCCCTTTTCGCACAGCATTTGCCATGCAAAAGGGCCCCTGGAGCATTGCACAACTGCAAGGAGCGGTCCACATGATGCACTCACAATCGTGCAATGCTCCAGGGCCTGGCAGGCACTGATCACGCACTATTTCATTTTCGACTGTGAGCCGAAAATGGTGTGTGATCGCGCATCGCTCTGGGGCCTCGCACACACTTGGAAAAACCCAGGCTGCACTGTGGAAGGAAGAGAAGGGGCTCTTGCTCCAGCAGGCAGCAGCTGCGGAGCTGAAGGAACCGGGGTGCAAGAGCCTCTTGCTAGAGGCTGTTTGCGCAATCCCCGCACCCCAGCTCCACAAAAAGGTGAGTTGCGGAAAGGGCCAAAGACTCAAAATATTCCAATACCCCAGACTCTGGAGGTCCCTCTACAAGAAAAAATACAATAAATTGCTAATGTACTTAATGCACTGTTATGCATATCCCCTGACTAACAACACAACCCTGTGGGGTATCCCATTTAACAATAGGCCACCACACAGGCCAACTGTAACATATGCAAATTGCTTCCTCCCAACCGGGGACTACGCAAGTATATATACGCTGTCTCACTTCCATGCCACCAGATCCTCTGAAGATCCTCCACAGATGCAGGCGAAATGTCAGGAGAAAATACTAATAGAATAAAGCCTTAAAGACTGGAAAACCCTCAACAATTCATATTTAGCTTACAAAATGTATGGCTACAAAACATAGCAAGAACCAGTGACTTAAAGAGCAACCCTGTACATCATGTCTACTCAGAATTATGGTCATTTCTGCACTAGACTGTTATAGTGCTATTATTCCACTTTCAGCATCCTATGGGATCCTGGGGTTTGCAGTTTAGGGAGAAGCCTTGAGGGAAAGAGACTCTTCTCTAAACTGCAAACTCCAGGATTCCATAGGATGTTGAAAGTGGAATAATCACACTATAATAGTCTAGTGCAGAAATGGTCTATGTCTGACTGAGCCCACTGGGATCTGCTTTCATGTCAATGTTCACAGAACCCAGTTTAATGGAGGTTGGTCTGAGATAAATGTGCACAGGGTCTTAGTAGGACTGGGACCTAGCTGCTAGATTCCCTGCCTTGCTTGAAATGAGAACACATCTCAGAATATGAGTCAGCTTCCATAGAACAAGAACAAACTAGTCTATTGTTCAAGATGGAAATGTGAAAAATCACCCTGGGAAATTATGAAGATCAGTGTTATCCTGTGTAATATATGCTGTCATTCTTATGATCCAACTTCTGATCTCAGTTTAGCCACAAGTATGAATCCAGCCAAACAAATGAAGTTTGTTGTACAGCTATATAATTCTCCTTAAGGTGAGGGAAGAAAAACATTCCCATACAGTATATCCTATATTTACAGTCCAGAAATCCTCCTCACTGTGTCCATTTTTGTGTGGGAGAAAGGAAGCAAAGTCAGAATAAAATATGACTTTCATTCTTTCCAGGTATGCATATGCCAGATAGTGTAGTGTTGGTGGCAAGCTCCCAACATTACAAAATAATGAAGAAAATGTCAATTTTAAAGAAATTCTGTCCCATTCTGTGCATTCCTTATAACAGTAATAAAATTTGTCACTCTTTTGGCCTCTGTGAAAGCCAAAGGCATGGAAGCCAGTTCAAATCCTTAAATCCTGATTTTAAGGAAGTTTGCCTGTAAAGGGTTTGAGCCTCTGTGTCACATGATTTATATGAATGTATAAATACACAGGACTTCTCATTTTGGAAGAAAATTTGCAGTGTCTTTATATTTGCTGAGATAATACAAGAAGGATAAGTCCAGAAGCTTCAAGGAGGAGAGGATAAGAACTTTTCATTTATCATAGTTTCCTTCCTCAATCTTAGTAAGCACATTTTCCCCCAGTGGGATCAATTGTTATTTGAAATTTTTGAAATCATCAACAGTTTGGAATTCTTAATCAGTCTGTTAATCAGAAATTTTCAGCAACTAAATTCCAGTTTGCACATAATCACAGAACTGAAGAAAGCGAAAACATGAGTAGTGTTTCTCTTTGCTCTGCTTCTGCTGTGATATCTATAGTAGGTTTTGCAAATTATCTGGGCCACAGAACAGTTAAAACCCTCAACTGCCATTTCCACACAGAAGCAGAAGCAGAAAAAGCTGGTGTAGACTCACTAATATTCACTGCTACCAAAAGGCAGAGGGAGGTACTTGACTATTCCTTCTGTGGCCTTCTGGAGGACAGAGCTGCATGGATTACATAACCTGTCCTGGACCATCTAAACTAGCCTATTCCTTCTAGAGCTGTGGTGGAGAATGCCATTGCTTTAGCAGTGTGACACTAAGGAGTTGCAGGGGAACCTAGAAGAATATAAACTTGTTCTTCACCTGGGGCAACAAGATGTCTTGGATCATCCCTGCTTACACTATTGCTTCCTGCAGTTCTGGGTGAAATACCAGCTGGCTCCAAGAAAGGATCAACCATGCCAAGAATGGTTTCATGGAAATGAAATCATGTACAGACCAAGAACTGAAGTGCTGCTACTCCTTGAATAAATCAAACTTTTGTACGATTGACATCTTATATTATAATTATTTAAATATGGGTCAAGTAATACCTATTACATTGTTTGCCTAGAGCTTTTGCAGACTTCAAACTATATTTTTTAGATGCAATAAGTGAAAGAGGTGAAGTTAAACTCAAATAGAAATGTAGTTTGCCATGTTAGCAATAGACAGATTTCTGAATACATATTGCCAAGAGGGCCAATTGGTAGGTTTCCCACACACACCCCTCCACAGGAGTGCTTCATTCCCATGGAGGAACACACATGGCTATAGATAAGCATGTAACTTTCAAGAAACATCCATAAGCAGGAACCAGCAGGAACCTAGTTTCCCACTTACCAAACTGTCTTTAAGAATCCATCTGGACTTTCAAGCTTAACTAACCTTGGCATTTTCAAGGTGCATTTTCCCATGGGAATCATTCCAGAAGAAGTCCTGGGGAGAAACACATTATGCTGGGAGGTACTTTTGAAATCTTCAGCCAGAGACAAGTCGACGCATAATTTTCTAAGAATAGCGAGTTTTCCAACACATTGAATTGATTGTCATGATGTCAACCACATTAATGCTAAGAAGATCCAACTTTTAAGATATTTGTGCACGGCTATAAGTATCTCAGCTACAGATCAACAGCACACACCACATTTTATACTAGCTCTTAGTGCTGAACAGATCTCGGGAGTACAAACTTCTGTAGCAGGTCTATTGTTGTGCCAAGAGTTGGGCTAGATGAGGAACATTCATGTGGTGAGACACATGGGTAGTGGAAGCCTAATTTCCTCCAGGTGCTTATCCTCATCCTTACTGCCACCACCACTACTGCCATCTGAAAAGGCTTTTAAAGAATAAGCACAGTCTGTAAGAAGTACTTGAGCTTATGGTGCCTGCTCAGTTGTACTATTACAAAAATTACACTTAATAGATAATGTTACGGGGACTCTGCATGTGAAGCAGCTAAACGCTACCTCTTTCCTCACTGTGAAAGGGAAGGGTGTCACTGGTAGCTTTTATTTCCTGTACTTTGTTGCATCCCCTCCTCAAAAAAAAAAAAAAAAAAAGAGGAAGGAAGACAGTGGAAAACTCAGATTATTGAAACCATTTTCAGATGTACAATCAGGGAAAGTATTGAGCATGGAACATACAGTTTGACCAAACATGAGATTTCTTGCAGGATAATGATTTTCTTGTTGCTCTCCTTGCTTTACTGAGGAGTTGTCTGAGTTTCCTATTTTAAAAGAATCATAGAATCATAGAGTTGGAAGAGACCCCAGGGGCCATCGAGTCCAACCCCCTGCTATACAGACACATCAAAGCATTCCCAACAGATGGCCATCCAGCCTCTGCTTAAAAACCTCGAAAGAAGGAGACTCCACCACACTCCATTGAGGCAGAATATTCCACTGCCAGACAGCTCTGACCATCAGGAATTTCTTCCTGAGGTTCAAGTGGAATCTCTTTTCCCGCAGCTTGAATCCATTGCTCCTTGTCCTAGTCTCTGGAGCAGCAGAGAACAAGCCCGCTCCCTCTTCAACATGATATCCCTTCAAACAGTCAAACATGGCTATCATGACCTCTCTTAACCTTCTCTTCTGCAGACTAAACATACCCAGCTCCCTAAGCCATTCTTCACAGGACATGGCTTCCAGAACCTTCACCATTTTGGTCGCCCTCCTCTGGACACGTTCCAGCTTGTTGATATCCTTCTTGAATTGAGGTGCCCAGAACTGGACACAGTATTCTTAATGAGGCCTAACCAATGCAGAATAGAGTGGTACCATTACCTCTCTCGATCTGGACACCATACTCCTATTGATGCAACCAAGAATCGCGTTGGCTTTCTTGGCTGCTGCATCACACTCCTGATTCATGTTCAGCTTGTGATCTACCAAGACTCCAAGATCCTTTTCACACATACTCCTATCCAGCTACGCTTCCCCATCCTATATTTGTGCTTTCCATTTTTTCTGCCTTAGCGCAGGACCTTACATTTCTCTCTGTTGAAATTCATTTTGTTAGCTTTGGTCCAGCTCTCCAATCTGTCAAGGTCATTTTGAATTTTGATCCTGTACTCTGGTATATTAGCAACCCCTCCCAATTTGGTGTCATCTGCAAATTTGATCAGCTTGCTCTCCGCTCCTTCATCCAAGTCGTTGATAAAAATGTTGAATAGCACTGGGCCCAGGACAGAACCCTGTGGCACCCCACTAGTCACTTCTCTCCAGGAAGAAGAGAAGCCATTGGTGAGCATCCTTTGGGTTCAGTCTGTCAACCAATTACAAATCCAGCTAATAGTAGCCCTGTCCAGCCTGCATTTTACTAGTTTCTTTGCAAGAATGTCATGGGGAACTTTGTCAAAGGCCTTACTGAGGTCAAGATATGCTACATCTACAGCATTCCCTTCATCTATCAAGCTTGTAACCCTATCATAAAAAGAGATAAGATTAGTCTGGCATGACTAGTTTCTGAGAAATCCATGTTGACTTTTAGTGATTACGGCATTGCTTTCTAAGTAATTACAAACTGACTGTTTAATGATCTGCTCTAGGATCTTTCCTGGTATTGATGTCAGGCTGACTGGGCAATAATTATTTGGGTCCTCTTTTTTCCCCTTCTTGAAGATGGGGACGACATTTGCCCTCCTCCAGTCTGCTGGGACTTCTCCTGTTCTCCAAGAGTTCTGAAAGATTATTCCAAGTGGGCCAGAAATGACTTCATCCAGTTCTTTTAATATCTTTGGATGTAATTCATCTGGCCCTGGAGACTTGAATTCATCTAGTTTAGCCAGATATTCCTGTACTACTTCTTTACTTATTCTGTGCTACACTTCTCTCACTTCCTCACTTGCTCCCAAAGCCCCAGGTTGGGTACTTCTATCCTTTTGGGAGAAAACTGAGGCAAAGAAGATATTGAGCAGTTCTGCCTTCTCACTTTCCCCCGTTATTAGTTGGTTATCTTCTCCACACAGTGACCCTATCATTTCCTTGTTTTCCCTTTTGCTGCGGACATATCTAAAAAAGCCCTTTTTATTGTTTTTGATGTCTCTGGTAAACCTGAGTTCATCCTGCACTTTAGCTTTTCTGACCTTCTCCCTACATCTCCTAACTATTTGCTTGAATTCCTCTTTGGTGGTTTCACCATTCTTCCATTTCCTATACCTGTTTCTTTTAACATTTAGCCCAGCTGAGAGTTCTTTCATCAACCATTCCAGTTTCTTTAGAGACCTGACATTTTTCCTCCTTATTGGCACAGTTTTCAATTGTGCCTTCAGAAGCTGGCTCTTCAGTGCCCTTTATTCCCATTCTCCACTCCTGAATCCAAAGAACTGCTTCCTCACCCCTAACAGGCCACAGAGCTCTGAGCTTTCTTTCTCTAGCTATGGATGTACTATAGAATCATACTGGATTCTTTTACGGAGTATAAGGGAAAGTACAGAAGACGAAGCTTGCATACAGCCACTTTCCTGACCACCTACTAGTATCCAATCCAATGCTATTATTACAGTCAACAGACCATGAGGCAGTAAAAATTTAACACAGCAATGCCTAAAACAGCATATAAATATGCAATATAATACTATACATATACAATACATACAATACAATACAATAAATATACTATATATGGAGTATATACAAATAATATGTCGTTATTAAAATATGTTAAAAGTTGTATTAAAATTAAAATTATATTTATTTGTATTAAAATAATTTGTATCATTTCAACAACAGAGCAAGATCAGTGCACTCTTCCATTTACTTTAACCCTCTCAAAAAAACAAACTATTATCCATGTTAGTTTTTATCTACTTCCACTCGCCATATTGATTGTAATATAGCCTTACGAGTTTTGATAGCAAAATAAATGAACTTTGTAACTTCTTCTGTTACCTTTCTTTCAGTATCTCTTAGCAGGTACTCCAGGTACCAATCCAGAGGTCTTTCTGGGAACTTACTCAGTATTGGTGGTATTAGCCTTGCCCTGTCCTCCTTATAGAAGTTATACACGAAAAGACATGTGATAGGCATTCTACTAATCCTGCTCCACAAGGACACACACGTTCACTATAATCAATTTGTTGGAACCGACCCTCTAATATAAGCAGATGGAATTACATTAAATCTGGCTTTGCTAAATGCCCCAGTGGTATTTTGAGATAGTCAAGTTTTCTAGATAGCTTGCACCCACATTTGGGTTGAATGACAAACCTAGATTACTAGGGGAGCAGGTAGTACATCTAGCAGATAAAGAGTATTGAGTATTTATATCCCTAATTTATATCCCTAACAACAAGCTAATCTTGTGCAAGAATTGACTTTGCTGTGGACAAATTAAGTCTAAGAAGGAAGCTGTCTGAGAGGCCTAGTCTCTGAAATTTTTCATTAACTGTTTTGGACAATTTTGTTTTATATGTATCTCTCTGTATGAGGCTGATATAACCACACGCTGGACCTGCAACAAGGAGTCTCAACCAATACCCCAGTGTCCATCTCTAGGCAGTACACTAATGATAGCAGCCCACTTCCATATGTAGTGCTGCTGATGGAACACAATTTGGTTTGCCAAACAATTTCCTGAGGAAAGTTGATAAAACACGTTCTACTGGTAGAGAGAAACCCAGAATCCACAGTGGTATGCCAAATAGCAATTGGGGTAAAACCTTAGCTTGAAATACCTTGCATGCTGCCAGAATAAACTGACCTCCTTTAATATAGAAGAAATGGATTATAGCTTTGCGGCTATTAATTGCAGACTGGGTAGCTGCAGCCCAATGTAGTTTCCAAGCTCCAGAGGCTTGGAAGGTAATGCCTAGGTACTTAAAAAATTTAACTTGCTCAATTTTCTTACCCTCTATTACCCAGTTTGTTATAGTTTGATTTTTACAAAAAATCATAATTTTGGATTTACTATAGTTAATGTTTAGCAGGTTTTCCTCACAGTAGTTCATAAAGGATCTTAACAATAGTCTCAATCCAACTTTGGTATAAGAAAGGAGGACCGTATCATCCACATAGAAGAGTAAGGGAATATTGACTGAGGCCAATTTTGGGGGGGTAGAAGGCTTCTGATGAACAATGTGCAGCAAGATCATTCAGATATAAAATAGTGTGGGAGCAAGAATGCATCCCTGGTGAACACCTCTTTCAGAAGATATAGATTTAGTAAGATTGCCTTGTAAATCAGATCTTACTTGTATCGTAGTATTTCTGTATAAGTTCATGATTAACCAAAGCAGTCTTTTATCAATTGAAGAGGTGAGAAGTTTGGCCCAGAGTCTATTTCTAGAGATGGAATCAAAAACCAATTTTAAATCTATAAAGGTGGCATGCAAGTTAATATTCTGAGCGCTGGAGTTTTTCTCTGCCAGGTGGTTCAGAACTATACAGTGATCAATAGCTGTCTTTCCCTTCCTAAAGCCTACCTGCTTATTCCCAAGAACACTTTCAGCCTCTATCCATTCTGTTAGTCAATTATTAAGATAGTGGCCATATATTTTGCCTATACTGACAGTAAGCTGATAGGTCTATAATTTGTTCGATCCATCCTATCCCCTTTTTTATATATGAGTATTATGATGGCTTGGGACCAGCTATTTGGTAACTGAGCTGTTCGATTGATATAACTAAAGAGGGTTGCTAATAAAGGTGTCCACCATGTGATGTTAGTTTTTAACAATTCGGGCATGATTAGGTCAGGGCCTGGAGCTTTGCCAGTTCTAAGTGCAGTGATTAGTGGTTTTACCTCATGTTGGGTCACAGGTGGCCACTCTGGGGCATCTAGTAGGCTTCACAGAGTAGATTTTGATGCTTTTAATGTCACTGTCTCATGTTCCCCACTATCTCTATATTGAGAGGAGAAATAATCTTCCCATACATGTGGTGGTATATTGCAGTGTGGTGTTCCCTCCAGATTACCAGCATGCCTGCAACAATAGCCCAGAACTGTCTGGTGTTTTTGTGCAAGGAGGCATCAATTAATGCTGACCACTGCTTTTGTCTAATTTCCCTATTTTTCTTTATCATCAGATTTTTCGTATTATAATAAATTTTAGGCAAGACTCGACAGTTATCCTTCCTACGTTGACGGTACAAATTCCTTAAAGCATTTTTGGTCTCAAAGCATTCTTTGTCCAAGCCTATCCTCTTATGTCTGGAAATTCTGGGTCTATTCTCCATGCTTCCCAGTGTTGCAGCCAGCACTGTGAGGAGCAATGAGTAATTCTCCAAAGCAGATTGCACCTCTTGTGATTCAATAATACAGTTTTTCAACTGATTGCATATAGATGAATTTAGTGTTTTTGAAATCTTACTACTCATATTATCTGTCTGCCTCAGTCTTTTGTTTCTGACTTTTACTACTGAACTATCCAGCTGGCATTAATGTCTTAAATGAATATTGGTGGAAAATCTGAGAGTGAAAAAAAGGGGAAGATGGTCACTTTCAATTCTATCAAGTACAGAAAATTTTGTTATAAATTTGTAGCTAGATTTAGAGATTAAGATATAGTTAATTGTACTGCTGCTTGTTGACGATACATACGTATATTCCCCATGTGTTTCAAATTGTGGATCCCCATTGATTATTTTTAAGGCAAGATGCCCTGCCATCTGGGCAAAGCATATGCCGGCATAGTTAATCTTCACAACTTTAGAGTGTCTGTATAATCAAATACATAGTCGTCCAGTTCACTGAGATGCCAGTCTCAAGCTGAAAAGAGTGTGTCATTACTGGAGCCAATTCTGGTATTAAAATCCCTCATTACAATTAAATGGGCTTTTGGGAATTGTGTCTCTACATTGACTATATAATTTTCTAAGGTCTCCCACTCCTTATTAATTTCCTCTTTTTTGGCCATTGGTGGAACATATACATTGACCAACAATAAAGATGCAAAGCTAAGGTCAATTAAACATGCCATGGCCATCTGTCCACTGTATGGTAAACATTTGCTACAGGCTTTGAAAGAAGTAGAAATTAGAATGGCCAGTCCTGTTTTAGGTCTCCCTTTGCCCCTTGGGGCTACGGCAGGTAAGACCATAGTGGCATAGCCATTGAGATCCAGATTTGCTGACTGCCATATCTCTTGGAGGGATATTATATCAAAATCTTGTAAAAAATCAATAAACTCAGCATCTTTGGATTTAGCATTCCACCCAGCAATGTTCCAGGATATAAAATTTATCTGAGAATTTGCCTGAGATTTTTCTGATAGAGATGGATTTGTATCTTGGGCAGTAACTGGGGGACAGTGAGAACCAGGTGTTTTAGTGAATTTAGAGATCTCCACCCTATTCTCTAGTTGTCAATCCATTATTTCTATCTGTGCCAGAATGTTATTTTCATCACAAAATATAGAGCTGTTATTCAAAAGATGCCTCACCCTTGGAGATTGTTTTCCAACCCCAGAGTTGTTGGTTATATTTCTATCATTTATACAATTTTCCATCTCAGGCAGAACTAATGGGTTCCTATTGTAATTTGCTATAACCAAGTCTTCAGTATGATGCATGGTTGTTTGCTCCTGAAGAAACCAGTCCATTTTCCTGTCTTTCTCCTTCTCAGTTATAACAGGATTTGGCTCCAGATCAGTGGATTTTGCCTTTCCTATTTTCCTACCTTGGAGACTGAGTAAGGTATCTCTCAAAAGAGTTAACCTATTTATAATCTCAATTTGTGGCAATATTGGCAAGGCTTGGAAAGTTTTCAGAAGTGACTCTTCTTCATCAATGATTGAATCTTTAAATGCACTAGATAAGAGCATCTTAGCAGGAGGGTCTATCATTGTTTGTTTCTCTTGAGGAGTCTAAACTGTACATGCTTTACTAAATCAATAAGTTTAGTTGACTCACTATGATTTATCTCATTGGAGGAGGGATATTTAATTAGTGGGATTGGAGGTGCATTATTTTCAAAATATCACGAGACAGTCATACCCCAATTAAGAAGTTTACCTTGAAGGAAATATGCTTTCTTGGTTGAGCTCTCACTTGAGAAAGTTATGACAGCTCGAGCATGAGTATAGTTGTAAAACAAATACTCTATATGATCAATCTCTGCCAGAGTAAGAATCTCATTTGCTACCCAGTTTAGTATATGCAAAAGATGTTTCTTTCTCTCAAACTGAGATAATACACCTCACGGTTTTGGGTAATTACTAATAACCAGTTTTTGTTTAGCTAAGATTAAATTCCAGGTTTTATTTTCTGTATCACCTTGGGGGAGTAAATGTTGAGAGTCCTCCCATTGAGAGGCCTTCTTTTCATTATACTGTAAACTTTTCTTGAGAACTTTTTCCCAAGGATCTTGATTGTCCAGTTCTCCTCTGTTGTTACAGATATATAAAGGCTGATGAAAATTAGTATAATCTTCAGTTCTGGTACTCACATTCTTTTTTACAGAGTTCATTGCTATTTCCTTGGTTTTCTGTAGTTTGGTAGGTTTCTTTTGATTCTTTGTTGTTTTTAGGTTCTTCTTCAGCAAATTAAGCAATTTTTGGAAATTCATCCTTTCACGGATCTGCAATGACCTACCCTCTTTCACTGATCTTTTGATGTTCTTGGTCTTCTTTGTTATATTAATTGTCTTGTGTGGGGGCTTCTGCTTCTGGTTAGATATCTTCTTGTTGGATTTCTTAAGCTTCTTTTTTTGGTTGAGAGAATGTGATGGATGATCCTCAGAAGTCAATAGGTTTCTCTCAATTATAGATTCCAGCCTTACTAAAGCTTCAGTAACGACTGTGAGCAAATCATTACATTCAGCTGTTACCCTGCTTGCTGGGGCCCCTTAGGGGATTCCCAACACCTGTCAAAATTATCACTTGTGGGGAAAATTAGCTATGAACACCATTTTAGCAATGCAAAAAGGGCAGGGTAATTAAGGATCTTTTGCCCAGTGTTTACGGAGTTGGATCACAGAGAATCAGGCTAACTGTTCAAATTTAAGTGTTTTATATAGATGTTAAAATCCATACAATCACTCAGCTGCACTCACTCCAACAAGCATACAAGACTATAGAAATTTAGAAAGAGGTGAAAATTAAGAGAGAGAGAGACATAAGGGTTTGGGGGTAATACTGTACCAATCCAGAAGTCTTCAGCTGGGAGAAAATGAGCGAAAAGCCGATCTCAGCCACGCCTTTTGAGGCTGAGGGAAGCTTACCAGCATCATGGTTTGTGGGTCTGGGAGAACTCCGAAAAGGAGAAAAAGTTATAGAGCTGAAACATGTCCTGAGGAACAGATGGCTGCAGTTTTATGAAGATGGATTTCAGCTTTGTAGTTCAAAGAAAATACAGCCAGGCATCCTTGTAGTTTCCTGCAAGATGAGTTTCTCATCCGAGGATGCACACCTCAAGGTGTCACATTCCAGGCTGTTTGCATTGTTTATTTGTTCCCAGAGACTTCTTGTCTCCTGCTCACTGCTGAAAATCCATTCAAATGGCCTGTGAGCCATTTGCAAGATTCACCTAGGATGCGTGACAGAAAACAGGTTACTCTTTGATCTGTCTCCATAGCTCCACTGCCTACGCGTCCTTCCAGTAGATCTCTATGGCTCACTGTGTTTGATATAAAATAATTAGGATCCTCAGGACATAGTTTTTAGGTGGGTTAGGTGGGTAACACAGCAAGGTAGGTCTTAATTGATTGTATATCCTTATTCATATCACTGGCATATCCCTCCAGATCTACTAGAGTCTCTGACATCTTCCTGTCCCGATTTATTCTATTCTGGGATGTAGTGATCACTGGTGTGCTACCATTGTCATTCAGAGTTTCTAGAATGATTTCATTTCTCTGATCTTCAGGAGTCATTGCCTTTTCATTATTCATAGCTAGAGTAATTTCATCTGCTAGGTTTATATTGCTCACATTATATGGGTCAAACAAGATCTGTCTGTGGTCTAGAGTCCAATCTAATACTGTGTCAGAGGGCAGATCAGGTCCTGGGTCATTTATTTTTACCACTGGGGAAAAATATGTGGACAGTTTTGCTTGGCTCAGGTGTTTTGTTTGCACCATTTGTTTGGTTTGGTTTTTCTTTTTATTGGGAGAGGAATCCATACAAACAGGTGACAAACCCAATTTCTTACAACCTTGTCTGGTAAGAACTACCATAGTTCACAATGGTTCCACTTTTACCTCTGCTCTTCTCCTCTTCTTCTATCTGGTGTTTGCAAATTTGTTTTATTTGTACCTCCCAATGATACCTATTTTTCTTATTCTCTTTTCTTATTTTCTTATTCCAAAGATGTTTGTCTAAAATGTGTCTCCAAGATTTTGTCAAGGATTATAGACAAAGAGTAAGTTGGTTTCTGATTCTAATTCACTTATTATTAGGTTTCTCAGTAATAGTAATCATTTGGGAGTTAAGAGTTAGAAGTTAAAGGAAGGAGCAACTGTCCCTTTAATTATTTGGAACACCAGTCAGTTAGGCTGGTAGTAGTGTTAGTTTTAGCTTATTTTCTTCTTTCTGTCTTCTGTTTTTCTAATATATCTTATGCTTCTCTCAAAATTCTAACTCCTTCTTGCTTCCCAAGGACAGTTAGTGTTATTCAGATACCAACAAAACTGATAGCTGGAGAAGCTGCTACTGGGCGGCAAGGCTTAAAATGCTTCTAGCAGAAACAAAAGCAAGATAAGTGAATCTCTTTGTTGAGTACACTGTCAACAATTTCTCAATAGTTTCACAGGGCAGCAAATATCATCAAGCCAAGCTAGCTAGGCAAAACAGAATCTTGAGAACCACATAAAGCTTCATTAGTAAAGAAAATCAACAGAGGTCCATAGAGTAGTCCTTACTATGTCTCTGCCATCTTCCCCAGCCTCCACCTACTAGTAGTGCGCAAAACTTACTCCAGTTAGCCAGATTGGAAATATATACAAAACCTTTGCTTTCAGGCCTGGCTAAGGGACAGAGACTGCTTTGGTCATCTTAGTGGATGACCAATGCCAGAAACTAGACAAGGGAGAGTGTTTCTCTGTTGGGTCTGCTGGTCCCCAGGCAGCTTTTGACACCTTTGACTATGGTATCCTTCTGGGTTGCCTTGTGGGGATGAGACTTGGGAATGGCTCTGTTCCTTCCCAGATGGTGGTTCTGGGGGACTCCTGTTAAACTTCTTTGGCCTACAGTAGGACCTCTGTACCCATGGATTCATTATCCATTGATTCAGTTATCCACAGTTGGTGATGGGCAATAGTGATCTCACACTCCCTACTCTGCTGCCCATTGCTGCTGGCCCAATTGCGCTGGGGAAAATGGGAAAGCAAAGTGGGGAGGGTGATCTCACACTCCCCACTTTGTTCCCCACTGCTGCCAGCTCAGTCATGCTGGAGAAATCAGGAGAGCAAAGTCGGGAGAATGTTCAGTATCTGGGGGGGGGGGGGGATCTAATTCCCTGCAGATATGGGGGCCATAATGTATAGCAATAACAATAGCATATGTATTTTTATACTGCTTATCAGCTAAGTGCTCTCTAAGTGGTTTACAATGTATTAGTTAATTCCCCCCAACAAGCTGGGTACTCATTTTACCGACCTGCAGAAGGATGGAAGGCTGAGTCAACCTGGAGCCTGGCAGGATTGAACTCATAACCTTGTGGCTGCACTACCGGCATTTAACCGCTGTACAGCCAGGGCCTATGGGTCCCTCAGGACTCAGTTCTGTCACCTATGCTGTTTAATGTCTACATGAAATTGCTGGGAGAGGTTGTGGAGTTTTGGATTTCAGTGCCATCAGTATGTGGATGACACCCAACTTTATGATTCCTTCTCACCACAAGCCAAGGAAGCTGTTGTGGTCCTAAATCAATGTCTGCCATCAGTAATGGACTGGATGAGGGTGAACAAACTGAAACTTAATCTAGAAAAGACAGAGGTGCTCCTGGTCAGTCGAAAGGCAGATCAAAGAATAGGGATTCAGCCTGTGTTAGAATAGGTTACACTCACAGATTTGTAGCCTGGGGGTGCTCCTGTATTCAACTCTGAGTTTGGAAGCTTAGGTTTTAGTGGTAGCCAGAAGGGCACTGGCACATTTAAGGCTAATGCGCCAGTTGTTTCTGCTCCTCGAGACATCTGGTCACAGTGACACATGCTTTGGTTACATCCCAGTTGGATTACTGTAACGTGGTCTGTGAGGAGTTGCCTTTGAAGAATGTTTGGAAACTTCAACTGGTCCAAAGAGCTGCAGTCAGATTGTTAACTGAGGCTGGCTACAGGGATCACATAACACTCCTGTTGCAACAGGTCTATTGGCTGCCAGTCCATTTCTGGGCAAATTCAGAGTGCTGGTGATGACGTTTAAAGCCCTACACAGCTCAAGACTGGGTTATCTGAAGGACTATATTCTCCTTATGTACCAGCCTGGGCTTTAAAATCTGTTGGGGAGACCATTATGTATTTTAACTTTGTTTTAATTCTTTTTGACTGTTGTGTTTTATCTTTAGTATTTTGTGGCTTTTAACTATTTCTTTTTAATTGTTGCTATTTTGAGTCCCAACCTAGGAAAAAAGTAAGATATAAATAAAGATAAAAACAACAACAGCAGCAGCAGCAACATAATTGAATAACGGAATAGTTAAAACAAAATAAGTGGGCTAGTTAGTAGTCTTAAGGACTTTCTTTGCAAGGCTGCATCAGACAAAGTCTTACTTTTTGCAACTATTCATTCAGTCTAAATTTTGTTATAACAGAGAAAGGAAAATTGGCTGTGAGCTTCAATTGCAGGATATTCTATTTGGTATCTTATGACTGGAGTTAATTACTGTCCTGCACCACCAAGTGTTGACATCTTATAATATAAAATAATATAAAAATAAATAAATAAGTAAATAAAAATATTCATTCATTCATTCATTCATTCATTCATTCATTTA